>OY804584.1:17507441-18107441 GCA_963680875.1 Bathymodiolus brooksi
TGTTGATTGCATTTTGATTTTACAACAATTTAGCAGTTAAAACATGTAAAATGTTTTGTTTTTAATTGTAAAATCAATCAGTAACCAGACATGCGTCCTTTGGAAACAATGCTACCGGAAGTTGACAATTTATAAAAGACAAAGTCGATTTTCCGGGAAAAAAAAGAATACACAAAGAAACAAATTGTACAATTTAATGATTATAATAACCACTGTATAAATACAAGAAATTACAGAGGAATGATGGCTACAATTTGTTCGGAAATAAATATTTATGTACATGTACCATGTAAAGGACGTCGTATTTAGTTCTAGAATCGGCTATGATTTTTTCATAGCATAGCTAAAACGACTTTTAAAGTTTACATTGCAGTTGGACAAGACATCAGAATGTAATGAATATATTGAATATCTAAATAGTAAATAACATTTTTTTTTCTTCGCAGATAGTCTAAAATAAACGTGAGGGAAAACCGAAGTGACAATCAAGAATGGTAAATCTAGAGACCGACAACATTAGGCACACGTGACACACTGTAGGTAGTATATAAACGTGAGAGAAAACCGAAGTGACGATCAATGATGGAAAATCTAGAGACATTGGCAACATTAAGCCCACAAGACAGAACGAAATCAAACCAAACCATCGATCATTTGACCTATGAATGCTTGACACATAACATAGAAGAAAAACTACAAGAATCCAATAAAAATTGTCCTATTCCTAAAATCTTGATATCCTTTTTCGATAACACTTTATTTGATTGAATACTTACAAAGTAGCAATGGAATTATAATATTGTATGACGTTACGCGCGATGTTCGTACGTTTAACCATAATTAAGCTTGCCGCTTTATGAAGACCGTGCAGCCAAGATAGAAAAGAAATATTGCATTGGGAAATGTATATTTATGGAAAATCTAAGTCCGTCCCCATTACTCTTTGTAATTAATTCCCATTTAAAATGTGTTATTTTGTAATTATAAGCCGTGAAATGTTGATTTCGATGAAAAAAGTCGTTGTCCCGTGTAACATTTTACGCTACAAATAAAAGTTAAAACCTTGTTAATGTTTTAATTTCTTGTCCGATTTCTTATTTTTTTTGCCACGAAGTGCCCAGAGTGGCAATCTTTGATGACGTAACTTATGATGTCATTATGACGTCATTTGTCGATTTGCCAGGCAAGTTCGAGAACAGTTACATTGTGTCCCATTCATCCAATCACAACTCGACTTCACAAACAAGACAAAAATACAGCTTTATCATGAAAATTGGTGAGTAAATAATGTAGCTATCAAAATGTTGTTTTTAAGGAGTTCAAAATTTGAAAAGGACAAATAGAAAAAAGGCAAAATCCGAAAAAAAAATTATTTTCATTTTGAGTGAACAAAATGTCCCGAGTCCGATTTTTTGAATAAAATAATGTAGGCAACCGTTTTCCGGATGGTTTTGTTAATTCCAATTCAAGGCATAGAGCAATCAAAAATAAATGATGAAATGTTGTTTTTCTCTTCTTCTTAAATCTGCAAAAATTATAAACATAGGAATCACGGGGTTTGAAATATGGAACGTTAAAAAAGGGTGAAATAAATGCCCCCTCCGTGATTCATGATGACGGCAATGCGACGTTGCATTGATCAATTTTGTATGTAACCTATGCGAAACGTAATGTTTGTCACAAAAAAGTAAAATAACAACAAACAAACCAAACGAAAAAAAAGAACAAAAACAAAAACAAAAACAAACAAACAAATAAACAAACAAAAGCATAAAACAAACAAACAAAAGAATAAAACAAACAAACAAACAAACAAACAAACAAACAACAAACAAAAACAAAAACAAACAAAAATTGAAAAAGACTCGTAAGATAATGTTACATTTTTTATGATAAATCTTCGGAAATGAACAATTTAATTTTAAAACAAGAAAAATGAAAAAAAAATGTCTTCAGTACCAACAGGCAAAGTGTTTTTTAATCAATGAAAAGTGTTTTATTCATTTAAAAACTAAGCGTAAGCTGTCTGCCTTTTTAAAACTATTAAAAACCGGTTGAATTAAGAATGTTCGATAAGAAATGAAAAAAAAACCGCATTCAAATGAACTATGAAACCTCATTTTAAGTTCATTTATACGCGAAAATTATTTATAAATTGTAAACTGTTGACAATGTCTTCATTGCAGATAATAAAAACATGTTAACTATAAGAATGGAGATGTGGAAAAAGTAAAAAATTAGAAAAACAAAGAAAAATGTAGGAAATACTATGAAAAGAAAAGGGAGGAAGGCACGAATGCCAAAAACCGGAAATGTCGCCGTGGTTATTCCAAAACACCCGCGGCTGTAAAAAAGAGAAAACAGAGACAAGACAAAGCTGAAAAACGCTTGAAAGAAACCGAAAGTAAAAGAAAGTATAGAAACAAAGTTAAAACAAACTCTCAAACAACCCCATTAATGATCTTGAAAACAGTCAAGTTTTTCCAATAGGATGCAGAAAAGCCGGGCCGTACAATCAGTGAAGCAGGCACTCCCAGCAACCCATAAGAAGAGAGTAGCTGTCATGGCCTCTTATCTAGACAATAAACATTCTCCCACAGTAAAATCTCTTGAAAAATTAAATTTTGTAGTGAGTCCAGAAGACAAAACTTATACACAACTTGGCAATGCCGTTATAAATGACATAAGAGAACTAGTTGATCAAACAAAAAACTCAAAATCAGATTGTGCAAGAACTACATTGAGCGTTATTGCAGCTAGTACAAGTGGTTTAAACGTGCAGAAAGAACATAAGAAATCTTTACTAGCAAAGAAAATAGGTCTCCCATTAAAACGGCTGTCAACTGGAAAACGGGTCCGTACACAAATTTTTACTTCCGAAAAGTCAGGTTGGACATTTATTGAAAGGAAAACTAGGAACGACTGTATTTCAGATGAAATCAGAAAACTCGCATACAATTTCTGGATTGACCCGAACAACTCCCGTCCCTACGGTAATAAAAACGACATGAAGCGTGTTCGTATCGACCCAAAACAGTTTTCAAAGCATCCCATATATATATATACATGTATATTAGATAAACCCCAGACAGAGGTTTTTAATGACTTTTGTACAAGACATCCCGACATAAAAATGAGCCAAAGAACATTTTAGAGTTTAAAACCCTACTTCGTCCGTGCAGCCAGGCCCAAAGATATAATTACCTGTTGCTGTCGGTACCATGTAGATCATTGTTCTTGAAATCAATGGAATTTAGAAAAAAATATACTATTCCATGTATTTCTGAAGATGATAATGATATATACCATGTATACGAACATCTGACGGATATAACTGTAGCTACACTTTGTGATAAAGATCCAGCTCAAAACTGCTTCCTAGCGTCTTGTTTAGACCGTGAGTGTTGTAAATGTGGGGTTAAGTTACTTATGTTTTCTGACTTAGAGATGAGCTTGTTGGAAGATGCCCCGGATGTCTCATGGGAAATATATGAATACATTTCAATCGGATCTAAGAAAAAAGTTACGGTTGTTAGAAAATGTACAAAACCGGGAATAATGTTCAATTAATTTAAGGAGTTACTTGATAAATTTGCAGGACACCACTTTCGAGCACAATGGCAAAATGAACAGCTGTCGAGCCTCAGAGAAAATTTGTTGCCGAATCACTGCGTTGTTATTCATGACTATTCTGAAAATTATGGTTGCAAAGAAAAGTTTGAATTACAACAAACATATTTTCAGCGCACCGAGGTGTCCATTCATGTATCCGTAATTTATAGACATGCTATTCTAGAAGTTGACGGTGTTGAAAGTTTACCCGATATACTGTTTATCGTAACAGAACACTTTTTTGTGATTAGCCCTGATGACAAACACGATCAATTTTTCACTGTAAAAGTTCAAAACCTTATTCGGGACTATTTAGACTCTATTCAATATAACGTGAAAGTAATACACGAATTCACAGCCCCGTTCAGTATAAATCTAGAAATTGTTTTGGACTTAATAAAAACATATGCACTGAACATGACTACCATCTCTTCATAAGAAATTATTTTGAGACAAGTCATGCTAAGTCTAAGGGTCCGCAGGATGCCGCTGGTGGCTTTTTAAAGAATCAAGTGGATTTGGCAGTTTATCGTGGAAGCGAAATAATACAATCAGCATCCGAATTTTTCAATTACTGTGAAAATCATTTAAAAGATACTAAATCTACTTATTGTAAGCGCCGTATCTTTCGTTATGTAGCAAAAATTGACAGAAACAATGTTTCATTAAAAGCAGTCCCTGGCCTTAGGCGTCTACATCAAGTCGTTTCGACAAAATCAAATAATGATACTTTAGCAGTTCGCAATATGTCGTGTTATACGTGTGAAAACTGTATTACAGATAACTGGTAATCATAATACCTGTAAAAACAATGCCATTGGATGTAAGGTGACATTTCCAATATCTATTGATAATAACCGGAATTCTCGATCTGTTCAAAGCACGGAAAACGACGAGTATGAAATGGCGGACCTTATCGCGAAAGGAACTATTCTTGCGGTGTACACGGATGAATCGGACTCCAATTATTATCTATTTAGGGCAAGTTCATGTCCTCAAGTTCTCACGAAAGACACTACCGATGACTGGGGTATAACTTACGGAAAAGGAAGTAAAATTGTCCATGGTTGTTATTTTGACCGAACCAGAAAACTTGTATCATTCAAATTGTTGGATAAAAAACGTTCGATTATTTCAGTTGCGTCTATAATTTATATTTCTCCAATACTTCAGTGCCTGAATGGGGCACTTAATCTTACTGAAACTACACATTTGGATATTTTATCATTTTAGATGAAATGGAAGTATAATGTGATAAAACGACTTGCATATATATGTTTTGATAGTGTTTTTTTCTTCTATGGGGTCAATGGAAAATACTGAGACGTGGAATAATTGTCCATTAGACAACGATCCGACAGAAACAGCAAAATACAAAACATCATAATTTTCTGTTGAAAATTTATATTGTATTTTTTAACCGATTGAATAAAAATCATTTTTTTTCTTGGAGAAAAGGATAAATGTACATGAGACAAAGTCAACACTGGGACCTGACATTTTTAATTGTTCTTTAGTCATGTAAAATAGTCAACATTTTTTTAATTCGAAGGAAAATAATTTTCGAGATCCATTTATTACGCAGCTTAGTGTAAAAACACATCCATTATTTTATAAAAACTACGATATACAAACACAAAACATAAAAAAACTTTAAAAAAACGTCGTTCATTTTGTTTTACGTCTGTTACGTTTATAGGAACGAACATCGCGCGTAACGTCTATATGGAATGTTATTTTTTTTCTGTCATTTTGTACTCCAAAATTGACATGGGAAATTCCCATTAAAACATGGTTTCCACTATGGTTTTTAAAATGTTCACGTTCTTTTATTATTTCGACTAGACAGGTTAGTATTTTAGCTTCGAAGAATTGCATAATTATAGATACATTGTTAAAGGACAGGTCGATGGTTTAATCCAGCATCAAATCACGATATAACTGAAATATTGATATAGAGTGGCGTTAATCACCATAACCCTAACCCCTAACCCTTAGACATGAAATTGAAAACACCCACCACAGCAGATGGTGAAACATGATCCTTCCTGTGCCACTTAGGGTAAATTCTGTGTTTATATTTATGCTTCTTAGAATGCTATCATCGTCATAGTGTTATATCATTACAAGCAATTTAAATGGTAGATTTGACAAATTTGTTATTTATAAACCGACAAAATTCACAAATGATATATATAATGATAAAATATATATCATTCTAATGTAGTTGTTTAATATTCCTAGTTTGTGTTTGGACAATGCTGTAATTTTCAAGGTATCAATTCCAAGGTTGAAATATCATGAGATATATTATCCGATTACCGCTTACGTCATCTTGTCAATAATGTGGCAATGCACATGATTACATTAGAATGGAGATTAACTGTATTGTATTTGAAAATTTCATGACATCAATTGTCGATTTCATTGTCGAAAATATCCGCTTACTGGCTCCGCTTTCGCGTCGCCAGTAAACTCTATTTAAGGCCATCAAATCTCCAATTGATGCCGTGAAATTTTCAAATACAACACAGTTATCTCCTAAATATGTAGAAACTGAAACAGGAAATCACTTCAAGAACGATCATTTTACGTTTAGAGATTGCTGTTTTATTTTTATCTAATTTTATGTCACCAAATTTTACAAAAAGAAAATGAATCCACTAAAGTATTTACAGTGCAGTGAAGGTGACACACTCCAAACGCGTCATTCACTATGGTTCACAGTTAGACATTCCACATTAGAACGTAACAACCCCTCCTCATAGAGAGAGCGGACTCCCTCGCCTCTACATGAGGAGACACTGGACAGAGCTCTAGGTCGAGCAATAGAAACTTTCTCAAGTTTTCAGAGTAAACCAAGAAGATGGCACATAAGATTAAAGACAATATAAATGTAGGATAGGAGGGGAAAATCAAATGAAAAAATAATAATACCACACTGTCGAACAATTCCAAAATCAAATCGTAGAAACAGACACAATCGATAGCACAACACACGAATACATGACCAATCATTTTCCTCGCTTGGAACAGGCACTTCAATAAAGAGTGGCGGAGTTAAACGAGTTGACGACAAATGACAGAAAAATCACATTATGGTTTTGTTATAGGAATTAATGTTCCCAATTTAATATTTCCCTTGTAAAAAAATAAAATAAATAAATAAATAAATAAATTTAAAAAAAATCAACAAAAACCAAAAACATTAGAAAGCATTATCCAGTAAACAAGGTTAATTAAGTATCCCAAATTTCACGTAGAAAACATTGACAGTTATATAGCTTCACGTACTTAACCTATGGTGTACTTTGTAACCCTAATACAAAATTGTGCTGTTTATTCTTCTAAATTATATGTCACTTTTAATTATCGTGTCAAGAAGAATTAGGATTTTTAATGGTTGTTGTTCAAACAGAGGTGATTATTATTAGTAATATATTGATATAAAGCGAAAAAGAAAGGATACCACATTGTTTGAACAGTTCTAAAATGTAGAGAAAATCGTAAAACCAGAGGCAACATTGATGTCGCTAACACATATATACATGACCGATCCATTTCCAGTCACCTCTATTAAAAGTGGCGGGGTTAAATCAGTTGTATGGAGCCAAACCTCCCTTCTTATTAATTATAAATAATATAAAATGAAGTAGAGGGATAAATTAACAGAAAAGCAAAAAAAGGTAAAAAAAAAAATAAAAAAAATTACAACACTGTCGGAACAATTTCAAACAAAATATCAAAATCGCAAAAAAAGGCAAAATCGATACCACTGACACAAAACTTTCCTGGCTTGGTACAGACACTTTAATAAAAAGGAGCGGTGTTAATCTAGTTTAATAGCTCCAAATCCGCCCCGTTAAATATTGTGTCTGTCGTCCGACCTTTTTTGTTTTCATATTAACCTCGACGGTCACCAAAAATGTCAAACAAAGTCGAATATCCCATTTGAATAATGTGTACTCGATACAACATTATATGATAACGTTTGACAGTGACTTGCGACAGGACGGTGATTTTCTCAAGGTACTCCGGTTTCCTCCACCAATAAAACTGGCCGGCATGATATAACTGAAATATTGTTGAAAGTGGCGTTAAACACCATAAACCCAAACCCATTCCATTTGAATTTACTTATTTATAAATGATACTTAAAATCTTGTTTACTTAGTACAAACAAAGACTGCAGGATATTCACCCTTAAGTAGTCCCAAAGGTGATTGGATTGTTTTGTATGAAAAGGATAAACCGCAAAAATGTTCCAATGCTTATCCATAAAATCCACCAAAGGATTAAAGATAAACTTTAGATTACTATGAAACATTCCTATCAACAATTGCACTTTGACCTCTTACCGAATATTAAACCTTCAACGATAAATTGAGATTATATTGTTGTGAAGTTGGTCTTGAAGCAGATCTCCATTTTATTTATTGACGTCCAATGTACTATATGAAATTAATAGCATTCTCAATGATACAATCATTTGTATGATTTATACTGAATCTCTAGTAACTTACAACATACATGTTTACATGTGTTTAATGTTAACAAACATTTCTCAATTTTTATTTTTATGTGTAGTGTTTTGTAGATCGTTGTTTGTCCTTTTATCATTTATCTTTTTGTCATCGTGTTGTCTGTCGTTCTTCGATTTATGGATTCTGATTACCCCTCTGGTATCTTTAATCTCTTCTTTCAACAGATGATGGGCCATCGTCGGGACTCCAAAGCTGATCAAGCTCTGATTACTCGCCGCTAATTCCATAGATTTCTATAAATGTTACGGCTATTATACCATCCAGGCTTTTTGTATTCAGAAAATGAGTGATGTTTTTGGGGGACAGATTTGGTGTGTTTTACCGACTGGATTTCAGGAAATTTCTTAAATAAAAAAGGATGCTAAAATAAAAAACATATCAGATTTAGCGTCGGAAGTCTGATAAAAGCAGCTGCCGTGACGCGGAAATCAAAACCTGCATGTTCAAAAATGAATAATAATAAAGAAACATTACACGCACAAAATCTTTATACGTTCGATTTAAGCATTAATTTGTCTAATACAGCTTTTATATCGACCATATACTGGTTACTTAGCAGCTCAATCGTTTCTAAAAATCAGTTTGGTGTTCTGTTTTAATGTACGGAAGTGGTAAATTGTTGCAAAACCTGAAGCTTAATAGAGAGCTTTTAACGGAAACGAAGTGGACCACGTACCGATATTATATCACATAATAATGATAATGTTTTCGATTTTTCCATCTAAAAAGATAAAATGTAAAACAAAAAATCCCACACTGTTCCAGGATAAAACATCAAACCGTATAAAGAGGCAAATTGGTACCCCTAATAAACCAATGAGTGATATGTTACTTTCCTGGCTTGGTACTGTCACTTCAATAAAAATTGGAACAGGTTTTATGTTTTATTTAGGACAACGATGCAGTCAAGCTTCTGTCAACATGTGAGCAAAATATCAACACTCACATATAACCAGGAAGAAAATAAATCCATGACACCCTCACATATAACCAGGAAGAAAATAAAGCCATAACACCCTTACATATAACCAGGAAGAAAATAAAGCTATGACACACTCACATATAACCAGGAAGAAAATAAAGCCATGCCACCCTCACATATAACCAGGAAGAAAATAAAGCCATAACATCCTCACATATAACCAGGAAGAAAATAAAGCCATGACACACTCACATATAACCAGGAAGAAAATAAAGCTATGACACACTCACATATAACCAGGAAGAAAATAAAGCCATGCCACCCTCACATATAACCAGGAAGAAAATAAAGCCATAACACCCTCACATATAACCAGGAAGAAAATAAAGCCATGACACACTCACAAATAACAAGGAAGAAAATAAAGCCATGACACACTCACTTATAGCCAGAAAGAAAATGAAGCCATGACACCCTCACATATCACCAGGAAGAAAATAAAGCCATGACACAGTCACATATAACCAGGAAGAAAATAAAGCCATGACACCCTCACATATAACCAGGAAGAAAATAAAGCCATGACACCCTCACATATAACCAGGAAAAAAATAAAGCCATGATACCCTCACATATAACCTGGAAGAAAAAAAAGCCATGACACCCTCACTTATAATCAGGAAGAAAATAAAGCCATGACACCCTCACATATAACCAGGAAGAAAATAAAACCATGACACCCTCACATATAACCAGGAAGAAAATAAAGCCATGACACACTCACATATAACCAGGAAGAAAATAAAGCCACGACACACTCACATATAACCAGGAAGAAAATAAAGCCATGACACACTCACATATAACCAGGAAGAAAATAAAGCCATGACACAGTCACATATAACCAAGTAGAAATAAAGCCATGACACCCTCACATATAACCAGGAAGAAAATAAAGCCATGACACCCTCACATATAACCAGGAAGAAAATAAAGCCATGACACCCTCTTATATAACCAGGAAGAAATTAAAGCCATAACACCCTCACATATATCCAGGAAGAAAATAAAGACATGACACCCTCACATATATCCAGGAAGAAAATAAAGCCACGACACACTCACATATAACCAGGAAGAAAATAAAGCCATGACACACTCACATATAACCAGGAAAAAAATAAAGCCATGATACCCTCACATATTACCTGGAAGAAAAAAAGCCATGACACCCTCACTCATAATCAGGAAGAAAATAAAGCCATGACACCCTCACATATAACCAGGAAGAAAATAAAACCATGACACCCTCACATATAACCAGGAAGAAAATAAAGCCATGACACCCTCACATATAACCAGGAAGAAAATAAAACCATGACACACTCACATATAACCAGGAAGAAAATAAAGCCACGACGCACTCACATATAACCAGGAAGAAAATAAAGCCATGACACACTCACATATAACCAGGAAGAAAATAAAGCCATGACACACTCACATATAACCAGGAAGAAAATAAAGCCATGACATACTCACATATACCCAGGAAGAAAATAAAGCCATGACACCCTCACATATAACCAGGAAGAAAATAAAGCCATGACACCCTCACTTATAACCAGGAAGAAAATAAAGCCATGACACCCTCACATATAACCAGGAAGAAAATAAAGCCATGACACCCTCACATATAACCAGGAAGAAAATAAAGCCATGACACACTCACATATAACCAGGAAGAAAATAAAGCCATGACACACACACATATAACCAGAAGAAAATAAAGCCATGACACACTCACATATAACCAGGAAGAAAATAAAGCCATTACACACTCACATATAACCAGAAGAAAATAAAGCCATGACACCCTCACATATAACCAGGAAGAAAATAAAGCCATGACACCCTCACATATAACCAGGAAGAAAATAAAGCCATGACACCCTCTTATATAACCAGGAAGAAATTAAAGCCATAACACCCTCACATATATCCAGGAAGAAAATAAAGACATGACACCCTCACATATATCCAGGAAGAAAATAAAGCCATGACATCCTCACATATAACTAGGAAGAAATTAAAGCCATAACACCCTCACATATATCCAGGAAGAAAATAAAGACATGACACCCTCACATATAACCAGGAAGAAAATAAAACCATGACACCCTCACATATAACCAGGAAGAAAATAAACCCATGACACCCTCATATATAACCAGGAAGAAAATAAAGCCATGACACACTCACATATAACCAGGAAGAAAATAAAGCCACGACACACTCGCATATAACCAGGAAGAAAATAAAGCCATGACACACTCACATATAACCAGGAAGAAAATAAAGCCATGACACAGTCATATATAACCAAGAAGAAAATAAAGCCATGACACCCTCACATATAACAAGGAAGAAAATAAAGCCATGACACACTCACATATAACCAGGAAAAAAATAAAGCCATGATACCCTCACATATTACCTGGAAGAAAAAAAGCCATGACACCCTCACTCATAATCAGGAAGAAAATAAAGCCATGACACCCTCACATATAACCAGGAAGAAAATAAAACCATGACACCCTCATATATAACCAGGAAGAAAATAAAGCCATGACACACTCACATATAACCAGGAAGAAAATAAAGCCACGACACACTCACATATAACCAGGAAGAAAATAAAGCCATGACACACTCACATATAACCAGGAAGAAAATAAAGCCATGACACCCTCACATATATCCAGGAAGAAAATAAAGCCATGACACCCTCACATATATCCAGGAAGAAAATAAAGACATGACACCCTCACATATATCCAGGAAGAAAATAAAGCCATGACATCCTCACATATAACCAGGAAGAAAATAAAGCCATGACACCCTCATATATAACCAGGAAGAAAATAAAGCCATGACACACTCACATATAACCAGGAAGAAAATAAAGCCACGACACACTCACATATAACCAGGAAGAAAATAAAGCCACGACAGACTCACATATAACCAGGAAGAAAATAAAGCCATGACACAGTCACATATAACCAAGAAGAAAATAAAGCCATGACATACTCACATATAACCAGGAAGAAAATAAAGCCATGACACCCTCACATATAACCAGGAAAAAAATAAAGCCATAATACCCTCACATATTACCTGGAAGAAAAAAAGCCATGACACCCTCACTCATAATCAGGAAGAAAATAAAGCCATGACACCCTCACATATAACCAGGAAGAAAATAAAACCATGACACCCTCACATATAACCAGGAAGAAAATAAAGCTATGACACACTCACATATAACCAGGAAGAAAATAAAGCCATTACACACTCACATATAACCAGGAAGAAAATACAGCCATGACATACTCACATATACCCAGGAAGAAAATAAAGCCATGACACCCTCACATATAACCAGGAAGAAAATAAAGCCATGACACCCTCACTTATAACCAGGAAGAAAATAAAGCCATGACACACTCACATATAACCAGGAAGAAAATAAAGCCATGACACCCTCACATATAACCAGGAAGAAAATAAAGCCATGACACACTCACATATAACCAGGAAGAAAATAAAGCCATGACACACACACATATAACCAGAAGAAAATAAAGCCATGACACACTCACATATAACCAGGAAGAAAATAAAGCCATGTTACACTCACATATAACCAGGAAGAAAATAAAGCCATTACACACTCACATATAACCAGAAGAAAATAAAGCCATGACACCCTCACATATAACCAGGAAGAAAATAAAGCCATGACACCCTCACATATAACCAGGAAGAAATTAAAACCATAACACCCTCACATATATCCAGGAAGAAAATAAAGACATGACACCCTCACATATAACCAGGAAGAAAATAAAGCCATGACATCCTCACATATAACCAGGAAGAAAATAAAGCCATGACACCCTCACATATAACCAGGAAGAAAATAAAGCCATGACACCCTCATATATAACCAGGAAGAAAATAAAGCCATGCCACCCTCACATATAACCACTAAGAATATAAAGCCATGACACCCTCACATATAACCAGGAAAAAAATAAAGCCATGATACCCTCACATATAACCTGGAAGAAAAAAAAGCCATGACACCCTCACTTATAATCAGGAAGAAAATAAAGCCATGACACTCTCACATATAACCAGGAAGAAAATAAAACCATGACACCCTCACATATAACCAGGAAGAAAATAAAGCCATGACACACTCACATATAACCAGGAAGAAAATAAAGCCACGACACACTCACATATAACCAGGAAGAAAATAAAGCCATGACACACTCACATATAACCAGGAAGAAAATAAAGCCATGACACAGTCACATATAACCAAGTAGAAATAAAGCCATGACACCCTCACATATAACCAGGAAGAAAATAAAGCCATGACACCCTCACATATAACCAGGAAAAAAATAAAGCCATGATACCCTCACATATTACCTGGAAGAAAAAAAGCCATGACACCCTCACTCATAATCAGGAAGAAAATAAAGCCATGACACCCTCACATATCACCAGGAAGAAAATAAAACCATGACACCCTCACATATAACCAGGAAGAAAATAAAGCCATGACACCCTCACATATAACCAGGAAGAAAATAAAACCATGACACACTCACATATAACCAGGAAGAAAATAAAGCCACGACGCACTCACATATAACCAGGAAGAAAATAAAGCCATGACACCCTCACATATAACCAGGAAGAAAATAAAGCCATGACACACTCACATATAACCAGGAAGAAAATAAAGCCATGACATACTCACATATACCCAGGAAGAAAATAAAGCCATGACACCCTCACATATAACCAGGAAGAAAATAAAGCCATGACACCCTCACTTATAACCAGGAAGAAAATAAAGCCATGACACCCTCACATATAACCAGGAAGAAAATAAAGCCATGACACCCTCACATATATCCAGGAAGAAAATAAAGCCATGACACCCTCACATATAACCAGGAAGAAAATAAAGCCATAACACCCTCACATATATCCAGGAAGAAAATAAAGACATGACACCCTCACATATATCCAGGAAGAAAATAAAGCCATGACATCCTCACATATAACCAGGAAGAAAATAAAGCCATGACACCCTCACATATAACCAGGAAAAAAATAAAGCCATGACACCCTCATATATAACCAGGAAGAAAATAAAGCCATGACACACTCACATATAACCAGGAAGAAAATAAAGCCACGACACACTCACATATAACCAGGAAGAAAATAAAGCCACGACAGACTCACATATAACCAGGAAGAAAATAAAGCCATGACACAGTCACATATAACCAAGAAGAAAATAAAGCCATGACACCTTCACATATAACCAGGAAGAAAATAAAGCCATGACACCCTCACATATAACCAGGAAAAAAATAAAGCCATAATACCCTCACATATTACCTGGAAGAAAAAAAGCCATGACACCCTCACTCATAATCAGGAAGAAAATAAAGCCATGACACCCTCACATAGAACCAGGAAGAAAATAAAACCATGACACCCTCACATATAACCAGGAAGAAAATAAAGCTATGACACACTCACATATAACCAGGAAGAAAATAAAGCCATTACACACTCACATATAACCAGGAAGAAAATAAAGCCATGACATACTCACATATACCCAGGAAGAAAATAAAGCCATGACACCCTCACATATAACCAGGAAGAAAATAAAGCCATGACACCCTCACTTATAACCAGGAAGAAAATAAAGCCATGACACACTCACATATAACCAGGAAGAAAATAAAGCCATGACACCCTCACATATAACCAGGAAGAAAATAAAGCCATGACACACTCACATATAACCAGGAAGAAAATAAAGCCATGACACACACACATATAACCAGAAGAAAATAAAGCCATGACACACTCACATATAACCAGGAAGAAAATAAAGCCATGTTACACTCCCATATAACCAGGAAGAAAATAAAGCCATGACACACTCACATATAACCAGGAAGAAAATAAAGCCATTACACACTCACATATAACCAGAAGAAAATAAAGCCATGACACCCTCACATATAACCAGGAAGAAAATAAAGCCATGACACCCTCACATATAACCAGGAAGAAATTAAAACCATAACACCCTCACATATATCCAGGAAGAAAATAAAGACATGACACCCTCACATATAACCAGGAAGAAAATAAAGCCATGACATCCTCACATATAACCAGGAAAAAAATAAAGCCATGACACCCTCACATATAACCAGGAAGAAAATAAAGCCATGACACCCTCATATATAACCAGGAAGAAAATAAAGCCATGACACCCTCATATATAACCAGGAAGAAAATAAAGCCATGACACACTCACATATAACCAGGAAGAAAATAAAGCCACGACACACTCACATATAACCAGGAAGAAAATAAAGCCACGACAGACTCACATATAACCAGGAAGAAAATAAAGCCATGACACAGTCACATATAACCAAGAAGAAAATAAAGCCATGACACCTTCACATATAACCAGGAAGAAAATAAAGCCATGACACCCTCACATATAACCAGGAAGAAAATAAAGCCATGACACCCTCACTTATAACCAGGAAGAAAATAAAGCCATGACACACTCACATATAACCAGGAAGAAAATAAAGCCATGACACCCTCACATATAACCAGGAAGAAAATAAAGCCATGACACACTCACATATAACCAGGAAGAAAATAAAGCCATGACACACACACATATAACCAGAAGAAAATAAAGCCATGACACACTCACATATAACCAGGAAGAAAATAAAGCCATGTTACACTCACATATAACCAGGAAGAAAATAAAGCCATGACACACTCACATATAACCAGGAAGAAAATAAAGCCATTACACACTCACATATAACCAGAAGAAAATAAAGCCATGACACCCTCACATATAACCAGGAAGAAAATAAAGCCATGACACCCTCACATATAACCAGGAAGAAATTAAAACCATAACACCCTCACATATATCCAGGAAGAAAATAAAGACATGACACCCTCACATATAACCAGGAAGAAAATAAAGACATGACACCCTCACATATATCCAGGAAGAAAATAAAGCCATGACATCCTCACATATAACCAGGAAGAAAATAAAGCCATGACACCCTCACATATAACCAGGAAAAAAATAAAGCCATGACACCCTCATATATAACCAGGAAGAAAATAAAGCCATGACACACTCACATATAACCAGGAAGAAAATAAAGCCACGACACACTCACATATAACCAGGAAGAAAATAAAGCCACGACAGACTCACATATAACCAGGAAGAAAATAAAGCCATGACACAGTCACATATAACCAAGAAGAAAATAAAGCCATGACACCTTCACATATAACCAGGAAGAAAATAAAGCCATGACATCCTCACATATAACCAGGAAAAAAATAAAGCCATAATACCCTCACATATTACCTGGAAGAAAAAAAGCCATGACACCCTCACTCATAATCAGGAAGAAAATAAAGCCATGACACCCTCACATATAACCAGGAAGAAAATAAAACCATGACACCCTCACATATAACCAGGAAGAAAATAAAGCTATGACACACTCACATATAACCAGGAAGAAAATAAAGCCATTACACACTCACATATAACCAGGAAGAAAATAAAGCCATGACATACTCACATATACCCAGGAAGAAAATAAAGCCATGACACCCTCACATATAACCAGGAAGAAAATAAAGCCATGACACCCTCACTTATAACCAGGAAGAAAATAAAGCCATGACACACTCACATATAACCAGGAAGAAAATAAAGCCATGACACCCTCACATATAACCAGGAAGAAAATAAAGCCATGACACACTCACATATAACCAGGAAGAAAATAAAGCCATGACACACACACATATAACCAGAAGAAAATAAAGCCATGACACACTCACATATAACCAGGAAGAAAATAAAGCCATGTTACACTCACATATAACCAGGAAGAAAATAAAGCCATGACACACTCACATATAACCAGGAAGAAAATAAAGCCATTACACACTCACATATAACCAGGAAGAAAATAAAGCCATGACACCCTCACTTATAACCAGGAAGAAAATAAAGCCATGACACACTCACATATAACCAGGAAGAAAATAAAGCCATGACACCCTCACATATAACCAGGAAGAAAATAAAGCCATGACACACTCACATATAACCAGGAAGAAAATAAAGCCATGACACACACACATATAACCAGAAGAAAATAAAGCCATGACACACTCACATATAACCAGGAAGAAAATAAAGCCATGTTACACTCACATATAACCAGGAAGAAAATAAAGCCATTACACACTCACATATAACCAGAAGAAAATAAAGCCATGACACCCTCACATATAACCAGGAAGAAAATAAAGCCATGACACCCTCACATATAACCAGGAAGAAATTAAAACCATAACACCCTCACATATATCCAGGAAGAAAATAAAGACATGACACCCTCACATATAACCAGGAAGAAAATAAAGCCATGACATCCTCACATATAACCAGGAAGAAAATAAAGCCATGACACCCTCACATATAACCAGGAAGAAAATAAAGCCATGACACCCTCATATATAACCAGGAAGAAAATAAAGCCATGCCACCCTCACATATAACCACTAAGAATATAAAGCCATGACACCCTCACATATAACCAGGAAAAAAATAAAGCCATGATACCCTCACATATAACCTGGAAGAAAAAAAAGCCATGACACCCTCACTTATAATCAGGAAGAAAATAAAGCCATGACACTCTCACATATAACCAGGAAGAAAATAAAACCATGACACCCTCACATATAACCAGGAAGAAAATAAAGCCATGACACACTCACATATAACCAGGAAGAAAATAAAGCCACGACACACTCACATATAACCAGGAAGAAAATAAAGCCATGACACACTCACATATAACCAGGAAGAAAATAAAGCCATGACACAGTCACATATAACCAAGTAGAAATAAAGCCATGACACCCTCACATATAACCAGGAAGAAAATAAAGCCATGACACCCTCACATATAACCAGGAAAAAAATAAAGCCATGATACCCTCACATATTACCTGGAAGAAAAAAAGCCATGACACCCTCACTCATAATCAGGAAGAAAATAAAGCCATGACACCCTCACATATCACCAGGAAGAAAATAAAACCATGACACCCTCACATATAACCAGGAAGAAAATAAAGCCATGACACCCTCACATATAACCAGGAAGAAAATAAAACCATGACACACTCACATATAACCAGGAAGAAAATAAAGCCACGACGCACTCACATATAACCAGGAAGAAAATAAAGCCATGACACCCTCACATATAACCAGGAAGAAAATAAAGCCATGACACACTCACATATAACCAGGAAGAAAATAAAGCCATGACATACTCACATATACCCAGGAAGAAAATAAAGCCATGACACCCTCACATATAACCAGGAAGAAAATAAAGCCATGACACCCTCACTTATAACCAGGAAGAAAATAAAGCCATGACACCCTCACATATAACCAGGAAGAAAATAAAGCCATGACACCCTCACATATATCCAGGAAGAAAATAAAGCCATGACACCCTCACATATAACCAGGAAGAAAATAAAGCCATAACACCCTCACATATATCCAGGAAGAAAATAAAGACATGACACCCTCACATATATCCAGGAAGAAAATAAAGCCATGACATCCTCACATATAACCAGGAAGAAAATAAAGCCATGACACCCTCACATATAACCAGGAAAAAAATAAAGCCATGACACCCTCATATATAACCAGGAAGAAAATAAAGCCATGACACACTCACATATAACCAGGAAGAAAATAAAGCCACGACACACTCACATATAACCAGGAAGAAAATAAAGCCACGACAGACTCACATATAACCAGGAAGAAAATAAAGCCATGACACAGTCACATATAACCAAGAAGAAAATAAAGCCATGACACCTTCACATATAACCAGGAAGAAAATAAAGCCATGACACCCTCACATATAACCAGGAAAAAAATAAAGCCATAATACCCTCACATATTACCTGGAAGAAAAAAAGCCATGACACCCTCACTCATAATCAGGAAGAAAATAAAGCCATGACACCCTCACATAGAACCAGGAAGAAAATAAAACCATGACACCCTCACATATAACCAGGAAGAAAATAAAGCTATGACACACTCACATATAACCAGGAAGAAAATAAAGCCATTACACACTCACATATAACCAGGAAGAAAATAAAGCCATGACATACTCACATATACCCAGGAAGAAAATAAAGCCATGACACCCTCACATATAACCAGGAAGAAAATAAAGCCATGACACCCTCACTTATAACCAGGAAGAAAATAAAGCCATGACACACTCACATATAACCAGGAAGAAAATAAAGCCATGACACCCTCACATATAACCAGGAAGAAAATAAAGCCATGACACACTCACATATAACCAGGAAGAAAATAAAGCCATGACACACACACATATAACCAGAAGAAAATAAAGCCATGACACACTCACATATAACCAGGAAGAAAATAAAGCCATGTTACACTCCCATATAACCAGGAAGAAAATAAAGCCATGACACACTCACATATAACCAGGAAGAAAATAAAGCCATTACACACTCACATATAACCAGAAGAAAATAAAGCCATGACACCCTCACATATAACCAGGAAGAAAATAAAGCCATGACACCCTCACATATAACCAGGAAGAAATTAAAACCATAACACCCTCACATATATCCAGGAAGAAAATAAAGACATGACACCCTCACATATAACCAGGAAGAAAATAAAGCCATGACATCCTCACATATAACCAGGAAAAAAATAAAGCCATGACACCCTCACATATAACCAGGAAGAAAATAAAGCCATGACACCCTCATATATAACCAGGAAGAAAATAAAGCCATGACACCCTCATATATAACCAGGAAGAAAATAAAGCCATGACACACTCACATATAACCAGGAAGAAAATAAAGCCACGACACACTCACATATAACCAGGAAGAAAATAAAGCCACGACAGACTCACATATAACCAGGAAGAAAATAAAGCCATGACACAGTCACATATAACCAAGAAGAAAATAAAGCCATGACACCTTCACATATAACCAGGAAGAAAATAAAGCCATGACACCCTCACATATAACCAGGAAGAAAATAAAGCCATGACACCCTCACTTATAACCAGGAAGAAAATAAAGCCATGACACACTCACATATAACCAGGAAGAAAATAAAGCCATGACACCCTCACATATAACCAGGAAGAAAATAAAGCCATGACACACTCACATATAACCAGGAAGAAAATAAAGCCATGACACACACACATATAACCAGAAGAAAATAAAGCCATGACACACTCACATATAACCAGGAAGAAAATAAAGCCATGTTACACTCACATATAACCAGGAAGAAAATAAAGCCATGACACACTCACATATAACCAGGAAGAAAATAAAGCCATTACACACTCACATATAACCAGAAGAAAATAAAGCCATGACACCCTCACATATAACCAGGAAGAAAATAAAGCCATGACACCCTCACAAATAACCAGGAAGAAATTAAAACCATAACACCCTCACATATATCCAGGAAGAAAATAAAGACATGACACCCTCACATATAACCAGGAAGAAAATAAAGACATGACACCCTCACATATATCCAGGAAGAAAATAAAGCCATGACATCCTCACATATAACCAGGAAGAAAATAAAGCCATGACACCCTCACATATAACCAGGAAAAAAATAAAGCCATGACACCCTCATATATAACCAGGAAGAAAATAAAGCCATGACACACTCACATATAACCAGGAAGAAAATAAAGCCACGACACACTCACATATAACCAGGAAGAAAATAAAGCCACGACAGACTCACATATAACCAGGAAGAAAATAAAGCCATGACACAGTCACATATAACCAAGAAGAAAATAAAGCCATGACACCTTCACATATAACCAGGAAGAAAATAAAGCCATGACATCCTCACATATAACCAGGAAAAAAATAAAGCCATAATACCCTCACATATTACCTGGAAGAAAAAAAGCCATGACACCCTCACTCATAATCAGGAAGAAAATAAAGCCATGACACCCTCACATATAACCAGGAAGAAAATAAAACCATGACACCCTCACATATAACCAGGAAGAAAATAAAGCTATGACACACTCACATATAACCAGGAAGAAAATAAAGCCATTACACACTCACATATAACCAGGAAGAAAATAAAGCCATGACATACTCACATATACCCAGGAAGAAAATAAAGCCATGACACCCTCACATATAACCAGGAAGAAAATAAAGCCATGACACCCTCACTTATAACCAGGAAGAAAATAAAGCCATGACACACTCACATATAACCAGGAAGAAAATAAAGCCATGACACCCTCACATATAACCAGGAAGAAAATAAAGCCATGACACACTCACATATAACCAGGAAGAAAATAAAGCCATGACACACACACATATAACCAGAAGAAAATAAAGCCATGACACACTCACATATAACCAGGAAGAAAATAAAGCCATGTTACACTCACATATAACCAGGAAGAAAATAAAGCCATGACACACTCACATATAACCAGGAAGAAAATAAAGCCATTACACACTCACATATAACCAGAAGAAAATAAAGCCATGACACCCTCACATATAACCAGGAAGAAAATAAAGCCATGACACCCTCACATATAACCAGGAAGAAATTAAAACCATAACACCCTCACATATATCCAGGAAGAAAATAAAGACATGACACCCTCACATATAACCAGGAAGAAAATAAAGCCATGACATCCTCACATATAACCAGGAAAAAAATAAAGCCATGACACCCTCACATATAACCAGGAAGAAAATAAAGCCATGACACCCTCATATATAACCAGGAAGAAAATAAAGCCATGCCACCCTCACATATAACCACTAAGAATATAAAGCCATGACACCCTCACATATAACCAGGAAGAAAATAAAGCCATGACACCCTCACATATAACCAGGAAGAAAATAAAGCCATGACACAGTCACATATATCCAGGAAGAAAATGAAGACATGACACCCTCACATATAACCTGGAAGAAAATAAAGCCATGACACCCTCACATATAACCAGGAAGAAAATAAAGCCAGGACACCCTCATATATAACCAGGAAAAATAAAGCCATGACACACTCACATATAACCAGGAAGAAATTAAAGCCATGACACCCCCTCACATATAACCAGGAAGAAATTAAAGCCATGACACCCTCACATATAATCAGGATGAAAATAAAGCTAGGATACCCTCATATATAACCAGGAAGAATATAAAGACATGACACACTCACATATATCCAGGAAGAAAATAAAGCCATGACACCCTCACATATAACCAGGAAGAAAATAAAGCCATGACACCCTCACATATAACCAGAAAGAAAACAATGACATCACACACTCACATATAACCAGGAAGAAAATAAAGCCATGACACCCTCACATATAATCAGGAAGAAAATGAAGCCATGACACCCTCGCATATAACAAGGAAGAAAACAAAGACATCACACACTCACATATAACCAGGAAGAAAATAAAGCCATGACACACTCACATATAACCAGGAAGAAAATAAAGCCATGACACAGTCACATATAACCAAGTAGAAATAAAGCCATGACACCCTCACATATAACCAGGAAGAAAATAAAGCCATGACACCCTCACATATAACCAGGAAAAAAATATAGCCATGATACCCTCACATATTACCTGGAAGAAAAAAAGCCATGACACCCTCACTCATAATCAGGAAGAAAATAAAGCCATGACACCCTCACATATAACCAGGAAGAAAATAAAACCATGACACCCTCACATATAACCAGGAAGAAAATAAAGCCATGACACCCTCACATATAATCAGGAAGAAAATAAAACCATGACACACTGACATATATCCAGGAAGAAAATAAAGCCACCACGTACTCACATATAACCAGGAAGAAAATAAAGCCATGACACACTCACATATAACCAGGAAGAAAATAAAGCCATGACACACTCACATATAACCAGGAAGAAAATAAAGCCATGATATACTCACATATACCCAGGAAGAAAATAAAGCCATGACACCCTCACATATAACCAGGAAGAAAATAAAGCCATGACACCCTCACATATAACCAGGAAGAAATTAAAGCCATAACACCCTCACATATATCCAGGAAGAAAATAAAGACATGACACCCTCACATATATCCAGGAAGAAAATAAAGCCATGACATCCTCACATATAACCAGGAAGAAATTAAAGCCATAACACCCTCACATATATCCAGGAAGAAAATAAAGACATGACACCCTCACATATAACCAGGAGGAAAATAAAACCATGACACCCTCACATATAACCAGGAAGAAAATAAAGCCATGACACCCTCATATATAACCAGGAAGAAAATAAAGCCATGACACACTCACATATAACCAGGAAGAAAATAAAGCCACGACACACTCACATATAACCAGGAAGAAAATAAAGCCATGACACACTCACATATAACCAGGAAGAAAATAAAGCCATGACACAGTCATATATAACCAAGACGAAAATAAAGCCATGACACCCTCACATATAACCAGGAAGAAAATAAAGCCATGACACACTCACATATAACCAGGAAAAAAATAAAGCCATGATACCCTCACATATTACCTGGAAGAAAAAAAGCCATGACACCCTCACTCATAATCAGGAAGAAAATAAAGCCATGACACCCTCACATATAACCAGGAAGAAAATAAAACCATGACACCCTCACATATAACCAGGAAGAAAATAAAGCCATGACACACTCACATATAACCAGGAAGAAAATAAAGCCACGACACACTCACATATAACCAGGAAGAAAATAAAGCCATGACACACTCACATATAACCAGGAAGAAAATAAAGCCATGACACTCTCACATATATCCAGGAAGAAAATAAAGCCATGACACCCTCACATATAACCAGGAAGAAAATAAAGCCATAACACCCTCACATATATCCAGGAAGAAAATAAAGACATGACACCCTCACATATATCCAGGAAGAAAATAAAGCCATGACATCCTCACATATAACCACGAAGAAAATAAAGCCATGACACCCTCACATATAACCAGTAAAAATATAAAGCCATGACACCCTCATATATAACCAGGAAGAAAATAAAGCCATGACACACTCACATATAACCAGGAAGAAAATAAAGCCACGACACACTCACATATAACCAGGAAGAAAATAAAGCCACGACAGACTCACATATAACCAGGAAGAAAATAAAGCCATGACACAGTCACATATAACCAAGAAGAAAATAAAGCCATGACACCTTCACATATAACCAGGAAGAAAATAAAGCCATGACACCCTCACATATAACCAGGAAAAAAATAAAGCCATAATACCCTCACATATTACCTGGAAGAAAAAAAGCCATGACACCCTCACTCATAATCAGGAAGAAAATAAAGCCATGACACCCTCACATATAACCAGGAAGAAAATACAACCATGACACCCTCACATATAACCAGGAAGAAAATAAAGCTATGACACACTCACATATAACCAGGAAGAAAATAAAGCCATTACACACTCACATATAACCAGGAAGAAAATAAAGCCATGACATACTCACATATACCCAGGAAGAAAATAAAGCCATGACACCCTCACATATAACCAGGAAGAAAATAAAGCCATGACACCCTCGCTTATAACCAGGAAGAAAATAAAGCCATGACACACTCACATATAACCAGGAAGAAAATAAAGCCATGACACCCTCACATATAACCAGGAAGAAAATAAAGCCATGACACACTCACATATAACCAGGAAGAAAATAAAGCCATGACACACACACATATAACCAGGAAGAAAATAAAGCCATGACACACTCACATATAACCAGGAAGAAAATAAAGCCACGACACACTCACATATAACCAGGAAGAAAATAAAGCCATGACACACTCACATATAACCAGGAAGAAAATAAAGCCATGACACAGTCATATATAACCAAGACGAAAATAAAGCCATGACACCCTCACATATAACCAGGAAGAAAATAAAGCCATGACACACTCACATATAACCAGGAAAAAAATAAAGCCATGATACCCTCACATATTACCTGGAAGAAAAAAAGCCATGACACCCTCACTCATAATCAGGAAGAAAATAAAGCCATGACACCCTCACATATAACCAGGAAGAAAATAAAACCATGACACCCTCACATATAACCAGGAAGAAAATAAAGCCATGACACACTCACATATAACCAGGAAGAAAATAAAGCCACGACACACTCACATATAACCAGGAAGAAAATAAAGCCATGACACACTCACATATAACCAGGAAGAAAATAAAGCCATGACACTCTCACATATATCCAGGAAGAAAATAAAGCCATGACACCCTCACATATAACCAGGAAGAAAATAAAGCCATAACACCCTCACATATATCCAGGAAGAAAATAAAGACATGACACCCTCACATATATCCAGGAAGAAAATAAAGCCATGACATCCTCACATATAACCACGAAGAAAATAAAGCCATGACACCCTCACATATAACCAGTAAAAATATAAAGCCATGACACCCTCATATATAACCAGGAAGAAAATAAAGCCATGACACACTCACATATAACCAGGAAGAAAATAAAGCCACGACACACTCACATATAACCAGGAAGAAAATAAAGCCACGACAGACTCACATATAACCAGGAAGAAAATAAAGCCATGACACAGTCACATATAACCAAGAAGAAAATAAAGCCATGACACCTTCACATATAACCAGGAAGAAAATAAAGCCATGACACCCTCACATATAACCAGGAAAAAAATAAAGCCATAATACCCTCACATATTACCTGGAAGAAAAAAAGCCATGACACCCTCACTCATAATCAGGAAGAAAATAAAGCCATGACACCCTCACATATAACCAGGAAGAAAATACAACCATGACACCCTCACATATAACCAGGAAGAAAATAAAGCTATGACACACTCACATATAACCAGGAAGAAAATAAAGCCATTACACACTCACATATAACCAGGAAGAAAATAAAGCCATGACATACTCACATATACCCAGGAAGAAAATAAAGCCATGACACCCTCACATATAACCAGGAAGAAAATAAAGCCATGACACCCTCGCTTATAACCAGGAAGAAAATAAAGCCATGACACACTCACATATAACCAGGAAGAAAATAAAGCCATGACACCCTCACATATAACCAGGAAGAAAATAAAGCCATGACACACTCACATATAACCAGGAAGAAAATAAAGCCATGACACACACACATATAACCAGAAGAAAATAAAGCCATGACACACTCACATATAACCAGGAAGAAAATAAAGCCATGTTACACTCACATATAACCAGGAAGAAAATAAAGCCATGACACACTCACATATAACCAGGAAGAAAATAAAGCCATTACACACTCACATATATCCAGAAGAAAATAAAGCCATGACACCCTCACATATAACCAGGAAGAAAATAAAGCCATGACACCCTCACATATAACCAGGAAGAAATTAAAACCATAACACCCTCACATATATCCAGGAAGAAAATAAAGACATGACACCCTCACATATAACCAGGAAGAAAATAAAGCCATGACATCCTCACATATAACCAGGAAGAAAATAAAGCCATGACACCCTCACATATAACCAGGAAGAAAATAAAGCCATGACACCCTCATATATAACCAGGAAGAAAATAAAGCCATGCCACCCTCACATATAACCACTAAGAATATAAAGCCATGACACCCTCACATATAACCAGGAAGAAAATAAAGCCATGACACCCTCACATATAACCAGGAAGAAAATAAAGCCATGACACAGTCACATATATCCAGGAAGAAAATAAAGACATGACACCCTCACATATAACCTGGAAGAAAATAAAGCCATGACACCCTCACATATAACCAGGAAGAAAATAAAGCCAGGACACCCTCATATATAACCAGGAAGAAAATAAAGCCATGACACACTCACATATAACCAGGAAGAAATTAAAGCCATGACACCCCCTCACATATAACCAGGAAAATATTAAAGCCATGACACCCTCACATATAATCAGGATGAAAATAAAGCTAGGATACCCTCATATATAACCAGGAAGAATATAAAGACATGACACACTCACATATATCCAGGAAGAAAATAAAGCCATGACACCCTCACATATAACCAGGAAGAAAATAAAGCCATGACACCCTCACATATAACCAGAAAGAAAACAATGACATCACACACTCACATATAACCAGGAAGAAAATAAAGCCATGACACCCTCACATATAATCAGGAAGAAAATGAAGCCATGACACCCTCGCATATAACCAGGAAGAAAACAAAGACATCACACACTCACATATAACCAGGAAGAAAATAAAGCCATGACACCCTCACATATAACCAGGAAGAAATTAAAGCCATGACACACTCACATATCACCAGGAAGAAAATAAAGCCATGACACCCTCACATATAGCCAGGAAGAAAATAAAACCATGACACCCTCACATATAACCAGGAAGAAAATAAAGCCATGACACACTCACATATAACCAGGAAGAAAATAAAGCTACGACACACTCACATATAACCAGGAAGAAAATAAAGCCATGACACACTCACATATAACCAGGAAGAAAATAAAGCCATGACACCGTCACATATAACCAAGTAGAAATAAAGCCATGACACCCTCACATATAACCAGGAAGAAAATAAAGCCATGACACCCTCACATATAACCAGGAAAAAAATAAAGCCATGATACCCTCACATATTACCTGGAAGAAAAAAAGCCATGACACCCTCACTCATAATCAGGAAGAAAATAAAGCCATGACACCCTCACATATAACCAGGAAGAAAATAAAACCATGACACCCTCACATATAACCAGGAAGAAAATAAAGCCATAACACCCTCACATATATCCAGGAAGAAAATAAAGCCATGACACCCTCACATATATCCAGGAAGAAAATAAAGCCATGACATCCTCACATATAACCAGGAAGAAAATAAAGCCATGACACCCTCACATATAACCAGGAAAAAAATAAAGCCATGACACCCTCATATATAACCAGGAAGAAAATAAAGCCATGACACACTCACATATAACCAGGAAGAAAATAAAGCCACGACACACTCACATAAAACCAGGAAGAAAATAAAGCCACGACAGACTCACATATAACCAGGAAGAAAATAAAGCCATGACACAGTCACATATAACCAAGAAGAAAATAAAGCCATGACACCTTCACATATAACCAGGAAGAAAATAAAGCCATGACACCCTCACATATAACCAGGAAAAAAATAAAGCCATAATACCCTCACATATTACCTGGAAGAAAAAAAGCCATGACACCCTCACTCATAATCAGGAAGAAAATAAAGCCATGACACCCTCACATATAACCAGGAAGAAAATAAAACCATGACACCCTCACATATAACCAGGAAGAAAATAAAGCTATGACACACTCACATATAACCAGGAAGAAAATAAAGCCATTACACACTCACATATAACCAGGAAGAAAATAAAGCCATGACATACTCACATATACCCAGGAAGAAAATAAAGCCATGACACCCTCACATATAACCAGGATGAAAATAAAGCCATGACACCCTCACTTATAACCAGGAAGAAAATAAAGCCATGACACACTCACAAATAACCAGGAAGAAAATAAAGCCATGACACCCTCACATATAACCAGGAAGAAAATAAAGCCATGACACACTCACATATAACCAAGAAGAAAATAAAGCCATGACACACTCACATATAACCAGGAAGAAAATAAAGCCATTACACACTCACATATAACCAGAAGAAAATAAAGCCATGACACCCTCACATATAACCAGGAAGAAAATAAAGCCATGACACCCTCACATATAACCAGGAAGAAATTAAAACCATAACACCCTCACATATATCCAGGAAGAAAATAAAGACATGACACCCTCACATATAACCAGGAAGAAAATAAAGCCATGACATCCTCACATATAACCAGGAAGAAAATAAAGCCATGACACCCTCACATATAACCAGGAAGAAAATAAAGCCATGACACCCTCATATATAACCAGGAAGAAAATAAAGCCATGCCACCCTCACATATAACCACTAAGAATATAAAGCCATGACACCCTCACATATAACCAGGAAGAAAATAAAGCCATGACACCCTCACATATAACCAGGAAGAAAATAAAGCCATGACACAGTCACATATATCCAGGAAGAAAATAAAGACATGACACCCTCACATATAACCTGGAAGAAAATAAAGCCATGACACCCTCACATATAACCAGGAAGAAAATAAAGCCAGGACACCCTCATATATAACCAGGAAGAAAATAAAGCCATGACACACTCACATATAACCAGGAAGAAATTAAAGCCATGACACCCCCTCACATATAACCAGGAAGAAATTAAAGCCAAGACACCCTCACATATAATCAGGATGAAAATAAAGCTAGGATACCCTCATATATAACCAGGAAGAATATAAAGACATGACACACTCACATATATCCAGGAAGAAAATAAAGCCATGACACCCTCACATATAACCAGGAAGAAAATAAAGCCATGACACCCTCACATATAACCAGAAAGAAAACAATGACATCACACACTCACATATAACCAGGAAGAAAATAAAGCCATGACACCCTCACATATAATCAGGAAGAAAATGAAGCCATGACACCCTCGCATATAACCAGGAAGAAAACAAAGACATCACACACTCACATATAACCAGGAAGAAAATAAAGCCATGACACCCTCACATATAACCAGGAAGAAATTAAAGCCATGACACACTCACATATCACCAGGAAGAAAATAAAGCCATGACACCCTCACATATAGCCAGGAAGAAAATAAAACCATGACACCCTCACATATAACCAGGAAGAAAATAAAGCCATGACACACTCACATATAACCAGGAAGAAAATAAAGCCACGACACACTCACATATAACCAGGAAGAAAATAAAGCCATGACACACTCACATATAACCAGGAAGAAAATAAAGCCATGACACAGTCACATATAACCAAGTAGAAATAAAGCCATGACACCCTCACATATAACCAGGAAGAAAATAAAGCCATGACACCCTCACATATAACCAGGAAAAAAATAAAGCCATGATACCCTCACATATTACCTGGAAGAAAAAAAGCCATGACACCCTCACTCATAATCAGGAAGAAAATAAAGCCATGACACCCTCACATATAACCAGGAAGAAAATAAAACCATGACACCCTCACATATAACCAGGAAGAAAATAAAGCCATGACACCCTCACATATAACCAGGAAGAAAATAAAACCATGACACACTCACATATAACCAGGAAGAAATTAAAGCCACGACGCACTCACATATAACCAGGAAGAAAATAAAGCCATGACACACTCACATATAACCAGGAAGAAAATAAAGCCATGACACACTCACATATAACCAGGAAGAAAATAAAGCCATGACACCCTCACATATAACCAGAAAGAAAACAATGACATCACACACTCACATATAACCAGGAGGAAAATAAAGCCATGACACCCTCACATATAATCAGGAAGAAAATGAAGCCATGACACCCTCGCATATAACAAGGAAGAAAACAAAGACATCACACACTCACATATAACCAGGAAGAAAATAAAGCCATGACACACTCACATATAACCAGGAAGAAAATAAAGCCATGACACAGTCACATATAACCAAGTAGAAATAAAGCCATGACACCCTCACATATAACCAGGAAGAAAATAAAGCCATGACACCCTCACATATAACCAGGAAAAAAATATAGCCATGATACCCTCACATATTACCTGGAAGAAAAAAAGCCATGACACCCTCACTCATAATCAGGAAGAAAATAAAGCCATGACACCCTCACATATAACCAGGAAGAAAATAAAACCATGACACCCTCACATATAACCAGGAAGAAAATAAAGCCATGACACCCTCACATATAATCAGGAAGAAAATAAAACCATGACACACTGACATATATCCAGGAAGAAAATAAAGCCACCACGTACTCACATATAACCAGGAAGAAAATAAAGCCATGACACACTCACATATAACCAGGAAGAAAATAAAGCCATGACACACTCACATATAACCAGGAAGAAAATAAAGCCATGATATACTCACATATACCCAGGAAGAAAATAAAGCCATGACACCCTCACATATAACCAGGAAGAAAATAAAGCCATGACACCCTCACATATAACCAGGAAGAAATTAAAGCCATAACACCCTCACATATATCCAGGAAGAAAATAAAGACATGACACCCTCACATATATCCAGGAAGAAAATAAAGCCATGACATCCTCACATATAACCAGGAAGAAATTAAAGCCATAACACCCTCACATATATCCAGGAAGAAAATAAAGACATGACACCCTCACATATAACCAGGAGGAAAATAAAACCATGACACCCTCACATATAACCAGGAAGAAAATAAAGCCATGACACCCTCATATATAACCAGGAAGAAAATAAAGCCATGACACACTCACATATAACCAGGAAGAAAATAAAGCCACGACACACTCACATATAACCAGGAAGAAAATAAAGCCATGACACACTCACATATAACCAGGAAGAAAATAAAGCCATGACACAGTCATATATAACCAAGACGAAAATAAAGCCATGACACCCTCACATATAACCAGGAAGAAAATAAAGCCATGACACACTCACATATAACCAGGAAAAAAATAAAGCCATGATACCCTCACATATTACCTGGAAGAAAAAAAGCCATGACACCCTCACTCATAATCAGGAAGAAAATAAAGCCATGACACCCTCACATATAACCAGGAAGAAAATAAAACCATGACACCCTCACATATAACCAGGAAGAAAATAAAGCCATGACACACTCACATATAACCAGGAAGAAAATAAAGCCACGACACACTCACATATAACCAGGAAGAAAATAAAGCCATGACACACTCACATATAACCAGGAAGAAAATAAAGCCATGACACTCTCACATATATCCAGGAAGAAAATAAAGCCATGACACCCTCACATATAACCAGGAAGAAAATAAAGCCATAACACCCTCACATATATCCAGGAAGAAAATAAAGACATGACACCCTCACATATATCCAGGAAGAAAATAAAGCCATGACATCCTCACATATAACCACGAAGAAAATAAAGCCATGACACCCTCACATATAACCAGTAAAAATATAAAGCCATGACACCCTCATATATAACCAGGAAGAAAATAAAGCCATGACACACTCACATATAACCAGGAAGAAAATAAAGCCACGACACACTCACATATAACCAGGAAGAAAATAAAGCCACGACAGACTCACATATAACCAGGAAGAAAATAAAGCCATGACACAGTCACATATAACCAAGAAGAAAATAAAGCCATGACACCTTCACATATAACCAGGAAGAAAATAAAGCCATGACACCCTCACATATAACCAGGAAAAAAATAAAGCCATAATACCCTCACATATTACCTGGAAGAAAAAAAGCCATGACACCCTCACTCATAATCAGGAAGAAAATAAAGCCATGACACCCTCACATATAACCAGGAAGAAAATACAACCATGACACCCTCACATATAACCAGGAAGAAAATAAAGCTATGACACACTCACATATAACCAGGAAGAAAATAAAGCCATTACACACTCACATATAACCAGGAAGAAAATAAAGCCATGACATACTCACATATACCCAGGAAGAAAATAAAGCCATGACACCCTCACATATAACCAGGAAGAAAATAAAGCCATGACACCCTCGCTTATAACCAGGAAGAAAATAAAGCCATGACACACTCACATATAACCAGGAAGAAAATAAAGCCATGACACCCTCACATATAACCAGGAAGAAAATAAAGCCATGACACACTCACATATAACCAGGAAGAAAATAAAGCCATGACACACACACATATAACCAGGAAGAAAATAAAGCCATGACACACTCACATATAACCAGGAAGAAAATAAAGCCACGACACACTCACATATAACCAGGAAGAAAATAAAGCCATGACACACTCACATATAACCAGGAAGAAAATAAAGCCATGACACAGTCATATATAACCAAGACGAAAATAAAGCCATGACACCCTCACATATAACCAGGAAGAAAATAAAGCCATGACACACTCACATATAACCAGGAAAAAAATAAAGCCATGATACCCTCACATATTACCTGGAAGAAAAAAAGCCATGACACCCTCACTCATAATCAGGAAGAAAATAAAGCCATGACACCCTCACATATAACCAGGAAGAAAATAAAACCATGACACCCTCACATATAACCAGGAAGAAAATAAAGCCATGACACACTCACATATAACCAGGAAGAAAATAAAGCCACGACACACTCACATATAACCAGGAAGAAAATAAAGCCATGACACACTCACATATAACCAGGAAGAAAATAAAGCCATGACACTCTCACATATATCCAGGAAGAAAATAAAGCCATGACACCCTCACATATAACCAGGAAGAAAATAAAGCCATAACACCCTCACATATATCCAGGAAGAAAATAAAGACATGACACCCTCACATATATCCAGGAAGAAAATAAAGCCATGACATCCTCACATATAACCACGAAGAAAATAAAGCCATGACACCCTCACATATAACCAGTAAAAATATAAAGCCATGACACCCTCATATATAACCAGGAAGAAAATAAAGCCATGACACACTCACATATAACCAGGAAGAAAATAAAGCCACGACACACTCACATATAACCAGGAAGAAAATAAAGCCACGACAGACTCACATATAACCAGGAAGAAAATAAAGCCATGACACAGTCACATATAACCAAGAAGAAAATAAAGCCATGACACCTTCACATATAACCAGGAAGAAAATAAAGCCATGACACCCTCACATATAACCAGGAAAAAAATAAAGCCATAATACCCTCACATATTACCTGGAAGAAAAAAAGCCATGACACCCTCACTCATAATCAGGAAGAAAATAAAGCCATGACACCCTCACATATAACCAGGAAGAAAATACAACCATGACACCCTCACATATAACCAGGAAGAAAATAAAGCTATGACACACTCACATATAACCAGGAAGAAAATAAAGCCATTACACACTCACATATAACCAGGAAGAAAATAAAGCCATGACATACTCACATATACCCAGGAAGAAAATAAAGCCATGACACCCTCACATATAACCAGGAAGAAAATAAAGCCATGACACCCTCGCTTATAACCAGGAAGAAAATAAAGCCATGACACACTCACATATAACCAGGAAGAAAATAAAGCCATGACACCCTCACATATAACCAGGAAGAAAATAAAGCCATGACACACTCACATATAACCAGGAAGAAAATAAAGCCATGACACACACACATATAACCAGAAGAAAATAAAGCCATGACACACTCACATATAACCAGGAAGAAAATAAAGCCATGTTACACTCACATATAACCAGGAAGAAAATAAAGCCATGACACACTCACATATAACCAGGAAGAAAATAAAGCCATTACACACTCACATATATCCAGAAGAAAATAAAGCCATGACACCCTCACATATAACCAGGAAGAAAATAAAGCCATGACACCCTCACATATAACCAGGAAGAAATTAAAACCATAACACCCTCACATATATCCAGGAAGAAAATAAAGACATGACACCCTCACATATAACCAGGAAGAAAATAAAGCCATGACATCCTCACATATAACCAGGAAGAAAATAAAGCCATGACACCCTCACATATAACCAGGAAGAAAATAAAGCCATGACACCCTCATATATAACCAGGAAGAAAATAAAGCCATGCCACCCTCACATATAACCACTAAGAATATAAAGCCATGACACCCTCACATATAACCAGGAAGAAAATAAAGCCATGACACCCTCACATATAACCAGGAAGAAAATAAAGCCATGACACAGTCACATATATCCAGGAAGAAAATAAAGACATGACACCCTCACATATAACCTGGAAGAAAATAAAGCCATGACACCCTCACATATAACCAGGAAGAAAATAAAGCCAGGACACCCTCATATATAACCAGGAAGAAAATAAAGCCATGACACACTCACATATAACCAGGAAGAAATTAAAGCCATGACACCCCCTCACATATAACCAGGAAAATATTAAAGCCATGACACCCTCACATATAATCAGGATGAAAATAAAGCTAGGATACCCTCATATATAACCAGGAAGAATATAAAGACATGACACACTCACATATATCCAGGAAGAAAATAAAGCCATGACACCCTCACATATAACCAGGAAGAAAATAAAGCCATGACACCCTCACATATAACCAGAAAGAAAACAATGACATCACACACTCACATATAACCAGGAAGAAAATAAAGCCATGACACCCTCACATATAATCAGGAAGAAAATGAAGCCATGACACCCTCGCATATAACCAGGAAGAAAACAAAGACATCACACACTCACATATAACCAGGAAGAAAATAAAGCCATGACACCCTCACATATAACCAGGAAGAAATTAAAGCCATGACACACTCACATATCACCAGGAAGAAAATAAAGCCATGACACCCTCACATATAGCCAGGAAGAAAATAAAACCATGACACCCTCACATATAACCAGGAAGAAAATAAAGCCATGACACACTCACATATAACCAGGAAGAAAATAAAGCTACGACACACTCACATATAACCAGGAAGAAAATAAAGCCATGACACACTCACATATAACCAGGAAGAAAATAAAGCCATGACACCGTCACATATAACCAAGTAGAAATAAAGCCATGACACCCTCACATATAACCAGGAAGAAAATAAAGCCATGACACCCTCACATATAACCAGGAAAAAAATAAAGCCATGATACCCTCACATATTACCTGGAAGAAAAAAAGCCATGACACCCTCACTCATAATCAGGAAGAAAATAAAGCCATGACACCCTCACATATAACCAGGAAGAAAATAAAACCATGACACCCTCACATATAACCAGGAAGAAAATAAAGCCATAACACCCTCACATATATCCAGGAAGAAAATAAAGCCATGACACCCTCACATATATCCAGGAAGAAAATAAAGCCATGACATCCTCACATATAACCAGGAAGAAAATAAAGCCATGACACCCTCACATATAACCAGGAAAAAAATAAAGCCATGACACCCTCATATATAACCAGGAAGAAAATAAAGCCATGACACACTCACATATAACCAGGAAGAAAATAAAGCCACGACACACTCACATAAAACCAGGAAGAAAATAAAGCCACGACAGACTCACATATAACCAGGAAGAAAATAAAGCCATGACACAGTCACATATAACCAAGAAGAAAATAAAGCCATGACACCTTCACATATAACCAGGAAGAAAATAAAGCCATGACACCCTCACATATAACCAGGAAAAAAATAAAGCCATAATACCCTCACATATTACCTGGAAGAAAAAAAGCCATGACACCCTCACTCATAATCAGGAAGAAAATAAAGCCATGACACCCTCACATATAACCAGGAAGAAAATAAAACCATGACACCCTCACATATAACCAGGAAGAAAATAAAGCTATGACACACTCACATATAACCAGGAAGAAAATAAAGCCATTACACACTCACATATAACCAGGAAGAAAATAAAGCCATGACATACTCACATATACCCAGGAAGAAAATAAAGCCATGACACCCTCACATATAACCAGGATGAAAATAAAGCCATGACACCCTCACTTATAACCAGGAAGAAAATAAAGCCATGACACACTCACAAATAACCAGGAAGAAAATAAAGCCATGACACCCTCACATATAACCAGGAAGAAAATAAAGCCATGACACACTCACATATAACCAAGAAGAAAATAAAGCCATGACACACTCACATATAACCAGGAAGAAAATAAAGCCATTACACACTCACATATAACCAGAAGAAAATAAAGCCATGACACCCTCACATATAACCAGGAAGAAAATAAAGCCATGACACCCTCACATATAACCAGGAAGAAATTAAAACCATAACACCCTCACATATATCCAGGAAGAAAATAAAGACATGACACCCTCACATATAACCAGGAAGAAAATAAAGCCATGACATCCTCACATATAACCAGGAAGAAAATAAAGCCATGACACCCTCACATATAACCAGGAAGAAAATAAAGCCATGACACCCTCATATATAACCAGGAAGAAAATAAAGCCATGCCACCCTCACATATAACCACTAAGAATATAAAGCCATGACACCCTCACATATAACCAGGAAGAAAATAAAGCCATGACACCCTCACATATAACCAGGAAGAAAATAAAGCCATGACACAGTCACATATATCCAGGAAGAAAATAAAGACATGACACCCTCACATATAACCTGGAAGAAAATAAAGCCATGACACCCTCACATATAACCAGGAAGAAAATAAAGCCAGGACACCCTCATATATAACCAGGAAGAAAATAAAGCCATGACACACTCACATATAACCAGGAAGAAATTAAAGCCATGACACCCCCTCACATATAACCAGGAAGAAATTAAAGCCAAGACACCCTCACATATAATCAGGATGAAAATAAAGCTAGGATACCCTCATATATAACCAGGAAGAATATAAAGACATGACACACTCACATATATCCAGGAAGAAAATAAAGCCATGACACCCTCACATATAACCAGGAAGAAAATAAAGCCATGACACCCTCACATATAACCAGAAAGAAAACAATGACATCACACACTCACATATAACCAGGAAGAAAATAAAGCCATGACACCCTCACATATAATCAGGAAGAAAATGAAGCCATGACACCCTCGCATATAACCAGGAAGAAAACAAAGACATCACACACTCACATATAACCAGGAAGAAAATAAAGCCATGACACCCTCACATATAACCAGGAAGAAATTAAAGCCATGACACACTCACATATCACCAGGAAGAAAATAAAGCCATGACACCCTCACATATAGCCAGGAAGAAAATAAAACCATGACACCCTCACATATAACCAGGAAGAAAATAAAGCCATGACACACTCACATATAACCAGGAAGAAAATAAAGCCACGACACACTCACATATAACCAGGAAGAAAATAAAGCCATGACACACTCACATATAACCAGGAAGAAAATAAAGCCATGACACAGTCACATATAACCAAGTAGAAATAAAGCCATGACACCCTCACATATAACCAGGAAGAAAATAAAGCCATGACACCCTCACATATAACCAGGAAAAAAATAAAGCCATGATACCCTCACATATTACCTGGAAGAAAAAAAGCCATGACACCCTCACTCATAATCAGGAAGAAAATAAAGCCATGACACCCTCACATATAACCAGGAAGAAAATAAAACCATGACACCCTCACATATAACCAGGAAGAAAATAAAGCCATGACACCCTCACATATAACCAGGAAGAAAATAAAACCATGACACACTCACATATAACCAGGAAGAAATTAAAGCCACGACGCACTCACATATAACCAGGAAGAAAATAAAGCCATGACACACTCACATATAACCAGGAAGAAAATAAAGCCATGACACACTCACATATAACCAGGAAGAAAATAAAGCCATGACATACTCACATATACCCAGGAAGAAAATAAAGCCATGACACCCTCACATATAACCAGGAAGAAAATAAAGCCATGACACCCTCACATATAACCAGGAAGAAATTAAAGCCATAACACCTTCACATATATCCAGGAAGAAAATAAAGACATGACACCCTCACATATATCCAGGAAGAAAATAAAGCCATGACATCCTCACATATAACCAGGAAGAAATTAAAGCCATAACACCCTCACATATATCCAGGAAGAAAATAAAGACATGACACCCTCACATATAACCAGGAGGAAAATAAAACCATGACACCCTCACATATAACCAGGAAGAAAATAAAGCCATGACACCCTCATATATAACCAGGAAGAAAATAAAGCCATGACACACTCATATATAACCAGGAAGAAAATAAAGCCATGACACACTCACATATAACCAGGAAGAAAATAAAGCCATGACACACTCACATATAACCAGGAAGAAAATAAAGCCATGACACAGTCATATATAACCAAGAAGAAAATAAAGCCATGACACCCTCACATATAACCAGGAAGAAAATAAAGCCATGACACACTCACATATAACCAGGAAAAAAATAAAGCCATGATACCCTCACATATTACCTGGAAGAAAAAAAGCCATGACACACTCACTCATAATCAGGAAGAAAATAAAGCCATGACACCCTCACATATAACCAGGAAGAAAATAAAGCTATGACACACTCACATATAACCAGGAAGAAAATAAAGCCATGACACCCTCACATATAACCAGGAAAAAAATAAAGCCATGACACCCTCATATATAACCAGGAAGAAAATAAAGCCATGACACACTCACATATAACCAGGAAGAAAATAAAGCCACGACACACTCACATATAACCAGGGAGAAAATAATGCCACGACAGACTCACATATAACCAGGAAGAAAATAAAGCCATGACACAGTCACATATAACCAAGAAGAAAATAAAGCCATGACACCCTCACATATAACCAGGAAGAAAATAAAACCATGACACCCTCACATATAACCAGGAAGAAAATAAAGCTATGACACACTCACATATAACCAGGAAGAAAATAAAGCCATTACACATTCACATATAACAAGGAAGAAAATAAAGCCATGACATACTCACATATACCCAGGAAGAAAATAAAGCCATGACACCCTCACATATAACCAGGAAGAAAATAAAGCCATGACACCCTCACTTATAACCAGGAAGAAAATAAAGCCATGACACACTCACATATAACCAGGAAGAAAATTAAGCCACGACACCCTCACATATAACCAGGAAGAAAATAAAGCCATGACACACTCACATATAACCAGGAAGAAAATAAAGCCATGACACACACACATATAACCAGAAGAAAATAAAGCCATGACACACTCACATATAACCAGGAAGAAAATAAAGCCATGTTACACTCACATATAACCAGGAAGAAAATAAAGCCATGACACACTCACATATAACCAGGAAGAAAATAAAGCCATTACACACTCACATATAACCAGAAGAAAATAAAGCCATGCACCCTCACATATAACCAGGAAGAAAATAAAGCCATGACACCCTCACATATAACCAGGAAGAAATTAAAACCATAACACCCTCACATATATCCAGGAAGAAAATAAAGACATGACACCCTCACATATAACCAGGAAGAAAATAAAGCCATGACCTCCTCACATATAACCAGGAAGAAAATAAAGCCATGACACCCTCACATATAACCAGGAAGAAAATAAAGCCATGACACCCTCATATATAACCAGGAAGAAAATAAAGCCATGCCACCCTCACATATAACCACTAAGAATATAAAGCCATGACACCCTCACATATAACCAGGAAGAAAATAAAGCCATGACACCCTCACATATAACCAGGAAGAAAATAAAGCCATGACACAGTCACATATATCCAGGAAGAAAATAAAGACATGACACCCTCACATATAACCTGGAAGAAAATAAAGCCATGACACCCTCACATATAACCAGGAAGAAAATAAAGCCAGGACACCCTCATATATAACCAGGAAGAAAATAAAGCCATGACACACTCACATATAACCAGGAAGAAATTAAAGCCATGACACCCCCTCACATATAACCAGGAAGAAATTAAAGCCATGACACCCTCACATATAATCAGGATGAAAATAAAGCTAGGATACCCTCATATATAACCAGGAAGAATATAAAGACATGACACACTCACATATATCCAGGAAGAAAATAAAGCCATGACACCCTCACATATAACCAGGAAGAAAATAAAGCCATGACACCCTCACATATAACCAGAAAGAAAACAATGACATCACACACTCACATATAACCAGGAAGAAAATAAAGCCATGACACCCTGACATATAATCAGGAAGAAAATGAAGCCATGACACCCTCGCATATAACCAGGAAGAAAACAAAGACATCACACACTCACATATAACCAGGAAGAAAATAAAGCCATGACACCCTCACATATAACCAGGAAGAAATTAAAGCCATGACACACTCACATATCACCAGGAAGAAAATAAAGCCATGACACCCTCACATATAGCCAGGAAGAAAATAAAACCATGACACCCTCACATATAACCAGGAAGAAAATAAAGCCATGACACACTCACATATAACCAGGAAGAAAATAAAGCCACGACACACTCACATATAACCAGGAAGAAAATAAAGCCATGACACACTCACATATAACCAGGAAGAAAATAAAGCCATGACACCCTCACATATAACCAGGAAGAAATTAAAGCCATAACACCCTCACATATATCCAGGAAGAAAATAAAGACATGACACCCTCACATATATCCAGGAAGAAAATAAAGCCATGACATCCTCACATATAACCAGGAAGAAATTAAAGCCATAACACCCTCACATATATCCAGGAAGAAAATAAAGACATGACACCCTCACATATAACCAGGAGGAAAATAAAACCATGACACCCTCACATATAACCAGGAAGAAAATAAAGCCATGACACCCTCATATATAACCAGGAAGAAAATAAAGCCATGACACACTCACATATAACCAGGAAGAAAATAAAGCCACGACACACTCACATATAACCAGGAAGAAAATAAAGCCATGACACACTCACATATAACCAGGAAGAAAATAAAGCCATGACACAGTCATATATAACCAAGACGAAAATAAAGCCATGACACCCTCACATATAACCAGGAAGAAAATAAAGCCATGACACACTCACATATAACCAGGAAAAAAATAAAGCCATGATACCCTCACATATTACCTGGAAGAAAAAAAGCCATGACACCCTCACTCATAATCAGGAAGAAAATAAAGCCATGACACCCTCACATATAACCAGGAAGAAAATAAAACCATGACACCCTCACATATAACCAGGAAGAAAATAAAGCCATGACACACTCACATATAACCAGGAAGAAAATAAAGCCACGACACACTCACATATAACCAGGAAGAAAATAAAGCCATGACACACTCACATATAACCAGGAAGAAAATAAAGCCATGACACCCTCACATATATCCAGGAAGAAAATAAAGCCATGACACCCTCACATATAACCAGGAAGAAAATAAAGCCATAACACCCTCACATATATCCAGGAAGAAAATAAAGACATGACACCCTCACATATATCCAGGAAGAAAATAAAGCCATGACATCCTCACATATAACCACGAAGAAAATAAAGCCATGACACCCTCACATATAACCAGTAAAAATATAAAGCCATGACACCCTCATATATAACCAGGAAGAAAATAAAGCCATGACACACTCACATATAACCAAGAAGAAAATAAAGCCACGACACACTCACATATAACCAGGAAGAAAATAAAGCCACGACAGACTCACATATAACCAGGAAGAAAATAAAGCCATGACACAGTCACATATAACCAAGAAGAAAATAAAGCCATGACACCTTCACATATAACCAGGAAGAAAATAAAGCCATGACACCCTCACATATAACCAGGAAAAAAATAAAGCCATAATACCCTCACATATTACCTGGAAGAAAAAAAGCCATGACACCCTCACTCATAATCAGGAAGAAAATAAAGCCATGACACCCTCACATATAACCAGGAAGAAAATACAACCATGACACCCTCACATATAACCAGGAAGAAAATAAAGCTATGACACACTCACATATAACCAGGAAGAAAATAAAGCCATTACACACTCACATATAACCAGGAAGAAAATAAAGCCATGACATACTCACATATACCCAGGAAGAAAATAAAGCCATGACACCCTCACATATAACCAGGAAGAAAATAAAGCCATGACACCCTCACTTATAACCAGGAAGAAAATAAAGCCATGACACACTCATATATAACCAGGAAGAAAATAAAGCCATGACACACTCACATATAACCAGGAAGAAAATAAAGCCATGACACACTCACATATAACCAGGAAGAAAATAAAGCCATGACACAGTCATATATAACCAAGAAGAAAATAAAGCCATGACACCCTCACATATAACCAGGAAGAAAATAAAGCCATGACACACTCACATATAACCAGGAAAAAAATAAAGCCATGATACCCTCACATATTACCTGGAAGAAAAAAAGCCATGACACACTCACTCATAATCAGGAAGAAAATAAAGCCATGACACCTTCACATATAACCAGGAAGAAAATAAAACCATGACACCCTCACATATAACCAGGAAGAAAATAAAGCTATGACACACTCACATATAACCAGGAAGAAAATAAAGCCATGACACCCTCACATATAACCAGGAAAAAAATAAAGCCATGACACCCTCATATATAACCAGGAAGAAAATAAAGCCATGACACACTCACATATAACCAGGAAGAAAATAAAGCCACGACACACTCACATATAACCAGGGAGAAAATAAAGCCACGACAGACTCACATATAACCAGGAAGAAAATAAAGCCATGACACAGTCACATATAACCAAGAAGAAAATAAAGCCATGACACCCTCACATATAACCAGGAAGAAAATAAAACCATGACACCCTCACATATAACCAGGAAGAAAATAAAGCTATGACACACTCACATATAACCAGGAAGAAAATAAAGCCATTACACATTCACATATAACAAGGAAGAAAATAAAGCCATGACATACTCACATATACCCAGGAAGAAAATAAAGCCATGACACCCTCACATATAACCAGGAAGAAAATAAAGCCATGACACCCTCACTTATAACCAGGAAGAAAATAAAGCCATGACACACTCACATATAACCAGGAAGAAAATTAAGCCACGACACCCTCACATATAACCAGGAAGAAAATAAAGCCATGACACACTCACATATAACCAGGAAGAAAATAAAGCCATGACACACACACATATAACCAGAAGAAAATAAAGCCATGACACACTCACATATAACCAGGAAGAAAATAAAGCCATGTTACACTCACATATAACCAGGAAGAAAATAAAGCCATGACACACTCACATATCACCAGGAAGAAAATAAAGCCATTACACACTCACATATAACCAGAAGAAAATAAAGCCATGCACCCTCACATATAACCAGGAAGAAAATAAAGCCATGACACCCTCACATATAACCAGGAAGAAATTAAAACCATAACACCCTCACATATATCCAGGAAGAAAATAAAGACATGACACCCTCACATATAACCAGGAAGAAAATAAAGCCATGACCTCCTCACATATAACCAGGAAGAAAATAAAGCCATGACACCCTCACATATAACCAGGAAGAAAATAAAGCCATGACACCCTCATATATAACCAGGAAGAAAATAAAGCCATGCCACCCTCACATATAACCACTAAGAATATAAAGCCATGACACCCTCACATATAACCAGGAAGAAAATAAAGCCATGACACCCTCACATATAACCAGGAAGAAAATAAAGCCATGACACAGTCACATATATCCAGGAAGAAAATAAAGACATGACACCCTCACATATAACCTGGAAGAAAATAAAGCCATGACACCCTCACATATAACCAGGAAGAAAATAAAGCCAGGACACCCTCATATATAACCAGGAAGAAAATAAAGCCATGACACACTCACATATAACCAGGAAGAAATTAAAGCCATGACACCCCCTCACATATAACCAGGAAGAAATTAAAGCCATGACACCCTCACATATAATCAGGATGAAAATAAAGCTAGGATACCCTCATATATAACCAGGAAGAATATAAAGACATGACACACTCACATATATCCAGGAAGAAAATAAAGCCATGACACCCTCACATATAACCAGGAAGAAAATAAAGCCATGACACCCTCACATATAACCAGAAAGAAAACAATGACATCACACACTCACATATAACCAGGAAGAAAATAAAGCCATGACACCCTGACATATAATCAGGAAGAAAATGAAGCCATGACACCCTCGCATATAACCAGGAAGAAAACAAAGACATCACACACTCACATATAACCAGGAAGAAAATAAAGCCATGACACCCTCACATATAACCAGGAAGAAATTAAAGCCATGACACACTCACATATCACCAGGAAGAAAATAAAGCCATGACACCCTCACATATAGCCAGGAAGAAAATAAAACCATGACACCCTCACATATAACCAGGAAGAAAATAAAGCCATGACACACTCACATATAACCAGGAAGAAAATAAAGCCACGACACACTCACATATAACCAGGAAGAAAACAAAGCCATGACACACTCACATATAACCAGGAAGAAAATAAAGCCATGACACCCTCACATATAACCAGGAAGAAATTAAAGCCATAACACCCTCACATATATCCAGGAAGAAAATAAAGACATGACACCCTCACATATATCCAGGAAGAAAATAAAGCCATGACATCCTCACATATAACCAGGAAGAAATTAAAGCCATAACACCCTCACATATATCCAGGAAGAAAATAAAGACATGACACCCTCACATATAACCAGGAGGAAAATAAAACCATGACACCCTCACATATAACCAGGAAGAAAATAAAGCCATGACACCCTCATATATAACCAGGAAGAAAATAAAGCCATGACACACTCACATATAACCAGGAAGAAAATAAAGCCACGACACACTCACATATAACCAGGAAGAAAATAAAGCCATGACACACTCACATATAACCAGGAAGAAAATAAAGCCATGACACAGTCATATATAACCAAGACGAAAATAAAGCCATGACACCCTCACATATAATCAGGAAGAAAATAAAGCCATGACACACTCACATATAACCAGGAAAAAAATAAAGCCATGATACCCTCACATATTACCTGGAAGAAAAAAAGCCATGACACCCTCACTCATAATCAGGAAGAAAATAAAGCCATGACACCCTCACATATAACCAGGAAGAAAATAAAACCATGACACCCTCACATATAACCAGGAAGAAAATAAAGCCATGACACACTCACATATAACCAGGAAGAAAATAAAGCCACGACACACTCACATATAACCAGGAAGAAAATAAAGCCATGACACACTCACATATAACCAGGAAGAAAATAAAGCCATGACACCCTCACATATATCCAGGAAGAAAATAAAGCCATGACACCCTCACATATAACCAGGAAGAAAATAAAGCCATAACACCCTCACATATATCCAGGAAGAAAATAAAGACATGACACCCTCACATATATCCAGGAAGAAAATAAAGCCATGACATCCTCACATATAACCACGAAGAAAATAAAGCCATGACACCCTCACATATAACCAGTAAAAATATAAAGCCATGACACCCTCATATATAACCAGGAAGAAAATAAAGCCATGACACACTCACATATAACCAAGAAGAAAATAAAGCCACGACACACTCACATATAACCAGGAAGAAAATAAAGCCACGACAGACTCACATATAACCAGGAAGAAAATAAAGCCATGACACAGTCACATATAACCAAGAAGAAAATAAAGCCATGACACCTTCACATATAACCAGGAAGAAAATAAAGCCATGATACCCTCACATATAACCAGGAAAAAAATAAAGCCATAATACCCTCACATATTACCTGGAAGAAAAAAAGCCATGACACCCTCACTCATAATCAGGAAGAAAATAAAGCCATGACACCCTCACATATAACCAGGAAGAAAATACAACCATGACACCCTCACATATAACCAGGAAGAAAATAAAGCTATGACACACTCACATATAACCAGGAAGAAAATAAAGCCATTACACACTCACATATAACCAGGAAGAAAATAAAGCCATGACATACTCACATATACCCAGGAAGAAAATAAAGCCATGACACCCTCACATATAACCAGGAAGAAAATAAAGCCATGACACCCTCACTTATAACCAGGAAGAAAATAAAGCCATGACACACTCACATATAACCAGGAAGAAAATAAAGCCATGACACCCTCACATATAACCAGGAAGAAAATAAAGCCATGACACACTCACATATAACCAGGAAGAAAATAAAGCCATGACACACACACATATAACCAGAAGAAAATAAAGCCATGACACACTCACATATAACCAGGAAGAAAATAAAGCCATGTTACACTCACATATAACCAGGAAGAAAATAAAGCCATGACACACTCACATATAACCAGGAAGAAAATAAAGCCATTACACACTCACATATATCCAGAAGAAAATAAAGCCATGACACCCTCACATATAACCAGGAAGAAAATAAAGCCATGACACCCTCACATATAACCAGGAAGAAATTAAAACCATAACACCCTCACATATATCCAGGAAGAAAATAAAGACATGACACCCTCACATATAACCAGGAAGAAAATAAAGCCATGACATCCTCACATATAACCAGGAAGAAAATAAAGCCATGACACCCTCACATATAACCAGGAAGAAAATAAAGCCATGACACCCTCATATATAACCAGGAAGAAAATAAAGCCATGCCACCCTCACATATAACCACTAAGAATATAAAGCCATGACACCCTCACATATAACCAGGAAGAAAATAAAGCCATGACACCCTCACATATAACCAGGAAGAAAATAAAGCCATGACACAGTCACATATATCCAGGAAGAAAATAAAGACATGACACCCTCACATATAACCTGGAAGAAAATAAAGCCATGACACCCTCACATATAACCAGGAAGAAAATAAAGCCAGGACACCCTCATATATAACCAGGAAGAAAATAAAGCCATGACACACTCACATATAACCAGGAAGAAATTAAAGCCATGACACCCCCTCACATATAACCAGGAAGAAATTAAAGCCATGACACCCTCACATATAATCAGGATGAAAATAAAGCTAGGATACCCTCATATATAACCAGGAAGAATATAAAGACATGACACACTCACATATATCCAGGAAGAAAATAAAGCCATGACACCCTCACATATAACCAGGAAGAAAATAAAGCCATGACACCCTCACATATAACCAGAAAGAAAACAATGACATCACACACTCACATATAACCAGGAAGAAAATAAAGCCATGACACCCTCACATATAATCAGGAAGAAAATGAAGCCATGACACCCTCGCATATAACCAGGAAGAAAACAAAGACATCACACACTCACATATAACCAGGAAGAAAATAAAGCCATGACACCCTCACATATAACCAGGAAGAAATTAAAGCCATGACACACTCACATATCACCAGGAAGAAAATAAAGCCATGACACCCTCACATATAGCCAGGAAGAAAATAAAACCATGACACCCTCACATATAACCAGGAAGAAAATAAAGCCATGACACACTCACATATAACCAGGAAGAAAATAAAGCCACGACACACTCACATATAACCAGGAAGAAAATAAAGCCATGACACACTCACATATAACCAGGAAGAAAATAAAGCCATGACACAGTCACATATAACCAAGTAGAAATAAAGCCATGACACCCTCACATATAACCAGGAAGAAAATAAAGCCATGACACTCTCACATATAACCAGGAAAAAAATAAAGCCATGATACCCTCACATATTACCTGGAAGAAAAAAAGCCATGACACCCTCACTCATAATCAGGAAGAAAATAAAGCCATGACACCCTCACATATAACCAGGAAGAAAATAAAACCATGACACCCTCACATATAACCAGGAAGAAAATAAAGCCATGACACCCTCACATATAACCAGGAAAAAAATAAAGCCATGACACCCTCATATATAACCAGGAAGAAAATAAAGCCATGACACACTCACATATAACCAGGAAGAAAATAAAGCCACGACACACTCACATATAACCAGGAAGAAAATAAAGCCACGACAGACTCACATATAACCAGGAAGAAAATAAAGCCATGACACAGTCACATATAACCAAGAAGAAAATAAAGCCATGACACCTTCACATATAACCAGGAAGAAAATAAAGCCATGACACCCTCACATATAACCAGGAAAAAAATAAAGCCATAATACCCTCACATATTACCTGGAAGAAAAAAAGCCATGACACCCTCACTCATAATCAGGAAGAAAATAAAGCCATGACACCCTCACATATAACCAGGAAGAAAATAAAACCATGACACCCTCACATATAACCAGGAAGAAAATAAAGCTATGACACACTCACATATAACCAGGAAGAAATTAAAGCCATTACACACTCACATATAACCAGGAAGAAAATAAAGCCATGACATACTCACATATACCCAGGAAGAAAATAAAGCCATGACACCCTCACATATAACCAGGATGAAAATAAAGCCATGACACCCTCACTTATAACCAGGAAGAAAATAAAGCCATGACACACTCACAAATAACCAGGAAGAAAATAAAGCCATGACACCCTCACATATAACCAGGAAGAAAATAAAGCCATGACACACTCACATATAACCAAGAAGAAAATAAAGCCATGACACACTCACATATAACCAGGAAGAAAATAAAGCCATTACACACTCACATATAACCAGAAGAAAATAAAGCCATGACACCCTCACATATAACCAGGAAGAAAATAAAGCCATGACACCCTCACATATAACCAGGAAGAAATTAAAACCATAACACCCTCACATATATCCAGGAAGAAAATAAAGACATGACACCCTCACATATAACCAGGAAGAAAATAAAGCCATGACATCCTCACATATAACCAGGAAGAAAATAAAGCCATGACACCCTCACATATAACCAGGAAGAAAATAAAGCCATGACACCCTCATATATAACCAGGAAAAAAATAAAGCCATGCCACCCTCACATATAACCACTAAGAATATAAAGCCATGACACCCTCACATATAACCAGGAAGAAAATAAAGCCATGACACCCTCACATATAACCAGGAAGAAAATAAAGCCATGACACAGTCACATATATCCAGGAAGAAAATAAAGACATGACACCCTCACATATAACCTGGAAGAAAATAAAGCCATGACACCCTCACATATAATCAGGAAGAAAATAAAGCCAGGACACCCTCATATATAACCAGGAAGAAAATAAAGCCATGACACACTCACATATAACCAGGAAGAAATTAAAGCCATGACACCCCTTCACATATAACCAGGAAGAAATTAAAGCCATGACACCCTCACATATAACCAGGAAGAAAATAAAGCCATGACACCCTCACATATAACCAGAAAGAAAACAATGACATCACACACTCACATATAACCAGGAAGAAAATAAAGCCATGACACCCTGACATATAATCAGGAAGAAAATGAAGCCATGACACCCTCGCATATAACCAGGAAGAAAACAAAGACATCACACACTCACATATAACCAGGAAGAAAATAAAGCCATGACACACTCACATATAACCAGGAAGAAAATAAAGCCATGACACCCTCACATATAACCAGGAAGAAAATAAAGCCATGACATCCTCACATATAACCAGGAAGAAATTAAAGCCATAACACCCTCACATATATCCAGGAAGAAAATAAAGACATGACACCCTCACATATATCCAGGAAGAAAATAAAGCCATGACATCCTCACATATAACCAGGAAGAAATTAAAGCCATAACACCCTCACATATATCCAGGAAGAAAATAAAGACATGACACCCTCACATATAACCAGGAGGAAAATAAAACCATGACACCCTCACATATAACTAGGAAGAAAATAAAGCCATGACACCCTCATATATAACCAGGAAGAAAATAAAGCCATGACACACTCACATATAACCAGGAAGAAAATAAAGCCATGACACACTCACATATAACCAGGAAGAAAATAAAGCCATGACACAGTCATATATAACCAAGACGAAAATAAAGCCATGACACCCTCACATATAACCAGGAAGAAAATAAAGCCATGACACACTCACATATAACCAGGAAAAAAATAAAGCCATGATACCCTCACATATTACCTGGAAGAAAAAAAGCCATGACACCCTCACTCATAATCAGGAAGAAAATAAAGCCATGACACCCTCACATATAACCAGGAAGAAAATAAAACCATGACACCCTCACATATAACCAGGAAGAAAATAAAGCCATGACACACTCACATATAACCAGGAAGAAAATAAAGCCACGACACACTCACATATAACCAGGAAGAAAATAAAGCCATGACACACTCACATATAACCAGGAAGAAAATAAAGCCATGACACCCTCACATATATCCAGGAAGAAAATAAAGCCATGACACCCTCACATATAACCAGGAAGAAAATAAAGCCATAACACCCTCACATATATCCAGGAAGAAAATAAAGACATGACACCCTCACATATATCCAGGAAGAAAATAAAGCCATGACATCCTCACATATAACCACGAAGAAAATAAAGCCATGACACCCTCACATATAACCAGTAAAAATATAAAGCCATGACACCCTCATATATAACCAGGAAGAAAATAAAGTCATGACACACTCACATATAACCAGGAAGAAAATAAAGCCACGACACACTCACATATAACCAGGAAGAAAATAAAGCCACGACAGACTCACATATAACCAGGAAGAAAATAAAGCCATGACACAGTCACATATAACCAAGAAGAAAATAAAGCCATGACACCTTCACATATAACCAGGAAGAAAATAAAGCCATGACACCCTCACATATAACCAGGAAAAAAATAAAGCCATAATACCCTCACATATTACCTGGAAGAAATAAAGCCATGACACCCTCACTCATAATCAGGAAGAAAATAAAGCCATGACACCCTCACATATAACCAGGAAGAAAATACAACCATGACACCCTCACATATAACCAGGAAGAAAATAAAGCTATGACACACTCACATATAACCAGGAAGAAAATAAAGCCATTACACACTCACATATAACCAGGAAGAAAATAAAGCCATGACATACTCACATATACCCAGGAAGAAAATAAAGCCATGACACCCTCACATATAACCAGGAAGAAAATAAAGCCATGACACCCTCACTTATAACCAGGAAGAAAATAAAGCCATGACACACTCACATATAACCAGGAAGAAAATAAAGCCATGACACCCTCACATATAACCAGGAAGAAAATAAAGCCATGACACACTCACATATAACCAGGAAGAAAATAAAGCCATGACACACACACATATAACCAGAAGAAAATAAAGCCATGACACACTCACATATAACCAGGAAGAAAATAAAGCCATGTTACACTCACATATAACCAGGAAGAAAATAAAGCCATGACACACTCACATATAACCAGGAAGAAAATAAAGCCATTACACACTCACATATATCCAGAAGAAAATAAAGCCATGACACCCTCACATATAACCAGGAAGAAAATAAAGCCATGACACCCTCACATATAACCAGGAAGAAATTAAAACCATAACACCCTCACATATATCTAGGAAGAAAATAAAGACATGACACCCTCACATATAACCAGGAAGAAAATAAAGCCATGACATCCTCACATATAACCAGGAAGAAAATAAAGCCATGACACCCTCACATATAACCAGGAAGAAAATAAAGCCATGACACCCTCATATATAACCAGGAAGAAAATAAAGCCATGCCACCCTCACATATAACCACTAAGAATATAAAGCCATGACACCCTCACATATAACCAGGAAGAAAATAAAGCCATGACACCCTCACATATAACCAGGAAGAAAATAAAGCCATGACACAGTCACATATATCCAGGAAGAAAATAAAGACATGACACCCTCACATATAACCTGGAAGAAAATAAAGCCATGACACCCTCACATATAACCAGGAAGAAAATAAAGCCAGGACACCCTCATATATAACCAGGAAGAAAATAAAGCCATGACACACTCACATATAACCAGGAAGAAATTAAAGCCATGACACCCCCTCACATATAACCAGGAAGAAATTAAAGCCATGACACCCTCACATATAATCAGGATGAAAATAAAGCTAGGACACCCTCATATATAACCAGGAAGAATATAAAGACATGACACACTCACATATATCCAGGAAGAAAATAAAGCCATGACACCCTCACATATAACCAGGAAGAAAATAAAGCCATGACACCCTCACATATAACCAGAAAGAAAACAATGACATCACACACTCACATATAACCAGGAAGAAAATAAAGCCATGACACCCTCACATATAATCAGGAAGAAAATGAAGCCATGACACCCTCGCATATAACCAGGAAGAAAACAAAGACATCACACACTCACATATAACCAGGAAGAAAATAAAGCCATGACACCCTCACATATAACCAGGAAGAAATTAAAGCCATGACACACTCACATATCACCAGGAAGAAAATAAAGCCATGACACCCTCACATATAGCCAGGAAGAAAATAAAACCATGACACCCTCACATATAACCAGGAAGAAAATAAAGCCATGACACACTCACATATAACCAGGAAGAAAATAAAGCCACGACACACTCACATATAACCAGGAAGAAAATAAAGCCATGACACACTCACATATAACCAGGAAGAAAATAAAGCCATGACACAGTCACATATAACCAAGTAGAAATAAAGCCATGACACCCTCACATATAACCAGGAAGAAAATAAAGCCATGATACCCTCACATATTACCTGGAAGAAAAAAAGCCATGACACCCTCACTCATAATCAGGAAGAAAATAAAGCCATGACACCCTCACATATAACCAGGAAGAAAATAAAACCATGACACCCTCACATATAACCAGGAAGAAAATAAAGCCATAACACCCTCACATATATCCAGGAAGAAAATAAAGCCATGACACCCTCACATATATCCAGGAAGAAAATAAAGCCATGACATCCTCACATATAACCAGGAAGAAAATAAAGCCATGACACCCTCACATATAACCAGGAAAAAAATAAAGCCATGACACCCTCATATATAACCAGGAAGAAAATAAAGCCATGACACACTCACATATAACCAGGAAGAAAATAAAGCCACGACACACTCACATATAACCAGGAAGAAAATAAAGCCACGACAGACTCACATATAACCAGGAAGAAAATAAAGCCATGACACACTCACATATAACCAGGAAAAAAATAAAGCCATGATACCCTCACATATTACCTGGAAGAAAAAAAGCCATGACACCCTCACTCATAATCAGGAAGAAAATAAAGCCATGACACCCTCACATATAACCAGGAAGAAAATAAAACCATGACACCCTCACATATAACCAGGAAGAAAATAAAGCCATGACACACTCACATATAACCAGGAAGAAAATAAAGCCACGACACACTCACATATAACCAGGAAGAAAATAAAGCCATGACACACTCACATATAACCAGGAAGAAAATAAAGCCATGACACCCTCACATATATCCAGGAAGAAAATAAAGCCATGACACCCTCACATATAACCAGGAAGAAAATAAAGCCATAACACCCTCACATATATCCAGGAAGAAAATAAAGACATGACACCCTCACATATATCCAGGAAGAAAATAAAGCCATGACATCCTCACATATAACCACGAAGAAAATAAAGCCATGACACCCTCACATATAACCAGTAAAAATATAAAGCCATGACACCCTCATATATAACCAGGAAGAAAATAAAGCCATGACACACTCACATATAACCAGGAAGAAAATAAAGCCACGACACACTCACATATAACCAGGAAGAAAATAAAGCCACGACAGACTCACATATAACCAGGAAGAAAATAAAGCCATGACACCCTCACATATAACCAAGAAGAAAATAAAGCCATGACACCTTCACATATAACCAGGAAGAAAATAAAGCCATGACACCCTCACATATAACCAGGAAAAAAATAAAGCCATAATACCCTCACATATTACCTGGAAGAAAAAAAGCCATGACACCCTCACTCATAATCAGGAAGAAAATAAAGCCATGACACCCTCACATATAACCAGGAAGAAAATACAACCATGACACCCTCACATATAACCAGGAAGAAAATAAAGCTATGACACACTCACATATAACCAGGAAGAAAATAAAGCCATTACACACTCACATATAATCAGGAAGAAAATAAAGCCATGACATACTCACATATACCCAGGAAGAAAATAAAGCCATGACACCCTCACATATAACCAGGAAGAAAATAAAGCCATGACACCCTCACTTATAACCAGGAAGAAAATAAAGCCATGACACACTCACATATAACCAGGAAGAAAATAAAGCCATGACACCCTCACATATAACCAGGAAGAAAATAAAGCCATGACACACTCACATATAACCAGGAAGAAAATAAAGCCATGACACACACACATATAACCAGAAGAAAATAAAGCCATGACACACTCACATATAACCAGGAAGAAAATAAAGCCATGTTACACTCACATATAACCAGGAAGAAAATAAAGCCATTACACACTCACATATATCCAGAAGAAAATAAAGCCATGACACCCTCACATATAACCAGGAAGAAAATAAAGCCATGACACCCTCACATATAACCAGGAAGAAATTAAAACCATAACACCCTCACATATATCCAGGAAGAAAATAAAGACATGACACCCTCACATATAACCAGGAAGAAAATAAAGCCATGACATCCTCACATATAACCAGGAAGAAAATAAAGCCATGACACCCTCACATATAACCAGGAAGAAAATAAAGCCATGACACCCTCATATATAACCAGGAAGAAAATAAAGCCATGCCACCCTCACATATAACCACTAAGAATATAAAGCCATGACACCCTCACATATAACCAGGAAGAAAATAAAGCCATGACACCCTCACATATAACCAGGAAGAAAATAAAGCCATGACACACTCACATATAACCAGGAAGAAAATAAAGCCACGACACACTCACATATAACCAGGAAGAAAATAAAGCCATGACACACTCACATATAACCAGGAAGAAAATAAAGCCATGACACAGTCACATATAACCAAGTAGAAATAAAGCCATGACACCCTCACATATAACCAGGAAGAAAATAAAGCCATGACACCCTCACATATAACCAGGAAAAAAATAAAGCCATGATACCCTCACATATTACCTGGAAGAAAAAAAGCCATGACACCCTCACTCATAATCAGGAAGAAAATAAAGCCATGACACCCTCACATATAACCAGGAAGAAAATAAAACCATGACACCCTCACATATAACCAGGAAGAAAATAAAGCCATAACACCCTCACATATATCCAGGAAGAAAATAAAGCCATGACACCCTCACATATATCCAGGAAGAAAATAAAGCCATGACATCCTCACATATAACCAGGAAGAAAATAAAGCCATGACACCCTCACATATAACCAGGAAAAAAATAAAGCCATGACACCCTCATATATAACCAGGAAGAAAATAAAGCCATGACACACTCACATATAACCAGGAAGAAAATAAAGCCACGACACACTCACATATAACCAGGAAGAAAATAAAGCCACGACAGACTCACATATAACCAGGAAGAAAATAAAGCCATGACACAGTCACATATAACCAAGAAGAAAATAAAGCCATGACACCTTCACATATAACCAGGAAGAAAATAAAGCCATGACACCCTCACATATAACCAGGAAAAAAATAAAGCCATAATACCCTCACATATTACCTGGAAGAAAAAAAGCCATGACACCCTCACTCATAATCAGGAAGAAAATAAAGCCATGACACCCTCACATATAACCAGGAAGAAAATAAAACCATGACACCCTCACATATAGCCAGGAAGAAAATAAAGCTATGACACACTCACATATAACCAGGAAGAAAATAAAGCCATTACACACTCACATATAACCAGGAAGAAAATAAAGCCATGACATACTCACATATACCCAGGAAGAAAATAAAGCCATGACACCCTCACATATAACCAGGATGAAAATAAAGCCATGACACCCTCACATATAACCAGGAAGAAAATAAAGCCATGACACACTCACAAATAACCAGGAAGAAAATAAAGCCATGACACCCTCACATATAACCAGGAAGAAAATAAAGCCATGACACACTCACATATAACCAAGAAGAAAATAAAGCCATGACACACTCACATATAACCAGGAAGAAAATAAAGCCATTACACACTCACATATAACCAGAAGAAAATAAAGCCATGACACCCTCACATATAACCAGGAAGAAAATAAAGCCATGACACCCTCACATATAACCAGGAAGAAATTAAAACCATAACACCCTCACATATATCCAGGAAGAAAATAAAGACATGACACCCTCACATATAACCAGGAAGAAAATAAAGCCATGACATCCTCACATATAACCAGGAAGAAAATAAAGCCATGACACCCTCACATATAACCAGGAAGAAAATAAAGCCATGACACCCTCATATATAACCAGGAAGAAAATAAAGCCATGCCACCCTCACATATAACCACTAAGAATATAAAGCCATGACACCCTCACATATAACCAGGAAGAAAATAAAGCCATGACACCCTCACATATAACCAGGAAGAAAATAAAGCCATGACACAGTCACATATATCCAGGAAGAAAATAAAGACATGACACCCTCACATATAACCTGGAAGAAAATAAAGCCATGACACCCTCACATATAACCAGGAAGAAAATAAAGCCAGGACACCCTCATATATAACCAGGAAGAAAATAAAGCCATGACACACTCACATATAACCAGGAAGAAATTAAAGCCATGACACCCCCTCACATATAACCAGGAAGAAATTAAAGCCATGACACCCTCACATATAATCAGGATGAAAATAAAGCTAGGATACCCTCATATATAACCAGGAAGAATATAAAGACATGACACACTCACATATATCCAGGAAGAAAATAAAGCCATGACACCCTCACATATAACCAGGAAGAAAATAAAGCCATGACACCCTCACATATAACCAGAAAGAAAACAATGACATCACACACTCACATATAACCAGGAAGAAAATAAAGCCATGACACCCTGACATATAATCAGGAAGAAAATGAAGCCATGACACCCTCGCATATAACCAGGAAGAAAACAAAGACATCACACACTCACATATAACCAGGAAGAAAATAAAGCCATGACACAGTCACATATAACCAAGTAGAAATAAAGCCATGACACCCTCACATATAACCAGGAAGAAAATAAAGCCATGACACCCTCACATATAACCAGGAAAAAAATAAAGCCATGATACCCTCACATATTACCTGGAAGAAAAAAAGCCATGACACCCTCACTCATAATCAGGAAGAAAATAAAGCCATGACACCCTCACATATAACCAGGAAGAAAATAAAACCATGACACCCTCACATATAACCAGGAAGAAAATAAAGCCATGACACCCTCACATATAACCAGGAAGAAAATAAAGCCATGACACACTCACATATAACCAGGAAGAAAATAAAGCCACGACACACTCACATATAACCAGGAAGAAAATAAAGCCATGACACACTCACATATAACCAGGAAGAAAATAAAGCCATGACACCCTCACATATAACCAGGAAGAAATTAAAGCCATAACACCCTCACATATATCCAGGAAGAAAATAAAGACATGACACCCTCACATATATCCAGGAAGAAAATAAAGCCATGACATCCTCACATATAACCAGGAAGAAATTAAAGCCATAACACCCTCACATATATCCAGGAAGAAAATAAAGACATGACACCCTCACATATAACCAGGAGGAAAATAAAACCATGACACCCTCACATATAACCAGGAAGAAAATAAAGCCATGACACCCTCATATATAACCAGGAAGAAAATAAAGCCATGACACACTCACATATAACCAGGAAGAAAATAAAGCCACGACACACTCACATATAACCAGGAAGAAAATAAAGCCATGACACAGTCATATATAACCAAGACGAAAATAAAGCCATGACACCCTCACATATAACCAGGAAGAAAATAAAGCCATGACACACTCACATATAACCAGGAAAAAAATAAAGCCATGATACCCTCACATATTACCTGGAAGAAAAAAAGCCATGACACCCTCACTCATAATCAGGAAGAAAATAAAGCCATGACACCCTCACATATAACCAGGAAGAAAATAAAACCATGATACCCTCACATATAACCAGGAAGAAAATAAAGCCATGACACACTCACATATAACCAGGAAGAAAATAAAGCCACGACACACTCACATATAACCAGGAAGAAAATAAAGCCATGACACACTCACATATAACCAGGAAGAAAATAAAGCCATGACACCCTCACATATATCCAGGAAGAAAATAAAGCCATGACACCCTCACATATAACCAGGAAGAAAATAAAGCCATAACACCCTCACATATATCCAGGAAGAAAATAAAGACATGACACCCTCACATATATCCAGGAAGAAAATAAAGCCATGACATCCTCACATATAACCACGAAGAAAATAAAGCCATGACACCCTCACATATAACCAGTAAAAATATAAAGCCATGACACCCTCATATATAACCAGGAAGAAAATAAAGCCATGACACACTCACATATAACCAGGAAGAAAATAAAGCCACGACACACTCACATATAACCAGGAAGAAAATAAAGCCACGACAGACTCACATATAACCAGGAAGAAAATAAAGCCATGACACCCTCACATATAACCAAGAAGAAAATAAAGCCATGACACCTTCACATATAACCAGGAAGAAAATAAAGCCATGACACCCTCACATATAACCAGGAAAAAAATAAAGCCATAATACCCTCACATATTACCTGGAAGAAAAAAAGCCATGACACCCTCACATATAACCAGGAAGAAAATAAAGCCATGACACCCTCACATATAACCAGGAAGAAAATACAACCATGACACCCTCACATATAACCAGGAAGAAAATAAAGCTATGACACACTCACATATAACCAGGAAGAAAATAAAGCCATGACACACTCACATATAACCAGGAAGAAAATAAAGCCATGACATACTCACATATACCCAGGAAGAAAATAAAGCCATGACACCCTCACATATAACCAGGAAGAAAATAAAGCCATGACACCCTCACTTATAACCAGGAAGAAAATAAAGCCATGACACCCTCACTTATAACCAGGAAGAAAATAAAGCCATGACACACTCACATATAACCAGGAAGAAAATAAAGCCATGACACCCTCACATATAACCAGGAAGAAAATAAAGCCATGACACACTCACATATAACCAGGAAGAAAATAAAGCCATGACACACACACATATAACCAGAAGAAAATAAAGCCATGACACACTCACATATAACCAGGAAGAAAATAAAGCCATGTTACACTCACATATAACCAGGAAGAAAATAAAGCCATGACACACTCACATATAACCAGGAAGAAAATAAAGCCATTACACACTCACATATATCCAGAAGAAAATAAAGCCATGACACCCTCACATATAACCAGGAAGAAAATAAAGCCATGACACCCTCACATATAACCAGGAAGAAATTAAAACCATAACACCCTCACATATATCCAGGAAGAAAATAAAGACATGACACCCTCACATATAACCAGGAAGAAAATAAAGCCATGACATCCTCACATATAACCAGGAAGAAAATAAAGCCATGACACCCTCACATATAACCAGGAAGAAAATAAAGCCATGACACCCTCATATATAACCAGGAAGAAAATAAAGCCATGCCACCCTCACATATAACCACTAAGAATATAAAGCCATGACACCCTCACATATAACCAGGAAGAAAATAAAGCCATGACACCCTCACATATAACCAGGAAGAAAATAAAGCCATGACACAGTCACATATATCCAGGAAGAAAATAAAGACATGACACCCTCACATATAACCTGGAAGAAAATAAAGCCATGACACCCTCACATATAACCAGGAAGAAAATAAAGCCAGGACACCCTCATATATAACCAGGAAGAAAATAAAGCCATGACACACTCACATATAACCAGGAAGAAATTAAAGCCATGACACCCCCTCACATATAACCAGGAAAATATTAAAGCCATGACACCCTCACATATAATCAGGATGAAAATAAAGCTAGGATACCCTCATATATAACCAGGAAGAATATAAAGACATGACACACTCACATATATCCAGGAAGAAAATAAAGCCATGACACCCTCACATATAACCAGGAAGAAAATAAAGCCATGACACCCTCACATATAACCAGAAAGAAAACAATGACATCACACACTCACATATAACCAGGAAGAAAATAAAGCCATGACACCCTCACATATAATCAGGAAGAAAATGAAGCCATGACACCCTCGCATATAACCAGGAAGAAAACAAAGACATCACACACTCACATATAACCAGGAAGAAATTAAAGCCATGACACACTCACATATCACCAGGAAGAAAATAAAGCCATGACACCCTCACATATAGCCAGGAAGAAAATAAAACCATGACACCCTCACATATAACCAGGAAGAAAATAAAGCCATGACACACTCACATATAACCAGGAAGAAAATAAAGCTACGACACACTCACATATAACCAGGAAGAAAATAAAGCCATGACACACTCACATATAACCAGGAAGAAAATAAAGCCATGACACCGTCACATATAACCAAGTAGAAATAAAGCCATGACACCCTCACATATAACCAGGAAGAAAATAAAGCCATGACACCCTCACATATAACCAGGAAAAAAATAAAGCCATGATACCCTCACATATTACCTGGAAGAAAAAAAGCCATGACACCCTCACTCATAATCAGGAAGAAAATAAAGCCATGACACCCTCACATATAACCAGGAAGAAAATAAAACCATGACACCCTCACATATAACCAGGAAGAAAATAAAGCCATAACACCCTCACATATATCCAGGAAGAAAATAAAGCCATGACACCCTCACATATATCCAGGAAGAAAATAAAGCCATGACATCCTCACATATAACCAGGAAGAAAATAAAGCCATGACACCCTCACATATAACCAGGAAAAAAATAAAGCCATGACACCCTCATATATAACCAGGAAGAAAATAAAGCCATGACACACTCACATATAACCAGGAAGAAAATAAAGCCACGACACACTCACATAAAACCAGGAAGAAAATAAAGCCACGACAGACTCACATATAACCAGGAAGAAAATAAAGCCATGACACAGTCACATATAACCAAGAAGAAAATAAAGCCATGACACCTTCACATATAACCAGGAAGAAAATAAAGCCATGACACCCTCACATATAACCAGGAAAAAAATAAAGCCATAATACCCTCACATATTACCTGGAAGAAAAAAAGCCATGACACCCTCACTCATAATCAGGAAGAAAATAAAGCCATGACACCCTCACATATAACCAGGAAGAAAATAAAACCATGACACCCTCACATATAACCAGGAAGAAAATAAAGCTATGACACACTCACATATAACCAGGAAGAAAATAAAGCCATTACACACTCACATATAACCAGGAAGAAAATAAAGCCATGACATACTCACATATACCCAGGAAGAAAATAAAGCCATGACACCCTCACATATAACCAGGATGAAAATAAAGCCATGACACCCTCACTTATAACCAGGAAGAAAATAAAGCCATGACACACTCACAAATAACCAGGAAGAAAATAAAGCCATGACACCCTCACATATAACCAGGAAGAAAATAAAGCCATGACACACTCACATATAACCAAGAAGAAAATAAAGCCATGACACACTCACATATAACCAGGAAGAAAATAAAGCCATTACACACTCACATATAACCAGAAGAAAATAAAGCCATGACACCCTCACATATAACCAGGAAGAAAATAAAGCCATGACACCCTCACATATAACCAGGAAGAAATTAAAACCATAACACCCTCACATATATCCAGGAAGAAAATAAAGACATGACACCCTCACATATAACCAGGAAGAAAATAAAGCCATGACATCCTCACATATAACCAGGAAGAAAATAAAGCCATGACACCCTCACATATAACCAGGAAGAAAATAAAGCCATGACACCCTCATATATAACCAGGAAGAAAATAAAGCCATGCCACCCTCACATATAACCACTAAGAATATAAAGCCATGACACCCTCACATATAACCAGGAAGAAAATAAAGCCATGACACCCTCACATATAACCAGGAAGAAAATAAAGCCATGACACAGTCACATATATCCAGGAAGAAAATAAAGACATGACACCCTCACATATAACCTGGAAGAAAATAAAGCCATGACACCCTCACATATAACCAGGAAGAAAATAAAGCCAGGACACCCTCATATATAACCAGGAAGAAAATAAAGCCATGACACACTCACATATAACCAGGAAGAAATTAAAGCCATGACACCCCCTCACATATAACCAGGAAGAAATTAAAGCCAAGACACCCTCACATATAATCAGGATGAAAATAAAGCTAGGATACCCTCATATATAACCAGGAAGAATATAAAGACATGACACACTCACATATATCCAGGAAGAAAATAAAGCCATGACACCCTCACATATAACCAGGAAGAAAATAAAGCCATGACACCCTCACATATAACCAGAAAGAAAACAATGACATCACACACTCACATATAACCAGGAAGAAAATAAAGCCATGACACCCTCACATATAATCAGGAAGAAAATGAAGCCATGACACCCTCGCATATAACCAGGAAGAAAACAAAGACATCACACACTCACATATAACCAGGAAGAAAATAAAGCCATGACACCCTCACATATAACCAGGAAGAAATTAAAGCCATGACACACTCACATATCACCAGGAAGAAAATAAAGCCATGACACCCTCACATATAGCCAGGAAGAAAATAAAACCATGACACCCTCACATATAACCAGGAAGAAAATAAAGCCATGACACACTCACATATAACCAGGAAGAAAATAAAGCCACGACACACTCACATATAACCAGGAAGAAAATAAAGCCATGACACACTCACATATAACCAGGAAGAAAATAAAGCCATGACACAGTCACATATAACCAAGTAGAAATAAAGCCATGACACCCTCACATATAACCAGGAAGAAAATAAAGCCATGACACCCTCACATATAACCAGGAAAAAAATAAAGCCATGATACCCTCACATATTACCTGGAAGAAAAAAAGCCATGACACCCTCACTCATAATCAGGAAGAAAATAAAGCCATGACACCCTCACATATAACCAGGAAGAAAATAAAACCATGACACCCTCACATATAACCAGGAAGAAAATAAAGCCATGACACCCTCACATATAACCAGGAAGAAAATAAAACCATGACACACTCACATATAACCAGGAAGAAATTAAAGCCACGACGCACTCACATATAACCAGGAAGAAAATAAAGCCATGACACACTCACATATAACCAGGAAGAAAATAAAGCCATGACACACTCACATATAACCAGGAAGAAAATAAAGCCATGACATACTCACATATACCCAGGAAGAAAATAAAGCCATGACACCCTCACATATAACCAGGAAGAAAATAAAGCCATGACACCCTCACATATAACCAGGAAGAAATTAAAGCCATAACACCTTCACATATATCCAGGAAGAAAATAAAGACATGACACCCTCACATATATCCAGGAAGAAAATAAAGCCATGACATCCTCACATATAACCAGGAAGAAATTAAAGCCATAACACCCTCACATATATCCAGGAAGAAAATAAAGACATGACACCCTCACATATAACCAGGAGGAAAATAAAACCATGACACCCTCACATATAACCAGGAAGAAAATAAAGCCATGACACCCTCATATATAACCAGGAAGAAAATAAAGCCATGACACACTCATATATAACCAGGAAGAAAATAAAGCCATGACACACTCACATATAACCAGGAAGAAAATAAAGCCATGACACACTCACATATAACCAGGAAGAAAATAAAGCCATGACACAGTCATATATAACCAAGAAGAAAATAAAGCCATGACACCCTCACATATAACCAGGAAGAAAATAAAGCCATGACACACTCACATATAACCAGGAAAAAAATAAAGCCATGATACCCTCACATATTACCTGGAAGAAAAAAAGCCATGACACACTCACTCATAATCAGGAAGAAAATAAAGCCATGACACCTTCACATATAACCAGGAAGAAAATAAAACCATGACACCCTCACATATAACCAGGAAGAAAATAAAGCTATGACACACTCACATATAACCAGGAAGAAAATAAAGCCATGACACCCTCACATATAACCAGGAAAAAAATAAAGCCATGACACCCTCATATATAACCAGGAAGAAAATAAAGCCATGACACACTCACATATAACCAGGAAGAAAATAAAGCCACGACACACTCACATATAACCAGGGAGAAAATAAAGCCACGACAGACTCACATATAACCAGGAAGAAAATAAAGCCATGACACAGTCACATATAACCAAGAAGAAAATAAAGCCATGACACCCTCACATATAACCAGGAAGAAAATAAAACCATGACACCCTCACATATAACCAGGAAGAAAATAAAGCTATGACACACTCACATATAACCAGGAAGAAAATAAAGCCATTACACATTCACATATAACAAGGAAGAAAATAAAGCCATGACATACTCACATATACCCAGGAAGAAAATAAAGCCATGACACCCTCACATATAACCAGGAAGAAAATAAAGCCATGACACCCTCACTTATAACCAGGAAGAAAATAAAGCCATGACACACTCACATATAACCAGGAAGAAAATTAAGCCACGACACCCTCACATATAACCAGGAAGAAAATAAAGCCATGACACACTCACATATAACCAGGAAGAAAATAAAGCCATGACACACACACATATAACCAGAAGAAAATAAAGCCATGACACACTCACATATAACCAGGAAGAAAATAAAGCCATGTTACACTCACATATAACCAGGAAGAAAATAAAGCCATGACACACTCACATATAACCAGGAAGAAAATAAAGCCATTACACACTCACATATAACCAGAAGAAAATAAAGCCATGCACCCTCACATATAACCAGGAAGAAAATAAAGCCATGACACCCTCACATATAACCAGGAAGAAATTAAAACCATAACACCCTCACATATATCCAGGAAGAAAATAAAGACATGACACCCTCACATATAACCAGGAAGAAAATAAAGCCATGACCTCCTCACATATAACCAGGAAGAAAATAAAGCCATGACACCCTCACATATAACCAGGAAGAAAATAAAGCCATGACACCCTCATATATAACCAGGAAGAAAATAAAGCCATGCCACCCTCACATATAACCATTAAGAATATAAAGCCATGACACCCTCACATATAACCAGGAAGAAAATAAAGCCATGACACCCTCACATATAACCAGGAAGAAAATAAAGCCATGACACAGTCACATATATCCAGGAAGAAAATAAAGACATGACACCCTCACATATAACCTGGAAGAAAATAAAGCCATGACACCCTCACATATAACCAGGAAGAAAATAAAGCCAGGACACCCTCATATATAACCAGGAAGAAAATAAAGCCATGACACACTCACATATAACCAGGAAGAAATTAAAGCCATGACACCCCCTCACATATAACCAGGAAGAAATTAAAGCCATGACACCCTCACATATAATCAGGATGAAAATAAAGCTAGGATACCCTCATATATAACCAGGAAGAATATAAAGACATGACACACTCACATATATCCAGGAAGAAAATAAAGCCATGACACCCTCACATATAACCAGGAAGAAAATAAAGCCATGACACCCTCACATATAACCAGAAAGAAAACAATGACATCACACACTCACATATAACCAGGAAGAAAATAAAGCCATGACACCCTGACATATAATCAGGAAGAAAATGAAGCCATGACACCCTCGCATATAACCAGGAAGAAAACAAAGACATCACACACTCACATATAACCAGGAAGAAAATAAAGCCATGACACCCTCACATATAACCAGGAAGAAATTAAAGCCATGACACACTCACATATCACCAGGAAGAAAATAAAGCCATGACACCCTCACATATAGCCAGGAAGAAAATAAAACCATGACACCCTCACATATAACCAGGAAGAAAATAAAGCCATGACACACTCACATATAACCAGGAAGAAAATAAAGCCACGACACACTCACATATAACCAGGAAGAAAATAAAGCCATGACACACTCACATATAACCAGGAAGAAAATAAAGCCATGACACCCTCACATATAACCAGGAAGAAATTAAAGCCATAACACCCTCACATATATCCAGGAAGAAAATAAAGACATGACACCCTCACATATATCCAGGAAGAAAATAAAGCCATGACATCCTCACATATAACCAGGAAGAAATTAAAGCCATAACACCCTCACATATATCCAGGAAGAAAATAAAGACATGACACCCTCACATATAACCAGGAGGAAAATAAAACCATGACACCCTCACATATAACCAGGAAGAAAATAAAGCCATGACACCCTCATATATAACCAGGAAGAAAATAAAGCCATGACACACTCACATATAACCAGGAAGAAAATAAAGCCACGACACACTCACATATAACCAGGAAGAAAATAAAGCCATGACACACTCACATATAACCAGGAAGAAAATAAAGCCATGACACAGTCATATATAACCAAGACGAAAATAAAGCCATGACACCCTCACATATAACCAGGAAGAAAATAAAGCCATGACACACTCACATATAACCAGGAAAAAAATAAAGCCATGATACCCTCACATATTACCTGGAAGAAAAAAAGCCATGACACCCTCACTCATAATCAGGAAGAAAATAAAGCCATGACACCCTCACATATAACCAGGAAGAAAATAAAACCATGACACCCTCACATATAACCAGGAAGAAAATAAAGCCATGACACACTCACATATAACCAGGAAGAAAATAAAGCCACGACACACTCACATATAACCAGGAAGAAAATAAAGCCATGACACACTCACATATAACCAGGAAGAAAATAAAGCCATGACACCCTCACATATATCCAGGAAGAAAATAAAGCCATGACACCCTCACATATAACCAGGAAGAAAATAAAGCCATAACACCCTCACATATATCCAGGAAGAAAATAAAGACATGACACCCTCACATATATCCAGGAAGAAAATAAAGCCATGACATCCTCACATATAACCACGAAGAAAATAAAGCCATGACACCCTCACATATAACCAGTAAAAATATAAAGCCATGACACCCTCATATATAACCAGGAAGAAAATAAAGCCATGACACACTCACATATAACCAAGAAGAAAATAAAGCCACGACACACTCACATATAACCAGGAAGAAAATAAAGCCACGACAGACTCACATATAACCAGGAAGAAAATAAAGCCATGACACAGTCACATATAACCAAGAAGAAAATAAAGCCATGACACCTTCACATATAACCAGGAAGAAAATAAAGCCATGACACCCTCACATATAACCAGGAAAAAAATAAAGCCATAATACCCTCACATATTACCTGGAAGAAAAAAAGCCATGACACCCTCACTCATAATCAGGAAGAAAATAAAGCCATGACACCCTCACATATAACCAGGAAGAAAATACAACCATGACACCCTCACATATAACCAGGAAGAAAATAAAGCTATGACACACTCACATATAACCAGGAAGAAAATAAAGCCATTACACACTCACATATAACCAGGAAGAAAATAAAGCCATGACATACTCACATATACCCAGGAAGAAAATAAAGCCATGACACCCTCACATATAACCAGGAAGAAAATAAAGCCATGACACCCTCACTTATAACCAGGAAGAAAATAAAGCCATGACACACTCATATATAACCAGGAAGAAAATAAAGCCATGACACACTCACATATAACCAGGAAGAAAATAAAGCCATGACACACTCACATATAACCAGGAAGAAAATAAAGCCATGACACAGTCATATATAACCAAGAAGAAAATAAAGCCATGACACCCTCACATATAACCAGGAAGAAAATAAAGCCATGACACACTCACATATAACCAGGAAAAAAATAAAGCCATGATACCCTCACATATTACCTGGAAGAAAAAAAGCCATGACACACTCACTCATAATCAGGAAGAAAATAAAGCCATGACACCTTCACATATAACCAGGAAGAAAATAAAACCATGACACCCTCACATATAACCAGGAAGAAAATAAAGCTATGACACACTCACATATAACCAGGAAGAAAATAAAGCCATGACACCCTCACATATAACCAGGAAAAAAATAAAGCCATGACACCCTCATATATAACCAGGAAGAAAATAAAGCCATGACACACTCACATATAACCAGGAAGAAAATAAAGCCACGACACACTCACATATAACCAGGGAGAAAATAAAGCCACGACAGACTCACATATAACCAGGAAGAAAATAAAGCCATGACACAGTCACATATAACCAAGAAGAAAATAAAGCCATGACACCCTCACATATAACCAGGAAGAAAATAAAACCATGACACCCTCACATATAACCAGGAAGAAAATAAAGCTATGACACACTCACATATAACCAGGAAGAAAATAAAGCCATTACACATTCACATATAACAAGGAAGAAAATAAAGCCATGACATACTCACATATACCCAGGAAGAAAATAAAGCCATGACACCCTCACATATAACCAGGAAGAAAATAAAGCCATGACACCCTCACTTATAACCAGGAAGAAAATAAAGCCATGACACACTCACATATAACCAGGAAGAAAATTAAGCCACGACACCCTCACATATAACCAGGAAGAAAATAAAGCCATGACACACTCACATATAACCAGGAAGAAAATAAAGCCATGACACACACACATATAACCAGAAGAAAATAAAGCCATGACACACTCACATATAACCAGGAAGAAAATAAAGCCATGTTACACTCACATATAACCAGGAAGAAAATAAAGCCATGACACACTCACATATAACCAGGAAGAAAATAAAGCCATTACACACTCACATATAACCAGAAGAAAATAAAGCCATGCACCCTCACATATAACCAGGAAGAAAATAAAGCCATGACACCCTCACATATAACCAGGAAGAAATTAAAACCATAACACCCTCACATATATCCAGGAAGAAAATAAAGACATGACACCCTCACATATAACCAGGAAGAAAATAAAGCCATGACCTCCTCACATATAACCAGGAAGAAAATAAAGCCATGACACCCTCACATATAACCAGGAAGAAAATAAAGCCATGACACCCTCATATATAACCAGGAAGAAAATAAAGCCATGCCACCCTCACATATAACCACTAAGAATATAAAGCCATGACACCCTCACATATAACCAGGAAGAAAATAAAGCCATGACACCCTCACATATAACCAGGAAGAAAATAAAGCCATGACACAGTCACATATATCCAGGAAGAAAATAAAGACATGACACCCTCACATATAACCTGGAAGAAAATAAAGCCATGACACCCTCACATATAACCAGGAAGAAAATAAAGCCAGGACACCCTCATATATAACCAGGAAGAAAATAAAGCCATGACACACTCACATATAACCAGGAAGAAATTAAAGCCATGACACCCCCTCACATATAACCAGGAAGAAATTAAAGCCATGACACCCTCACATATAATCAGGATGAAAATAAAGCTAGGATACCCTCATATATAACCAGGAAGAATATAAAGACATGACACACTCACATATATCCAGGAAGAAAATAAAGCCATGACACCCTCACATATAACCAGGAAGAAAATAAAGCCATGACACCCTCACATATAGCCAGAAAGAAAACAATGACATCACACACTCACATATAACCAGGAAGAAAATAAAGCCATGACACCCTGACATATAATCAGGAAGAAAATGAAGCCATGACACCCTCGCATATAACCAGGAAGAAAACAAAGACATCACACACTCACATATAACCAGGAAGAAAATAAAGCCATGACACCCTCACATATAACCAGGAAGAAATTAAAGCCATGACACACTCACATATCACCAGGAAGAAAATAAAGCCATGACACCCTCACATATAGCCAGGAAGAAAATAAAACCATGACACCCTCACATATAACCAGGAAGAAAATAAAGCCATGACACACTCACATATAACCAGGAAGAAAATAAAGCCACGACACACTCACATATAACCAGGAAGAAAACAAAGCCATGACACACTCACATATAACCAGGAAGAAAATAAAGCCATGACACCCTCACATATAACCAGGAAGAAATTAAAGCCATAACACCCTCACATATATCCAGGAAGAAAATAAAGACATGACACCCTCACATATATCCAGGAAGAAAATAAAGCCATGACATCCTCACATATAACCAGGAAGAAATTAAAGCCATAACACCCTCACATATATCCAGGAAGAAAATAAAGACATGACACCCTCACATATAACCAGGAGGAAAATAAAACCATGACACCCTCACATATAACCAGGAAGAAAATAAAGCCATGACACCCTCATATATAACCAGGAAGAAAATAAAGCCATGACACACTCACATATAACCAGGAAGAAAATAAAGCCACGACACACTCACATATAACCAGGAAGAAAATAAAGCCATGACACACTCACATATAACCAGGAAGAAAATAAAGCCATGACACAGTCATATATAACCAAGACGAAAATAAAGCCATGACACCCTCACATATAACCAGGAAGAAAATAAAGCCATGACACACTCACATATAACCAGGAAAAAAATAAAGCCATGATACCCTCACATATTACCTGGAAGAAAAAAAGCCATGACACCCTCACTCATAATCAGGAAGAAAATAAAGCCATGACACCCTCACATATAACCAGGAAGAAAATAAAACCATGACACCCTCACATATAACCAGGAAGAAAATAAAGCCATGACACACTCACATATAACCAGGAAGAAAATAAAGCCACGACACACTCACATATAACCAGGAAGAAAATAAAGCCATGACACACTCACATATAACCAGGAAGAAAATAAAGCCATGACACCCTCACATATCACCAGGAAGAAAATAAAGCCATGACACCCTCACATATAACCAGGAAGAAAATAAAACCATGACACCCTCACATATAACCAGGAAGAAAATAAAGCTATGACACACTCACATATAACCAGGAAGAAAATAAAGCCATTACACACTCACATATAACCAGGAAGAAAATAAAGCCATGACATACTCACATATACCCAGGAAGAAAATAAAGCCATGACACCCTCACATATAACCAGGATGAAAATAAAGCCATGACACCCTCACTTATAACCAGGAAGAAAATAAAGCCATGACACACTCACAAATAACCAGGAAGAAAATAAAGCCATGACACCCTCACATATAACCAGGAAGAAAATAAAGCCATGACACACTCACATATAACCAAGAAGAAAATAAAGCCATGACACACTCACATATAACCAGGAAGAAAATAAAGCCATTACACACTCACATATAACCAGAAGAAAATAAAGCCATGACACCCTCACATATAACCAGGAAGAAAATAAAGCCATGACACCCTCACATATAACCAGGAAGAAATTAAAACCATAACACCCTCACATATATCCAGGAAGAAAATAAAGACATGACACCCTCACATATAACCAGGAAGAAAATAAAGCCATGACATCCTCACATATAACCAGGAAGAAAATAAAGCCATGACACCCTCACATATAACCAGGAAGAAAATAAAGCCATGACACCCTCATATATAACCAGGAAGAAAATAAAGCCATGCCACCCTCACATATAACCACTAAGAATATAAAGCCATGACACCCTCACATATAACCAGGAAGAAAATAAAGCCATGACACCCTCACATATAACCAGGAAGAAAATAAAGCCATGACACAGTCACATATATCCAGGAAGAAAATAAAGACATGACACCCTCACATATAACCTGGAAGAAAATAAAGCCATGACACCCTCACATATAACCAGGAAGAAAATAAAGCCAGGACACCCTCATATATAACCAGGAAGAAAATAAAGCCATGACACACTCACATATAACCAGGAAGAAATTAAAGCCATGACACCCCCTCACATATAACCAGGAAGAAATTAAAGCCAAGACACCCTCACATATAATCAGGATGAAAATAAAGCTAGGATACCCTCATATATAACCAGGAAGAATATAAAGACATGACACACTCACATATATCCAGGAAGAAAATAAAGCCATGACACCCTCACATATAACCAGGAAGAAAATAAAGCCATGACACCCTCACATATAACCAGAAAGAAAACAATGACATCACACACTCACATATAACCAGGAAGAAAATAAAGCCATGACACCCTCACATATAATCAGGAAGAAAATGAAGCCATGACACCCTCGCATATAACCAGGAAGAAAACAAAGACATCACACACTCACATATAACCAGGAAGAAAATAAAGCCATGACACCCTCACATATAACCAGGAAGAAATTAAAGCCATGACACACTCACATATCACCAGGAAGAAAATAAAGCCATGACACCCTCACATATAGCCAGGAAGAAAATAAAACCATGACACCCTCACATATAACCAGGAAGAAAATAAAGCCATGACACACTCACATATAACCAGGAAGAAAATAAAGCCACGACACACTCACATATAACCAGGAAGAAAATAAAGCCATGACACACTCACATATAACCAGGAAGAAAATAAAGCCATGACACAGTCACATATAACCAAGTAGAAATAAAGCCATGACACCCTCACATATAACCAGGAAGAAAATAAAGCCATGACACCCTCACATATAACCAGGAAAAAAATAAAGCCATGATACCCTCACATATTACCTGGAAGAAAAAAAGCCATGACACCCTCACTCATAATCAGGAAGAAAATAAAGCCATGACACCCTCACATATAACCAGGAAGAAAATAAAACCATGACACCCTCACATATAACCAGGAAGAAAATAAAGCCATGACACCCTCACATATAACCAGGAAGAAAATAAAACCATGACACACTCACATATAACCAGGAAGAAATTAAAGCCACGACGCACTCACATATAACCAGGAAGAAAATAAAGCCATGACACACTCACATATAACCAGGAAGAAAATAAAGCCATGACACACTCACATATAACCAGGAAGAAAATAAAGCCATGACATACTCACATATACCCAGGAAGAAAATAAAGCCATGACACCCTCACATATAACCAGGAAGAAAATAAAGCCATGACACCCTCACATATAACCAGGAAGAAATTAAAGCCATAACACCTTCACATATATCCAGGAAGAAAATAAAGACATGACACCCTCACATATATCCAGGAAGAAAATAAAGCCATGACATCCTCACATATAACCAGGAAGAAATTAAAGCCATAACACCCTCACATATATCCAGGAAGAAAATAAAGACATGACACCCTCACATATAACCAGGAGGAAAATAAAACCATGACACCCTCACATATAACCAGGAAGAAAATAAAGCCATGACACCCTCATATATAACCAGGAAGAAAATAAAGCCATGACACACTCATATATAACCAGGAAGAAAATAAAGCCATGACACACTCACATATAACCAGGAAGAAAATAAAGCCATGACACACTCACATATAACCAGGAAGAAAATAAAGCCATGACACAGTCATATATAACCAAGAAGAAAATAAAGCCATGACACCCTCACATATAACCAGGAAGAAAATAAAGCCATGACACACTCACATATAACCAGGAAAAAAATAAAGCCATGATACCCTCACATATTACCTGGAAGAAAAAAAGCCATGACACACTCACTCATAATCAGGAAGAAAATAAAGCCATGACACCTTCACATATAACCAGGAAGAAAATAAAACCATGACACCCTCACATATAACCAGGAAGAAAATAAAGCTATGACACACTCACATATAACCAGGAAGAAAATAAAGCCATGACACCCTCACATATAACCAGGAAAAAAATAAAGCCATGACACCCTCATATATAACCAGGAAGAAAATAAAGCCATGACACACTCACATATAACCAGGAAGAAAATAAAGCCACGACACACTCACATATAACCAGGGAGAAAATAAAGCCACGACAGACTCACATATAACCAGGAAGAAAATAAAGCCATGACACAGTCACATATAACCAAGAAGAAAATAAAGCCATGACACCCTCACATATAACCAGGAAGAAAATAAAACCATGACACCCTCACATATAACCAGGAAGAAAATAAAGCTATGACACACTCACATATAACCAGGAAGAAAATAAAGCCATTACACATTCACATATAACAAGGAAGAAAATAAAGCCATGACATACTCACATATACCCAGGAAGAAAATAAAGCCATGACACCCTCACATATAACCAGGAAGAAAATAAAGCCATGACACCCTCACTTATAACCAGGAAGAAAATAAAGCCATGACACACTCACATATAACCAGGAAGAAAATTAAGCCACGACACCCTCACATATAACCAGGAAGAAAATAAAGCCATGACACACTCACATATAACCAGGAAGAAAATAAAGCCATGACACACACACATATAACCAGAAGAAAATAAAGCCATGACACACTCACATATAACCAGGAAGAAAATAAAGCCATGTTACACTCACATATAACCAGGAAGAAAATAAAGCCATGACACACTCACATATAACCAGGAAGAAAATAAAGCCATTACACACTCACATATAACCAGAAGAAAATAAAGCCATGCACCCTCACATATAACCAGGAAGAAAATAAAGCCATGACACCCTCACATATAACCAGGAAGAAATTAAAACCATAACACCCTCACATATATCCAGGAAGAAAATAAAGACATGACACCCTCACATATAACCAGGAAGAAAATAAAGCCATGACCTCCTCACATATAACCAGGAAGAAAATAAAGCCATGACACCCTCACATATAACCAGGAAGAAAATAAAGCCATGACACCCTCATATATAACCAGGAAGAAAATAAAGCCATGCCACCCTCACATATCACCACTAAGAATATAAAGCCATGACACCCTCACATATAACCAGGAAGAAAATAAAGCCATGACACCCTCACATATAACCAGGAAGAAAATAAAGCCATGACACAGTCACATATATCCAGGAAGAAAATAAAGACATGACACCCTCACATATAACCTGGAAGAAAATAAAGCCATGACACCCTCACATATAACCAGGAAGAAAATAAAGCCAGGACACCCTCATATATAACCAGGAAGAAAATAAAGCCATGACACACTCACATATAACCAGGAAGAAATTAAAGCCATGACACCCCCTCACATATAACCAGGAAGAAATTAAAGCCATGACACCCTCACATATAATCAGGATGAAAATAAAGCTAGGATACCCTCATATATAACCAGGAAGAATATAAAGACATGACACACTCACATATATCCAGGAAGAAAATAAAGCCATGACACCCTCACATATAACCAGGAAGAAAATAAAGCCATGACACCCTCACATATAACCAGAAAGAAAACAATGACATCACACACTCACATATAACCAGGAAGAAAATAAAGCCATGACACCCTGACATATAATCAGGAAGAAAATGAAGCCATGACACCCTCGCATATAACCAGGAAGAAAACAAAGACATCACACACTCACATATAACCAGGAAGAAAATAAAGCCATGACACCCTCACATATAACCAGGAAGAAATTAAAGCCATGACACACTCACATATCACCAGGAAGAAAATAAAGCCATGACACCCTCACATATAGCCAGGAAGAAAATAAAACCATGACACCCTCACATATAACCAGGAAGAAAATAAAGCCATGACACACTCACATATAACCAGGAAGAAAATAAAGCCACGACACACTCACATATAACCAGGAAGAAAATAAAGCCATGACACACTCACATATAACCAGGAAGAAAATAAAGCCATGACACCCTCACATATAACCAGGAAGAAATTAAAGCCATAACACCCTCACATATATCCAGGAAGAAAATAAAGACATGACACCCTCACATATATCCAGGAAGAAAATAAAGCCATGACATCCTCACATATAACCAGGAAGAAATTAAAGCCATAACACCCTCACATATATCCAGGAAGAAAATAAAGACATGACACCCTCACATATAACCAGGAGGAAAATAAAACCATGACACCCTCACATATAACCAGGAAGAAAATAAAGCCATGACACCCTCATATATAACCAGGAAGAAAATAAAGCCATGACACACTCACATATAACCAGGAAGAAAATAAAGCCACGACACACTCACATATAACCAGGAAGAAAATAAAGCCATGACACACTCACATATAACCAGGAAGAAAATAAAGCCATGACACACTCACATATAACCAGGAAAAAAATAAAGCCATGATACCCTCACATATTACCTGGAAGAAAAAAAGCCATGACACCCTCACTCATAATCAGGAAGAAAATAAAGCCATGACACCCTCACATATAACCAGGAAGAAAATAAAACCATGACACCCTCACATATAACCAGGAAGAAAATAAAGCCATGATACACTCACATATAATCAGGAAGAAAATAAAGCCACGACACACTCACATATAACCAGGAAGAAAATAAAGCCATGACACACTCACATATAACCAGGAAGAAAATAAAGCCATGACACCCTCACATATATCCAGGAAGAAAATAAAGCCATGACACCCTCACATATAACCAGGAAGAAAATAAAGCCATAACACCCTCACATATATCCAGGAAGAAAATAAAGACATGACACCCTCACATATATCCAGGAAGAAAATAAAGCCATGACATCCTCACATATAACCACGAAGAAAATAAAGCCATGACACCCTCACATATAACCAGTAAAAATATAAAGCCATGACACCCTCATATATAACCAGGAAGAAAATAAAGCCATGACACACTCACATATAACCAAGAAGAAAATAAAGCCACGACACACTCACATATAACCAGGAAGAAAATAAAGCCACGACAGACTCACATATAACCAGGAAGAAAATAAAGCCATGACACAGTCACATATAACCAAGAAGAAAATAAAGCCATGACACCTTCACATATAACCAGGAAGAAAATAAAGCCATGACACCCTCACATATAACCAGGAAAAAAATAAAGCCATAATACCCTCACATATTACCTGGAAGAAAAAAAGCCATGACACCCTCACTCATAATCAGGAAGAAAATAAAGCCATGACACCCTCACATATAACCAGGAAGAAAATACAACCATGACACCCTCACATATAACCAGGAAGAAAATAAAGCTATGACACACTCACATATAACCAGGAAGAAAATAAAGCCATTACACACTCACATATAACCAGGAAGAAAATAAAGCCATGACATACTCACATATACCCAGGAAGAAAATAAAGCCATGACACCCTCACATATAACCAGGAAGAAAATAAAGCCATGACACCCTCACTTATAACCAGGAAGAAAATAAAGCCATGACACACTCATATATAACCAGGAAGAAAATAAAGCCATGACACACTCACATATAACCAGGAAGAAAATAAAGCCATGACACACTCACATATAACCAGGAAGAAAATAAAGCCATGACACAGTCATATATAACCAAGAAGAAAATAAAGCCATGACACCCTCACATATAACCAGGAAGAAAATAAAGCCATGACACACTCACATATAACCAGGAAAAAAATAAAGCCATGATACCCTCACATATTACCTGGAAGAAAAAAAGCCATGACACACTCACTCATAATCAGGAAGAAAATAAAGCCATGACACCTTCACATATAACCAGGAAGAAAATAAAACCATGACACCCTCACATATAACCAGGAAGAAAATAAAGCTATGACACACTCACATATAACCAGGAAGAAAATAAAGCCATGACACCCTCACATATAACCAGGAAAAAAATAAAGCCATGACACCCTCATATATAACCAGGAAGAAAATAAAGCCATGACACACTCACATATAACCAGGAAGAAAATAAAGCCACGACACACTCACATATAACCAGGGAGAAAATAAAGCCACGACAGACTCACATATAACCAGGAAGAAAATAAAGCCATGACACAGTCACATATAACCAGGAAGAAAATAAAGCCATTACACATTCACATATAACAAGGAAGAAAATAAAGCCATGACATACTCACATATACCCAGGAAGAAAATAAAGCCATGACACCCTCACATATAACCAGGAAGAAAATAAAGCCATGACACCCTCACTTATAACCAGGAAGAAAATAAAGCCATGACACACTCACATATAACCAGGAAGAAAATTAAGCCACGACACCCTCACATATAACCAGGAAGAAAATAAAGCCATGACACACTCACATATAACCAGGAAGAAAATAAAGCCATGACACACACACATATAACCAGAAGAAAATAAAGCCATGACACACTCACATATAACCAGGAAGAAAATAAAGCCATGTTACACTCACATATAACCAGGAAGAAAATAAAGCCATGACACACTCACATATAACCAGGAAGAAAATAAAGCCATTACACACTCACATATAACCAGAAGAAAATAAAGCCATGCACCCTCACATATAACCAGGAAGAAAATAAAGCCATGACACCCTCACATATAACCAGGAAGAAATTAAAACCATAACACCCTCACATATATCCAGGAAGAAAATAAAGACATGACACCCTCACATATAACCAGGAAGAAAATAAAGCCATGACCTCCTCACATATAACCAGGAAGAAAATAAAGCCATGACACCCTCACATATAACCAGGAAGAAAATAAAGCCATGACACCCTCATATATAACCAGGAAGAAAATAAAGCCATGCCACCCTCACATATAACCACTAAGAATATAAAGCCATGACACCCTCACATATAACCAGGAAGAAAATAAAGCCATGACACCCTCACATATAACCAGGAAGAAAATAAAGCCATGACACAGTCACATATATCCAGGAAGAAAATAAAGACATGACACCCTCACATATAACCTGGAAGAAAATAAAGCCATGACACCCTCACATATAACCAGGAAGAAAATAAAGCCAGGACACCCTCATATATAACCAGGAAGAAAATAAAGCCATGACACACTCACATATAACCAGGAAGAAATTAAAGCCATGACACCCCCTCACATATAACCAGGAAGAAATTAAAGCCATGACACCCTCACATATAATCAGGATGAAAATAAAGCTAGGATACCCTCATATATAACCAGGAAGAATATAAAGACATGACACACTCACATATATCCAGGAAGAAAATAAAGCCATGACACCCTCACATATAACCAGGAAGAAAATAAAGCCATGACACCCTCACATATAGCCAGAAAGAAAACAATGACATCACACACTCACATATAACCAGGAAGAAAATAAAGCCATGACACCCTGACATATAATCAGGAAGAAAATGAAGCCATGACACCCTCGCATATAACCAGGAAGAAAACAAAGACATCACACACTCACATATAACCAGGAAGAAAATAAAGCCATGACACCCTCACATATAACCAGGAAGAAATTAAAGCCATGACACACTCACATATCACCAGGAAGAAAATAAAGCCATGACACCCTCACATATAGCCAGGAAGAAAATAAAACCATGACACCCTCACATATAACCAGGAAGAAAATAAAGCCATGACACACTCACAAATAACCAGGAAGAAAATAAAGCCACGACACACTCACATATAACCAGGAAGAAAACAAAGCCATGACACACTCACATATAACCAGGAAGAAAATAAAGCCATGACACCCTCACATATAACCAGGAAGAAATTAAAGCCATAACACCCTCACATATATCCAGGAAGAAAATAAAGACATGACACCCTCACATATATCCAGGAAGAAAATAAAGCCATGACATCCTCACATATAACCAGGAAGAAATTAAAGCCATAACACCCTCACATATATCCAGGAAGAAAATAAAGACATGACACCCTCACATATAACCAGGAGGAAAATAAAACCATGACACCCTCACATATAACCAGGAAGAAAATAAAGCCATGACACCCTCATATATAACCAGGAAGAAAATAAAGCCATGACACACTCACATATAACCAGGAAGAAAATAAAGCCACGACACACTCACATATAACCAGGAAGAAAATAAAGCCATGACACACTCACATATAACCAGGAAGAAAATAAAGCCATGACACAGTCATATATAACCAAGACGAAAATAAAGCCATGACACCCTCACATATAACCAGGAAGAAAATAAAGCCATGACACACTCACATATAACCAGGAAAAAAATAAAGCCATGATACCCTCACATATTACCTGGAAGAAAAAAAGCCATGACACCCTCACTCATAATCAGGAAGAAAATAAAGCCATGACACCCTCACATATAACCAGGAAGAAAATAAAACCATGACACCCTCAGATATAACCAGGAAGAAAATAAAGCCATGACACACTCACATATAACCAGGAAGAAAATAAAGCCACGACACACTCACATATAACCAGGAAGAAAATAAAGCCATGACACACTCACATATAACCAGGAAGAAAATAAAGCCATGACACCCTCACATATATCCAGGAAGAAAATAAAGCCATGACACCCTCACATATAACCAGGAAGAAAATAAAGCCATAACACCCTCACATATATCCAGGAAGAAAATAAAGACATGACACCCTCACATATATCCAGGAAGAAAATAAAGCCATGACATCCTCACATATAACCACGAAGAAAATAAAGCCATGACACCCTCACATATAACCAGTAAAAATATAAAGCCATGACACCCTCATATATAACCAGGAAGAAAATAAAGCCATGACACACTCACATATAACCAAGAAGAAAATAAAGCCACGACACACTCACATATAACCAGGAAGAAAATAAAGCCACGACAGACTCACATATAACCAGGAAGAAAATAAAGCCATGACACAGTCACATATAACCAAGAAGAAAATAAAGCCATGACACCTTCACATATAACCAGGAAGAAAATAAAGCCATGACACCCTCACATATAACCAGGAAAAAAATAAAGCCATAATACCCTCACATATTACCTGGAAGAAAAAAAGCCATGACACCCTCACTCATAATCAGGAAGAAAATAAAGCCATGACACCCTCACATATAACCAGGAAGAAAATACAACCATGACACCCTCACATATAACCAGGAAGAAAATAAAGCTATGACACACTCACATATAACCAGGAAGAAAATAAAGCCATTACACACTCACATATAACCAGGAAGAAAATAAAGACATGACATACTCACATATACCCAGGAAGAAAATAAAGCCATGACACCCTCACATATAACCAGGAAGAAAATAAAGCCATGACACCCTCACTTATAACCAGGAAGAAAATAAAGCCATGACACACTCACATATAACCAGGAAGAAAATAAAGCCATGACACCCTCACATATAACCAGGAAGAAAATAAAGCCATGACACACTCACATATAACCAGGAAGAAAATAAAGCCATGACACACACACATATAACCAGAAGAAAATAAAGCCATGACACACTCACATATAACCAGGAAGAAAATAAAGCCATGTTACACTCACATATAACCAGGAAGAAAATAAAGCCATGACACACTCACATATAACCAGGAAGAAAATAAAGCCATTACACACTCACATATATCCAGAAGAAAATAAAGCCATGACACCCTCACATATAACCAGGAAGAAAATAAAGCCATGACACCCTCACATATAACCAGGAAGAAATTAAAACCATAACACCCTCACATATATCCAGGAAGAAAATAAAGACATGACACCCTCACATATAACCAGGAAGAAAATAAAGCCATGACATCCTCACATATAACCAGGAAGAAAATAAAGCCATGACACCCTCACATATAACCAGGAAGAAAATAAAGCCATGACACCCTCATATATAACCAGGAAGAAAATAAAGCCATGCCACCCTCACATATAACCACTAAGAATATAAAGCCATGACACCCTCACATATAACCAGGAAGAAAATAAAGCCATGACACCCTCACATATAACCAGGAAGAAAATAAAGCCATGACACAGTCACATATATCCAGGAAGAAAATAAAGACATGACACCCTCACATATAACCTGGAAGAAAATAAAGCCATGACACCCTCACATATAACCAGGAAGAAAATAAAGCCAGGACACCCTCATATATAACCAGGAAGAAAATAAAGCCATGACACACTCACATATAACCAGGAAGAAATTAAAGCCATGACACCCCCTCACATATAACCAGGAAGAAATTAAAGCCATGACACCCTCACATATAATCAGGATGAAAATAAAGCTAGGATACCCTCATATATAACCAGGAAGAATATAAAGACATGACACACTCACATATATCCAGGAAGAAAATAAAGCCATGACACCCTCACATATAACCAGGAAGAAAATAAAGCCATGACACCCTCACATATAACCAGAAAGAAAACAATGACATCACACACTCACATATAACCAGGAAGAAAATAAAGCCATGACACCCTCACATATAATCAGGAAGAAAATGAAGCCATGACACCCTCGCATATAACCAGGAAGAAAACAAAGACATCACACACTCACATATAACCAGGAAGAAAATAAAGCCATGACACCCTCACATATAACCAGGAAGAAATTAAAGCCATGACACACTCACATATCACCAGGAAGAAAATAAAGCCATGACACCCTCACATATAGCCAGGAAGAAAATAAAACCATGACACCCTCACATATAACCAGGAAGAAAATAAAGCCATGACACACTCACATATAACCAGGAAGAAAATAAAGCCACGACACACTCACATATAACCAGGAAGAAAATAAAGCCATGACACACTCACATATAACCAGGAAGAAAATAAAGCCATGACACAGTCACATATAACCAAGTAGAAATAAAGCCATGACACCCTCACATATAACCAGGAAGAAAATAAAGCCATGACACTCTCACATATAACCAGGAAAAAAATAAAGCCATGATACCCTCACATATTACCTGGAAGAAAAAAAGCCATGACACCCTCACTCATAATCAGGAAGAAAATAAAGCCATGACACCCTCACATATAACCAGGAAGAAAATAAAACCATGACACCCTCACATATAACCAGGAAGAAAATAAAGCCATGACACCCTCACATATAACCAGGAAAAAAATAAAGCCATGACACCCTCATATATAACCAGGAAGAAAATAAAGCCATGACACACTCACATATAACCAGGAAGAAAATAAAGCCACGACACACTCACATATAACCAGGAAGAAAATAAAGCCACGACAGACTCACATATAACCAGGAAGAAAATAAAGCCATGACACAGTCACATATAACCAAGAAGAAAATAAAGCCATGACACCTTCACATATAACCAGGAAGAAAATAAAGCCATGACACCCTCACATATAACCAGGAAAAAAATAAAGCCATAATACCCTCACATATTACCTGGAAGAAAAAAAGCCATGACACCCTCACTCATAATCAGGAAGAAAATAAAGCCATGACACCCTCACATATAACCAGGAAGAAAATAAAACCATGACACCCTCACATATAACCAGGAAGAAAATAAAGCTATGACACACTCACATATAACCAGGAAGAAAATAAAGCCATTACACACTCACATATAACCAGGAAGAAAATAAAGCCATGACATACTCACATATACCCAGGAAGAAAATAAAGCCATGACACCCTCACATATAACCAGGATGAAAATAAAGCCTTGACACCCTCACTTATAACCAGGAAGAAAATAAAGCCATGACACACTCACAAATAACCAGGAAGAAAATAAAGCCATGACACCCTCACATATAACCAGGAAGAAAATAAAGCCATGACACACTCACATATAACCAAGAAGAAAATAAAGCCATGACACACTCACATATAACCAGGAAGAAAATAAAGCCATTACACACTCACATATAACCAGAAGAAAATAAAGCCATGACACCCTCACATATAACCAGGAAGAAAATAAAGCCATGACACCCTCACATATAACCAGGAAGAAATTAAAACCATAACACCCTCACATATATCCAGGAAGAAAATAAAGACATGACACCCTCACATATAACCAGGAAGAAAATAAAGCCATGACATCCTCACATATAACCAGGAAGAAAATAAAGCCATGACACCCTCACATATAACCAGGAAGAAAATAAAGCCATGACACCCTCATATATATCCAGGAAAAAAATAAAGCCATGCCACCCTAACATATAACCACTAAGAATATAAAGCCATGACACCCTCACATATAACCAGGAAGAAAATAAAGCCATGACACCCTCACATATAACCAGGAAGAAAATAAAGCCATGACACAGTCACATATATCCAGGAAGAAAATAAAGACATGACACCCTCACATATAACCTGGAAGAAAATAAAGCCATGACACCCTCACATATAACCAGGAAGAAAATAAAGCCAGGACACCCTCATATATAACCAGGAAGAAAATAAAGCCATGACACACTCACATATAACCAGGAAGAAATTAAAGCCATGACACCCCTTCACATATAACCAGGAAGAAATTAAAGCCATGACACCCTCACATATAATCAGGATGAAAATAAAGCTAGGATACCCTCATATATAACCAGGAAGAATATAAAGACATGACACACTCACATATATCCAGGAAGAAAATAAAGCCATGACACCCTCACATATAACCAGGAAGAAAATAAAGCCATGACACCCTCACATATAACCAGAAAGAAAACAATGACATCACACACTCACATATAACCAGGAAGAAAATAAAGCCATGACACCCTGACATATAATCAGGAAGAAAATGAAGCCATGACACCCTCGCATATAACCAGGAAGAAAACAAAGACATCACACACTCACATATAACCAGGAAGAAAATAAAGCCATGACACACTCACATATAACCAGGAAGAAAATAAAGCCATGACACCCTCACATATAACCAGGAAGAAAATAAAGCCATGACATCCTCACATATAACCAGGAAGAAATTAAAGCCATAACACCCTCACATATATCCAGGAAGAAAATAAAGACATGACACCCTCACATATATCCAGGAAGAAAATAAAGCCATGACATCCTCACATATAACCAGGAAGAAATTAAAGCCATAACACCCTCACATATATCCAGGAAGAAAATAAAGACATGACACCCTCACATATAACCAGGAGGAAAATAAAACCATGACACCCTCACATATAACTAGGAAGAAAATAAAGCCATGACACCCTCATATATAACCAGGAAGAAAATAAAGCCATGACACACTCACATATAACCAGGAAGAAAATAAAGCCACGACACACTCACATATAACCAGGAAGAAAATAAAGCCATGACACACTCACATATAACCAGGAAGAAAATAAAGCCATGACACAGTCATATATAACCAAGACGAAAATAAAGCCATGACACCCTCACATATAACCAGGAAGAAAATAAAGCCATGACACACTCACATATAACCAGGAAAAAAATAAAGCCATGATACCCTCACATATTACCTGGAAGAAAAAAAGCCATGACACCCTCACTCATAATCAGGAAGAAAATAAAGCCATGACACCCTCACATATAACCAGGAAGAAAATAAAACCATGACACCCTCACATATAACCAGGAAGAAAATAAAGCCATGACACACTCACATATAACCAGGAAGAAAATAAAGCCACGACACACTCACATATAACCAGGAAGAAAATAAAGCCATGACACACTCACATATAACCAGGAAGAAAATAAAGCCATGACACCCTCACATATATCCAGGAAGAAAATAAAGCCATGACACCCTCACATATAACCAGGAAGAAAATAAAGCCATAACACCCTCACATATATCCAGGAAGAAAATAAAGACATGACACCCTCACATATATCCAGGAAGAAAATAAAGCCATGACATCCTCACATATAACCACGAAGAAAATAAAGCCATGACACCCTCACATATAACCAGTAAAAATATAAAGCCATGACACCCTCATATATAACCAGGAAGAAAATAAAGCCATGACACACTCACATATAACCAGGAAGAAAATAAAGCCACGACACACTCACATATAACCAGGAAGAAAATAAAGCCACGACAGACTCACATATAACCAGGAAGAAAATAAAGCCATGACACAGTCACATATAACCAAGAAGAAAATAAAGCCATGACACCTTCACATATAACCAGGAAGAAAATAAAGCCATGACACCCTCACATATAACCAGGAAAAAAATAAAGCCATAATACCCTCACATATTACCTGGAAGAAATAAAGCCATGACACCCTCACTCATAATCAGGAAGAAAATAAAGCCATGACACCCTCACATATAACCAGGAAGAAAATACAACCATGACACCCTCACATATAACCAGGAAGAAAATAAAGCTATGACACACTCACATATAACCAGGAAGAAAATAAAGCCATTACACACTCACATATAACCAGGAAGAAAATAAAGCCATGACATACTCACATATACCCAGGAAGAAAATAAAGCCATGACACCCTCACATATAACCAGGAAGAAAATAAAGCCATGACACCCTCACTTATAACCAGGAAGAAAATAAAGCCATGACACACTCACATATAACCAGGAAGAAAATAAAGCCATGACACCCTCACATATAACCAGGAAGAAAATAAAGCCATGACACACTCACATATAACCAGGAAGAAAATAAAGCCATGACACACACACATATAACCAGAAGAAAATAAAGCCATGACACACTCACATATAACCAGGAAGAAAATAAAGCCATGTTACACTCACATATAACCAGGAAGAAAATAAAGCCATGACACACTCACATATAACCAGGAAGAAAATAAAGCCATTACACACTCACATATATCCAGAAGAAAATAAAGCCATGACACCCTCACATATAACCAGGAAGAAAATAAAGCCATGACACCCTCACATATAACCAGGAAGAAATTAAAACCATAACACCCTCACATATATCCAGGAAGAAAATAAAGACATGACACCCTCACATATAACCAGGAAGAAAATAAAGCCATGACATCCTCACATATAACCAGGAAGAAAATAAAGCCATGACACCCTCACATATAACCAGGAAGAAAATAAAGCCATGACACCCTCATATATAACCAGGAAGAAAATAAAGCCATGCCACCCTCACATATAACCACTAAGAATATAAAGCCATGACACCCTCACATATAACCAGGAAGAAAATAAAGCCATGACACCCTCACATATAACCAGGAAGAAAATAAAGCCATGACACAGTCACATATATCCAGGAAGAAAATAAAGACATGACACCCTCACATATAACCTGGAAGAAAATAAAGCCATGACACCCTCACATATAACCAGGAAGAAAATAAAGCCAGGACACCCTCATATATAACCAGGAAGAAAATAAAGCCATGACACACTCACATATAACCAGGAAGAAATTAAAGCCATGACACCCCCTCACATATAACCAGGAAGAAATTAAAGCCATGACACCCTCACATATAATCAGGATGAAAATAAAGCTAGGACACCCTCATATATAACCAGGAAGAATATAAAGACATGACACACTCACATATATCCAGGAAGAAAATAAAGCCATGACACCCTCACATATAACCAGGAAGAAAATAAAGCCATGACACCCTCACATATAACCAGAAAGAAAACAATGACATCACACACTCACATATAACCAGGAAGAAAATAAAGCCATGACACCCTCACATATAATCAGGAAGAAAATGAAGCCATGACACCCTCGCATATAACCAGGAAGAAAACAAAGACATCACACACTCACATATAACCAGGAAGAAAATAAAGCCATGACACCCTCACATATAACCAGGAAGAAATTAAAGCCATGACACACTCACATATCACCAGGAAGAAAATAAAGCCATGACACCCTCACATATAGCCAGGAAGAAAATAAAACCATGACACCCTCACATATAACCAGGAAGAAAATAAAGCCATGACACACTCACATATAACCAGGAAGAAAATAAAGCCACGACACACTCACATATAACCAGGAAGAAAATAAAGCCATGACACACTCACATATAACCAGGAAGAAAATAAAGCCATGACACAGTCACATATAACCAAGTAGAAATAAAGCCATGACACCCTCACATATAACCAGGAAGAAAATAAAGCCATGACACCCTCACATATAACCAGGAAAAAAATAAAGCCATGATACCCTCACATATTACCTGGAAGAAAAAAAGCCATGACACCCTCACTCATAATCAGGAAGAAAATAAAGCCATGACACCCTCACATATAACCAGGAAGAAAATAAAACCATGACACCCTCACATATAACCAGGAAGAAAATAAAGCCATAACACCCTCACATATATCCAGGAAGAAAATAAAGCCATGACACCCTCACATATATCCAGGAAGAAAATAAAGCCATGACATCCTCACATATAACCAGGAAGAAAATAAAGCCATGACACCCTCACATATAACCAGGAAAAAAATAAAGCCATGACACCCTCATATATAACCAGGAAGAAAATAAAGCCATGACACACTCACATATAACCAGGAAGAAAATAAAGCCACGACACACTCACATATAACCAGGAAGAAAATAAAGCCACGACAGACTCACATATAACCAGGAAGAAAATAAAGCCATGACACAGTCACATATAACCAAGAAGAAAATAAAGCCATGACACCTTCACATATAACCAGGAAGAAAATAAAGCCATGACACCCTCACATATAACCAGGAAAAAAATAAAGCCATAATACCCTCACATATTACCTGGAAGAAAAAAAGCCATGACACCCTCACTCATAATCAGGAAAAAAATAAAGCCATGACACCCTCACATATAACCAGGAAGAAAATAAAACCATGACACCCTCACATATAACCAGGAAGAAAATAAAGCTATGACACACTCACATATAACCAGGAAGAAAATAAAGCCATTACACACTCACATATAACCAGGAAGAAAATAAAGCCATGACATACTCACATATACCCAGGAAGAAAATAAAGCCATGACACCCTCACATATAACCAGGATGAAAATAAAGCCATGACACCCTCACTTATAACCAGGAAGAAAATAAAGCCATGACACACTCACAAATAACCAGGAAGAAAATAAAGCCATGACACCCTCACATATAACCAGGAAGAAAATAAAGCCATGACACACTCACATATAACCAAGAAGAAAATAAAGCCATGACACACTCACATATAACCAGGAAGAAAATAAAGCCATTACACACTCACATATAACCAGAAGAAAATAAAGCCATGACACCCTCACATATAACCAGGAAGAAAATAAAGCCATGACACCCTCACATATAACCAGGAAGAAATTAAAACCATAACACCCTCACATATATCCAGGAAGAAAATAAAGACATGACACCCTCACATATAACCAGGAAGAAAATAAAGCCATGACATCCTCACATATAACCAGGAAGAAAATAAAGCCATGACACCCTCACATATAACCAGGAAGAAAATAAAGCCATGACACCCTCATATATAACCAGGAAGAAAATAAAGCCATGCCACCCTCACATATAACCACTAAGAATATAAAGCCATGACACCCTCACATATAACCAGGAAGAAAATAAAGCCATGACACCCTCACATATAACCAGGAAGAAAATAAAGCCATGACACAGTCACATATATCCAGGAAGAAAATAAAGACATGACACCCTCACATATAACCTGGAAGAAAATAAAGCCATGACACCCTCACATATAACCAGGAAGAAAATAAAGCCAGGACACCCTCATATATAACCAGGAAGAAAATAAAGCCATGACACACTCACATATAACCAGGAAGAAATTAAAGCCATGACACCCCCTCACATATAACCAGGAAGAAATTAAAGCCATGACACCCTCACATATAATCAGGATGAAAATAAAGCTAGGATACCCTCATATATAACCAGGAAGAATATAAAGACATGACACACTCACATATATCCAGGAAGAAAATAAAGCCATGACACCCTCACATATAACCAGGAAGAAAATAAAGCCATGACACCCTCACATATAACCAGAAAGAAAACAATGACATCACACACTCACATATAACCAGGAAGAAAATAAAGCCATGACACCCTGACATATAATCAGGAAGAAAATGAAGCCATGCCACCCTCGCATATAACCAGGAAGAAAACAAAGACATCACACACTCACATATAACCAGGAAGAAAATAAAGCCATGACACAGTCACATATAACCAAGTAGAAATAAAGCCATGACACCCTCACATATAACCAGGAAGAAAATAAAGCCATGACACCCTCACATATAACCAGGAAAAAAATAAAGCCATGATACCCTCACATATTACCTGGAAGAAAAAAAGCCATGACACCCTCACTCATAATCAGGAAGAAAATAAAGCCATGACACCCTCACATATAACCAGGAAGAAAATAAAACCATGACACCCTCACATATAACCAGGAAGAAAATAAAGCCATGACACCCTCACATATAACCAGGAAGAAAATAAAGCCATGACACACTCACATATAACCAGGAAGAAAATAAAGCCACGACACACTCACATATAACCAGGAAGAAAATAAAGCCATGACACACTCACATATAACCAGGAAGAAAATAAAGCCATGACACCCTCACATATAACCAGGAAGAAATTAAAGCCATAACACCCTCACATATATCCAGGAAGAAAATAAAGACATGACACCCTCACATATATCCAGGAAGAAAATAAAGCCATGACATCCTCACATATAACCAGGAAGAAATTAAAGCCATAACACCCTCACATATATCCAGGAAGAAAATAAAGACATGACACCCTCACATATAACCAGGAGGAAAATAAAACCATGACACCCTCACATATAACCAGGAAGAAAATAAAGCCATGACACCCTCATATATAACCAGGAAGAAAATAAAGCCATGACACACTCACATATAACCAGGAAGAAAATAAAGCCACGACACACTCACATATAACCAGGAAGAAAATAAAGCCATGACACACTCACATATAACCAGGAAGAAAATAAAGCCATGACACAGTCATATATAACCAAGACGAAAATAAAGCCATGACACCCTCACATATAACCAGGAAGAAAATAAAGCCATGACACACTCACATATAACCAGGAAAAAAATAAAGCCATGATACCCTCACATATTACCTGGAAGAAAAAAAGCCATGACACCCTCACTCATAATCAGGAAGAAAATAAAGCCATGACACCCTCACATATAACCAGGAAGAAAATAAAACCATGACACCCTCACATATAACCAGGAAGAAAATAAAGCCATGACACACTCACATATAACCAGGAAGAAAATAAAGCCACGACACACTCACATATAACCAGGAAGAAAATAAAGCCATGACACACTCACATATAACCAGGAAGAAAATAAAGCCATGACACCCTCACATATATCCAGGAAGAAAATAAAGCCATGACACCCTCACATATAACCAGGAAGAAAATAAAGCCATAACACACTCACATATATCCAGGAAGAAAATAAAGACATGACACCCTCACATATATCCAGGAAGAAAATAAAGCCATGACATCCTCACATATAACCACGAAGAAAATAAAGCCATGACACCCTCACATATAACCAGTAAAAATATAAAGCCATGACACCCTCATATATAACCAGGAAGAAAATAAAGCCATGACACACTCACATATAACCAGGAAGAAAATAAAGCCACGACACACTCACATATAACCAGGAAGAAAATAAAGCCACGACAGACTCACATATAACCAGGAAGAAAATAAAGCCATGACACCCTCACATATAACCAAGAAGAAAATAAAGCCATGACACCTTCACATATAACCAGGAAGAAAATAAAGCCATGACACCCTCACATATAACCAGGAAAAAAATAAAGCCATAATACCCTCACATATTACCTGGAAGAAAAAAAGCCATGACACCCTCACTCATAATCAGGAAGAAAATAAAGCCATGACACCCTCACATATAACCAGGAAGAAAATACAACCATGACACCCTCACATATAACCAGGAAGAAAATAAAGCTATGACACACTCACATATAACCAGGAAGAAAATAAAGCCATTACACACTCACATATAATCAGGAAGAAAATAAAGCCATGACATACTCACATATACCCAGGAAGAAAATAAAGCCATGACACCCTCACATATAACCAGGAAGAAAATAAAGCCATGACACCCTCACTTATAACCAGGAAGAAAATAAAGCCATGACACACTCACATATAACCAGGAAGAAAATAAAGCCATGACACCCTCACATATAACCAGGAAGAAAATAAAGCCATGACACACTCACATATAACCAGGAAGAAAATAAAGCCATGACACACACACATATAACCAGAAGAAAATAAAGCCATGACACACTCACATATAACCAGGAAGAAAATAAAGCCATGTTACACTCACATATAACCAGGAAGAAAATAAAGCCATTACACACTCACATATATCCAGAAGAAAATAAAGCCATGACACCCTCACATATAACCAGGAAGAAAATAAAGCCATGACACCCTCACATATAACCAGGAAGAAATTAAAACCATAACACCCTCACATATATCCAGGAAGAAAATAAAGACATGACACCCTCACATATAACCAGGAAGAAAATAAAGCCATGACATCCTCACATATAACCAGGAAGAAAATAAAGCCATGACACCCTCACATATAACCAGGAAGAAAATAAAGCCATGACACCCTCATATATAACCAGGAAGAAAATAAAGCCATGCCACCCTCACATATAACCACTAAGAATATAAAGCCATGACACCCTCACATATAACCAGGAAGAAAATAAAGCCATGACACCCTCACATATAACCAGGAAGAAAATAAAGCCATGACACACTCACATATAACCAGGAAGAAAATAAAGCCACGACACACTCACATATAACCAGGAAGAAAATAAAGCCATGACACACTCACATATAACCAGGAAGAAAATAAAGCCATGACACAGTCACATATAACCAAGTAGAAATAAAGCCATGACACCCTCACATATAACCAGGAAGAAAATAAAGCCATGACACCCTCACATATAACCAGGAAAAAAATAAAGCCATGATACCCTCACATATTACCTGGAAGAAAAAAAGCCATGACACCCTCACTCATAATCAGGAAGAAAATAAAGCCATGACACCCTCACATATAACCAGGAAGAAAATAAAACCATGACACCCTCACATATAACCAGGAAGAAAATAAAGCCATAACACCCTCACATATATCCAGGAAGAAAATAAAGCCATGACACCCTCACATATATCCAGGAAGAAAATAAAGCCATGACATCCTCACATATAACCAGGAAGAAAATAAAGCCATGACACCCTCACATATAACCAGGAAAAAAATAAAGCCATGACACCCTCATATATAACCAGGAAGAAAATAAAGCCATGACACACTCACATATAACCAGGAAGAAAATAAAGCCACGACACACTCACATATAACCAGGAAGAAAATAAAGCCACGACAGACTCACATATAACCAGGAAGAAAATAAAGCCATGACACAGTCACATATAACCAAGAAGAAAATAAAGCCATGACACCTTCACATATAACCAGGAAGAAAATAAAGCCATGACACCCTCACATATAACCAGGAAAAAAATAAAGCCATAATACCCTCACATATTACCTGGAAGAAAAAAAGCCATGACACCCTCACTCATAATCAGGAAGAAAATAAAGCCATGACACCCTCACATATAACCAGGAAGAAAATAAAACCATGACACCCTCACATATAGCCAGGAAGAAAATAAAGCTATGACACACTCACATATAACCAGGAAGAAAATAAAGCCATTACACACTCACATATAACCAGGAAGAAAATAAAGCCATGACATACTCACATATACCCAGGAAGAAAATAAAGCCATGACACCCTCACATATAACCAGGATGAAAATAAAGCCATGACACCCTCACATATAACCAGGAAGAAAATAAAGCCATGACACACTCACAAATAACCAGGAAGAAAATAAAGCCATGACACCCTCACATATAACCAGGAAGAAAATAAAGCCATGACACACTCACATATAACCAAGAAGAAAATAAAGCCATGACACACTCACATATAACCAGGAAGAAAATAAAGCCATTACACACTCACATATAACCAGAAGAAAATAAAGCCATGACACCCTCACATATAACCAGGAAGAAAATAAAGCCATGACACCCTCACATATAACCAGGAAGAAATTAAAACCATAACACCCTCACATATATCCAGGAAGAAAATAAAGACATGACACCCTCACATATAACCAGGAAGAAAATAAAGCCATGACATCCTCACATATAACCAGGAAGAAAATAAAGCCATGACACCCTCACATATAACCAGGAAGAAAATAAAGCCATGACACCCTCATATATAACCAGGAAGAAAATAAAGCCATGCCACCCTCACATATAACCACTAAGAATATAAAGCCATGACACCCTCACATATAACCAGGAAGAAAATAAAGCCATGACACCCTCACATATAACCAGGAAGAAAATAAAGCCATGACACAGTCACATATATCCAGGAAGAAAATAAAGACATGACACCCTCACATATAACCTGGAAGAAAATAAAGCCATGACACCCTCACATATAACCAGGAAGAAAATAAAGCCAGGACACCCTCATATATAACCAGGAAGAAAATAAAGCCATGACACACTCACATATAACCAGGAAGAAATTAAAGCCATGACACCCCCTCACATATAACCAGGAAGAAATTAAAGCCATGTCACCCTCACATATAATCAGGATGAAAATAAAGCTAGGATACCCTCATATATAACCAGGAAGAATATAAAGACATGACACACTCACATATATCCAGGAAGAAAATAAAGCCATGACACCCTCACATATAACCAGGAAGAAAATAAAGCCATGACACCCTCACATATAACCAGAAAGAAAACAATGACATCACACACTCACATATAACCAGGAAGAAAATAAAGCCATGACACCCTGACATATAATCAGGAAGAAAATGAAGCCATGACACCCTCGCATATAACCAGGAAGAAAACAAAGACATCACACACTCACATATAACCAGGAAGAAAATAAAGCCATGACACAGTCACATATAACCAAGTAGAAATAAAGCCATGACACCCTCACATATAACCAGGAAGAAAATAAAGCCATGACACCCTCACATATAACCAGGAAAAAAATAAAGCCATGATACCCTCACATATTACCTGGAAGAAAAAAAGCCATGACACCCTCACTCATAATCAGGAAGAAAATAAAGCCATGACACCCTCACATATAACCAGGAAGAAAATAAAACCATGACACCCTCACATATAACCAGGAAGAAAATAAAGCCATGACACCCTCACATATAACCAGGAAGAAAATAAAGCCATGACACACTCACATATAACCAGGAAGAAAATAAAGCCACGACACACTCACATATAACCAGGAAGAAAATAAAGCCATGACACACTCACATATAACCAGGAAGAAAATAAAGCCATGACACCCTCACATATAACCAGGAAGAAATTAAAGCCATAACACCCTCACATATATCCAGGAAGAAAATAAAGACATGACACCCTCACATATATCCAGGAAGAAAATAAAGCCATGACATCCTCACATATAACCAGGAAGAAATTAAAGCCATAACACCCTCACATATATCCAGGAAGAAAATAAAGACATGACACCCTCACATATAACCAGGAGGAAAATAAAACCATGACACCCTCACATATAACCAGGAAGAAAATAAAGCCATGACACCCTCATATATAACCAGGAAGAAAATAAAGCCATGACACACTCACATATAACCAGGAAGAAAATAAAGCCACGACACACTCACATATAACCAGGAAGAAAATAAAGCCATGACACAGTCATATATAACCAAGACGAAAATAAAGCCATGACACCCTCACATATAACCAGGAAGAAAATAAAGCCATGACACACTCACATATAACCAGGAAAAAAATAAAGCCATGATACCCTCACATATTACCTGGAAGAAAAAAAGCCATGACACCCTCACTCATAATCAGGAAGAAAATAAAGCCATGACACCCTCACATATAACCAGGAAGAAAATAAAACCATGACACCCTCACATATAACCAGGAAGAAAATAAAGCCATGACACACTCACATATAACCAGGAAGAAAATAAAGCCACGACACACTCACATATAACCAGGAAGAAAATAAAGCCATGACACACTCACATATAACCAGGAAGAAAATAAAGCCATGACACCCTCACATATATCCAGGAAGAAAATAAAGCCATGACACCCTCACATATAACCAGGAAGAAAATAAAGCCATAACACCCTCACATATATCCAGGAAGAAAATAAAGACATGACACCCTCACATATATCCAGGAAGAAAATAAAGCCATGACATCCTCACATATAACCACGAAGAAAATAAAGCCATGACACCCTCACATATAACCAGTAAAAATATAAAGCCATGACACCCTCATATATAACCAGGAAGAAAATAAAGCCATGACACACTCACATATAACCAGGAAGAAAATAAAGCCACGACACACTCACATATAACCAGGAAGAAAATAAAGCCACGACAGACTCACATATAACCAGGAAGAAAATAAAGCCATGACACCCTCACATATAACCAAGAAGAAAATAAAGCCATGACACCTTCACATATAACCAGGAAGAAAATAAAGCCATGACACCCTCACATATAACCAGGAAAAAAATAAAGCCATAATACCCTCACATATTACCTGGAAGAAAAAAAGCCATGACACCCTCACTCATAATCAGGAAGAAAATAAAGCCATGACACCCTCACATATAACCAGGAAGAAAATACAACCATGACACCCTCACATATAACCAGGAAGAAAATAAAGCTATGACACACTCACATATAACCAGGAAGAAAATAAAGCCATTACACACTCACATATAACCAGGAAGAAAATAAAGCCATGACATACTCACATATACCCAGGAAGAAAATAAAGCCATGACACCCTCACATATAACCAGGAAGAAAATAAAGCCATGACACCCTCACTTATAACCAGGAAGAAAATAAAGCCATGACACACTCACATATAACCAGGAAGAAAATAAAGCCATGACACCCTCACATATAACCAGGAAGAAAATAAAGCCATGACACACTCACATATAACCAGGAAGAAAATAAAGCCATGACACACACACATATAACCAGAAGAAAATAAAGCCATGACACACTCACATATAACCAGGAAGAAAATAAAGCCATGTTACACTCACATATAACCAGGAAGAAAATAAAGCCATGACACACTCACATATAACCAGGAAGAAAATAAAGCCATTACACACTCACATATATCCAGAAGAAAATAAAGCCATGACACCCTCACATATAACCTGGAAGAAAATAAAGCCATGACACCCTCACATATAACCAGGAAGAAATTAAAACCATAACACCCTCACATATATCCAGGAAGAAAATAAAGACATGACACCCTCACATATAACCAGGAAGAAAATAAAGCCATGACATCCTCACATATAACCAGGAAGAAAATAAAGCCATGACACCCTCACATATAACCAGGAAGAAAATAAAGCCATGACACCCTCATATATAACCAGGAAGAAAATAAAGCCATGCCACCCTCACATATAACCACTAAGAATATAAAGCCATGACACCCTCACATATAACCAGGAAGAAAATAAAGCCATGACACCCTCACATATAACCAGGAAGAAAATAAAGCCATGACACAGTCACATATATCCAGGAAGAAAATAAAGACATGACACCCTCACATATAACCTGGAAGAAAATAAAGCCATGACACCCTCACATATAACCAGGAAGAAAATAAAGCCAGGACACCCTCATATATAACCAGGAAGAAAATAAAGCCATGACACACTCACATATAACCAGGAAGAAATTAAAGCCATGACACCCCCTCACATATAACCAGGAAGAAATTAAAGCCATGACACCCTCACATATAATCAGGATGAAAATAAAGCTAGGACACCCTCATATATAACCAGGAAGAATATAAAGACATGACACACTCACATATATCCAGGAAGAAAATAAAGCCATGACACCCTCACATATAACCAGGAAGAAAATAAAGCCATGACACCCTCACATATAACCAGAAAGAAAACAATGACATCACACACTCACATATAACCAGGAAGAAAATAAAGCCATGACACCCTGACATATAATCAGGAAGAAAATGAAGCCATGACACCCTCGCATATAACCAGGAAGAAAACAAAGACATCACACACTCACATATAACCAGGAAGAAAATAAAGCCATGACACCCTCACATATAACCAGGAAGAAATTAAAGCCATGACACACTCACATATCACCAGGAAGAAAATAAAGCCATGACACCCTCACATATAGCCAGGAAGAAAATAAAACCATGACACCCTCACATATAACCAGGAAGAAAATAAAGCCATGACACACTCACATATAACCAGGAAGAAAATAAAGCCACGACACACTCACATATAACCAGGAAGAAAATAAAGCCATGACACAGTCACATATAACCAAGTAGAAATAAAGCCATGACACCCTCACATATAACCAGGAAGAAAATAAAGCCATGACACCCTCACATATAACCAGGAAAAAAATAAAGCCATGATACCCTCACATATTACCTGGAAGAAAAAAAGCCATGACACCCTCACTCATAATCAGGAAGAAAATAAAGCCATGACACCCTCACATATAACCAGGAAAAAAATAAAGCCATAACACCCTCACATATATCCAGGAAGAAAATAAAGCCATGACACCCTCACATATATCCAGGAAGAAAATAAAGCCATGACATCCTCACATATAACCAGGAAGAAAATAAAGCCATGACACCCTCACATATAACCAGGAAAAAAATAAAGCCATGACACCCTCATATATAACCAGGAAGAAAATAAAGCCATGACACACTCACATATAACCAGGAAGAAAATAAAGCCATGACACAGTCACATATAACCAAGAAGAAAATAAAGCCATGACACCTTCACATATAACCAGGAAGAAAATAAAGCCATGACACCCTCACATATAACCAGGAAAAAAATAAAGCCATAATACCCTCACATATTACCTGGAAGAAAAAAAGCCATGACACCCTCACTCATAATCAGGAAGAAAATAAAGCCATGACACCCTCACATATAACCAGGAAGAAAATAAAACCATGACACCCTCACATATAACCAGGAAGAAAATAAAGCTATGACACACTCACATATAACCAGGAAGAAAATAAAGCCATTACACACTCACATATAACCAGGAAGAAAATAAAGCCATGACATACTCACATATACCCAGGAAGAAAATAAAGCCATGACACCCTCACATATAACCAGGATGAAAATAAAGCCATGACACCCTCACTTATAACCAGGAAGAAAATAAAGCCATGACACACTCACAAATAACCAGGAAGAAAATAAAGCGATGACACCCTCACATATAACCAGGAAGAAAATAAAGCCATGACACACTCACATATAACCAAGAAGAAAATAAAGCCATGACACACTCACATATAACCAGGAAGAAAATAAAGCCATTACACACTCACATATAACCAGAAGAAAATAAAGCCATGACACCCTCACATATAACCAGGAAGAAAATAAAGCCATGACACCCTCACATATAACCAGGAAGAAATTAAAACCATAACACCCTCACATATATCCAGGAAGAAAATAAAGACATGACACCCTCACATATAACCAGGAAGAAAATAAAGCCATGACATCCTCACATATAACCAGGAAGAAAATAAAGCCATGACACCCTCACATATAACCAGGAAGAAAATAAAGCCATGACACCCTCATATATAACCAGGAAGAAAATAAAGCCATGCCACCCTCACATATAACCACTAAGAATATAAAGCCATGACACCCTCATATATAACCAGGAAGAAAATAAAGCCATGACACCCTCACATATAACCAGGAAGAAAATAAAGCCATGACACAGTCACATATATCCAGGAAGAAAATAAAGACATGACACCCTCACATATAACCTGGAAGAAAATAAAGCCATGACACCCTCACATATAACCAGGAAGAAAATAAAGCCAGGACACCCTCATATATAACCAGGAAGAAAATAAAGCCATGACACACTCACATATAACCAGGAAGAAATTAAAGCCATGACACCCCCTCACATATAACCAGGAAGAAATTAAAGCCATGACACCCTCACATATAATCAGGATGAAAATAAAGCTAGGATACCCTCATATATAACCAGGAAGAATATAAAGACATGACACACTCACATATAACCAAGTAGAAAATAAAGCCATGACACCCTCACATATAACCAGGAAGAAAATAAAGCCATGACACCCTCACATATAACCAGAAAGAAAACAATGACATCACACACTCACATATAACCAGGAAGAAAATAAAGCCATGACACCCTGACATATAATCAGGAAGAAAATGAAGCCATGACACCCTCGCATATAACCAGGAAGAAAACAAAGACATCACACACTCACATATAACCAGGAAGAAAATAAAGCCATGACACCCTCACATATAACCAGGAAGAAATTAAAGCCATGACACACTCACATATCACCAGGAAGAAAATAAAGCCATGACACCCTCACATATAGCCAGGAAGAAAATAAAACCATGACACCCTCACATATAACCAGGAAGAAAATAAAGCCATGACACACTCACATATAACCAGGAAGAAAATAAAGCCACGACACACTCACATATAACCAGGAAGAAAATAAAGCCATGACACACTCACATATAACCAGGAAGAAAATAAAGCCATGACACAGTCACATATAACCAAGTAGAAATAAAGCCATGACACCCTCACATATAACCAGGAAGAAAATAAAGCCATGACACCCTCACATATAACCAGGAAAAAAATAAAGCCATGATACCCTCACATATTACCTGGAAGAAAAAAAGCCATGACACCCTCACTCATAATCAGGAAGAAAATAAAGCCATGACACCCTCACATATAACCAGGAAGAAAATAAAACCATGACACCCTCACATATAACCAGGAAGAAAATAAAGCCATGACACCCTCACATATAACCAGGAAGAAAATAAAACCATGACACACTCACATATAACCAGGAAGAAAATAAAGCCACGACGCACTCACATATAACCAGGAAGAAAATAAAGCCATGACACACTCACATATAACCAGGAAGAAAATAAAGCCATGACACACTCACATATAACCAGGAAGAAAATAAAGCCATGACATACTCACATATACCCAGGAAGAAAATAAAGCCATGACACCCTCACATATAACCAGGAAGAAAATAAAGCCATGACACCCTCACATATAACCAGGAAGAAATTAAAGCCATAACACCTTCACATATATCCAGGAAGAAAATAAAGACATGACACCCTCACATATATCCAGGAAGAAAATAAAGCCATGACATCCTCACATATAACCAGGAAGAAATTAAAGCCATAACACCCTCACATATATCCATGAAGAAAATAAAGACATGACACCCTCACATATAACCAGGAGGAAAATAAAACCATGACACCCTCACATATAACCAGGAAGAAAATAAAGCCATGACACCCTCATATATAACCAGGAAGAAAATAAAGCCATGACACACTCACATATAACCAGGAAGAAAATAAAGCCATGACACACTCACATATAACCAGGAAGAAAATAAAGCCATGACACAGTCACATATAACCAGGAAGAAAATAAAGCCATGACACAGTCATATATAACCAAGAAGAAAATAAAGCCATGACACCCTCACATATAACCAGGAAGAAAATAAAGCCATGACACACTCACATATAACCAGGAAAAAAATAAAGCCATGATACCCTCACATATTACCTGGAAGAAAAAAAGCCATGACACACTCACTCATAATCAGGAAGAAAATAAAGCCATGACACCTTCACATATAACCAGGAAGAAAATAAAACCATGACACCCTCACATATAACCAGGAAGAAAATAAAGCTATGACACACTCACATATAACCAGGAAGAAAATAAAGCCATGACACCCTCACATATAACCAGGAAAAAAATAAAGCCATGACACCCTCATATATAACCAGGAAGAAAATAAAGCCATGACACACTCACATATAACCAGGAAGAAAATAAAGCCACGACACACTCACATATAACCAGGGAGAAAATAAAGCCACGACAGACTCACAAATAACCAGGAAGAAAATAAAGCCATGACTCCCTCACATATAACCAGGAAGAAAATAAAACCATGACACCCTCACATATAACCAGGAAGAAAATAAAGCTATGACACACTCACATATAACCAGGAAGAAAATAAAGCCATTACACACTCACATATAACAAGGAAGAAAATAAAGCCATGACATACTCACATATACCCAGGAAGAAAATAAAGCCATGACACCCTCACATATAACCAGGAAGAAAATAAAGCCATGACACCCTCACTTATAACCAGGAAGAAAATAAAGCCATGACACACTCACATATAACCAGGAAGAAAATTAAGCCATGACACCCTCACATATAACCAGGAAGAAAATAAAGCCATGACACACTCACATATAACCAGGAAGAAAATAAAGCCATGACACACACACATATAACCAGAAGAAAATAAAGCCATGACACACTCACATATAACCAGGAAGAAAATAAAGCCATGTTACACTCACATATAACCAGGAAGAAAATAAAGCCATGACACACTCACATATAACCAGGAAGAAAATAAAGCCATTACACACTCACATATAACCAGAAGAAAATAAAGCCATGCACCCTCACATATAACCAGGAAGAAAATAAAGCCATGACACCCTCACATATAACCAGGAAGAAAATAAAGCCATGACACCCTCACATATAACCAGAAAGAAAACAATGACATCACACACTCACATATAACCAGGAAGAAAATAAAGCCATGACACCCTGACATATAATCAGGAAGAAAATGAAGCCATGACACCCTCGCATATAACCAGGAAGAAAACAAAGACATCACACACTCACATATAACCAGGAAGAAAATAAAGCCATGACACCCTCACATATAACCAGGAAGAAATTAAAGCCATGACACACTCACATATCACCAGGAAGAAAATAAAGCCATGACACCCTCACATATAGCCAGGAAGAAAATAAAACCATGACACCCTCACATATAACCAGGAAGAAAATAAAGCCATGACACACTCACATATAACCAGGAAGAAAATAAAGCCACGACACACTCACATATAACCAGGAAGAAAATAAAGCCATGACACAGTCACATATAACCAAGTAGAAATAAAGCCATGACACCCTCACATATAACCAGGAAGAAAATAAAGCCATGACACCCTCACATATAACCAGGAAAAAAATAAAGCCATGATACCCTCACATATTACCTGGAAGAAAAAAAGCCATGACACCCTCACTCATAATCAGGAAGAAAATAAAGCCATGACACCCTCACATATAACCAGGAAAAAAATAAAGCCATAACACCCTCACATATATCCAGGAAGAAAATAAAGCCATGACACCCTCACATATATCCAGGAAGAAAATAAAGCCATGACATCCTCACATATAACCAGGAAGAAAATAAAGCCATGACACCCTCACATATAACCAGGAAAAAAATAAAGCCATGACACCCTCATATATAACCAGGAAGAAAATAAAGCCATGACACACTCACATATAACCAGGAAGAAAATAAAGCCATGACACAGTCACATATAACCAAGAAGAAAATAAAGCCATGACACCTTCACATATAACCAGGAAGAAAATAAAGCCATGACACCCTCACATATAACCAGGAAAAAAATAAAGCCATAATACCCTCACATATTACCTGGAAGAAAAAAAGCCATGACACCCTCACTCATAATCAGGAAGAAAATAAAGCCATGACACCCTCACATATAACCAGGAAGAAAATAAAACCATGACACCCTCACATATAACCAGGAAGAAAATAAAGCTATGACACACTCACATATAACCAGGAAGAAAATAAAGCCATTACACACTCACATATAACCAGGAAGAAAATAAAGCCATGACATACTCACATATACCCAGGAAGAAAATAAAGCCATGACACCCTCACATATAACCAGGATGAAAATAAAGCCATGACACCCTCACTTATAACCAGGAAGAAAATAAAGCCATGACACACTCACAAATAACCAGGAAGAAAATAAAGCGATGACACCCTCACATATAACCAGGAAGAAAATAAAGCCATGACACACTCACATATAACCAAGAAGAAAATAAAGCCATGACACACTCACATATAACCAGGAAGAAAATAAAGCCATTACACACTCACATATAACCAGAAGAAAATAAAGCCATGACACCCTCACATATAACCAGGAAGAAAATAAAGCCATGACACCCTCACATATAACCAGGAAGAAATTAAAACCATAACACCCTCACATATATCCAGGAAGAAAATAAAGACATGACACCCTCACATATAACCAGGAAGAAAATAAAGCCATGACATCCTCACATATAACCAGGAAGAAAATAAAGCCATGACACCCTCACATATAACCAGGAAGAAAATAAAGCCATGACACCCTCATATATAACCAGGAAGAAAATAAAGCCATGCCACCCTCACATATAACCACTAAGAATATAAAGCCATGACACCCTCATATATAACCAGGAAGAAAATAAAGCCATGACACCCTCACATATAACCAGGAAGAAAATAAAGCCATGACACAGTCACATATATCCAGGAAGAAAATAAAGACATGACACCCTCACATATAACCTGGAAGAAAATAAAGCCATGACACCCTCACATATAACCAGGAAGAAAATAAAGCCAGGACACCCTCATATATAACCAGGAAGAAAATAAAGCCATGACACACTCACATATAACCAGGAAGAAATTAAAGCCATGACACCCCCTCACATATAACCAGGAAGAAATTAAAGCCATGACACCCTCACATATAATCAGGATGAAAATAAAGCTAGGATACCCTCATATATAACCAGGAAGAATATAAAGACATGACACACTCACATATAACCAAGTAGAAAATAAAGCCATGACACCCTCACATATAACCAGGAAGAAAATAAAGCCATGACACCCTCACATATAACCAGAAAGAAAACAATGACATCACACACTCACATATAACCAGGAAGAAAATAAAGCCATGACACCCTGACATATAATCAGGAAGAAAATGAAGCCATGACACCCTCGCATATAACCAGGAAGAAAACAAAGACATCACACACTCACATATAACCAGGAAGAAAATAAAGCCATGACACCCTCACATATAACCAGGAAGAAATTAAAGCCATGACACACTCACATATCACCAGGAAGAAAATAAAGCCATGACACCCTCACATATAGCCAGGAAGAAAATAAAACCATGACACCCTCACATATAACCAGGAAGAAAATAAAGCCATGACACACTCACATATAACCAGGAAGAAAATAAAGCCACGACACACTCACATATAACCAGGAAGAAAATAAAGCCATGACACACTCACATATAACCAGGAAGAAAATAAAGCCATGACACAGTCACATATAACCAAGTAGAAATAAAGCCATGACACCCTCACATATAACCAGGAAGAAAATAAAGCCATGACACCCTCACATATAACCAGGAAAAAAATAAAGCCATGATACCCTCACATATTACATGGAAGAAAAAAAGCCATGACACCCTCACTCATAATCAGGAAGAAAATAAAGCCATGACACCCTCACATATAACCAGGAAGAAAATAAAACCATGACACCCTCACATATAACCAGGAAGAAAATAAAGCCATGACACCCTCACATATAACCAGGAAGAAAATAAAACCATGACACACTCACATATAACCAGGAAGAAAATAAAGCCACGACGCACTCACATATAACCAGGAAGAAAATAAAGCCATGACACACTCACATATAACCAGGAAGAAAATAAAGCCATGACACACTCACATATAACCAGGAAGAAAATAAAGCCATGACATACTCACATATACCCAGGAAGAAAATAAAGCCATGACACCCTCACATATAACCAGGAAGAAAATAAAGCCATGACACCCTCACATATAACCAGGAAGAAATTAAAGCCATAACACCTTCACATATATCCAGGAAGAAAATAAAGACATGACACCCTCACATATATCCAGGAAGAAAATAAAGCCATGACATCCTCACATATAACCAGGAAGAAATTAAAGCCATAACACCCTCACATATATCCATGAAGAAAATAAAGACATGACACCCTCACATATAACCAGGAGGAAAATAAAACCATGACACCCTCACATATAACCAGGAAGAAAATAAAGCCATGACACCCTCATATATAACCAGGAAGAAAATAAAGCCATGACACACTCACATATAACCAGGAAGAAAATAAAGCCATGACACACTCACATATAACCAGGAAGAAAATAAAGCCATGACACAGTCACATATAACCAGGAAGAAAATAAAGCCATGACACAGTCATATATAACCAAGAAGAAAATAAAGCCATGACACCCTCACATATAACCAGGAAGAAAATAAAGCCATGACACACTCACATATAACCAGGAAAAAAATAAAGCCATGATACCCTCACATATTACCTGGAAGAAAAAAAGCCATGACACACTCACTCATAATCAGGAAGAAAATAAAGCCATGACACCTTCACATATAACCAGGAAGAAAATAAAACCATGACACCCTCACATATAACCAGGAAGAAAATAAAGCTATGACACACTCACATATAACCAGGAAGAAAATAAAGCCATGACACCCTCACATATAACCAGGAAAAAAATAAAGCCATGACACCCTCATATATAACCAGGAAGAAAATAAAGCCATGACACACTCACATATAACCAGGAAGAAAATAAAGCCACGACACACTCACATATAACCAGGGAGAAAATAAAGCCACGACAGACTCACAAATAACCAGGAAGAAAATAAAGCCATGACTCCCTCACATATAACCAGGAAGAAAATAAAACCATGACACCCTCACATATAACCAGGAAGAAAATAAAGCTATGACACACTCACATATAACCAGGAAGAAAATAAAGCCATTACACACTCACATATAACAAGGAAGAAAATAAAGCCATGACATACTCACATATACCCAGGAAGAAAATAAAGCCATGAAACCCTCACATATAACCAGGAAGAAAATAAAGCCATGACACCCTCACTTATAACCAGGAAGAAAATAAAGCCATGACACACTCACATATAACCAGGAAGAAAATTAAGCCATGACACCCTCACATATAACCAGGAAGAAAATAAAGCCATGACACACTCACATATAACCAGGAAGAAAATAAAGCCATGACACACACACATATAACCAGAAGAAAATAAAGCCATGACACACTCACATATAACCAGGAAGAAAATAAAGCCATGTTACACTCACATATAACCAGGAAGAAAATAAAGCCATGACACACTCACATATAACCAGGAAGAAAATAAAGCCATTACACACTCACATATAACCAGAAGAAAATAAAGCCATGCACCCTCACATATAACCAGGAAGAAAATAAAGCCATGACACCCTCACATATAACCAGGAAGAAATTAAAACCATAACACCCTCACATATATCCAGGAAGAAAATAAAGACATGACACCCTCACATATAACCAGGAAGAAAATAAAGCCATGACATCCTCACATATAACCAGGAAGAAAATAAAGCCATGACACCCTCACATATAACCAGGAAGAAAATAAAGCCATGACACCCTCATATATAACCAGGAAGAAAATAAAGCCATGCCACCCTCACATATAACCACTAAGAATATAAAGCCATGACACCCTCACATATAACCAGGAAGAAAATAAAGCCATGACACCCTCACATATAACCAGGAAGAAAATAAAGCCATGACACAGTCACATATATCCAGGAAGAAAATAAAGACATGACACCCTCACATATAACCTGGAAGAAAATAAAGCCATGACACCCTCACATATAACCAGGAAGAAAATAAAGCCAGGACACCCTCATATATAACCAGGAAGAAAATAAAGCCATGACACACTCACATATAACCAGGAAGAAATTAAAGCCATGACACCCCCTCACATATTACCAGGAAGAAATTAAAGCCATGACACCCTCACATATAATCAGGATGAAAATAAAGCTAGGATACCCTCATATATAACCAGGAAGAATATAAAGACATGACACACTCACATATATCCAGGAAGAAAATAAAGCCATGACACCCTCACATATAACCAGGAAGAAAATAAAGCCATGACACCCTCACATATAACCAGAAAGAAAACAATGACATCACACACTCACATATAACCAGGAAGAAAATAAAGCCATGACACCCTCACATATAATCAGGAAGAAAATGAAGCCATGACACCCTCGCATATAACCAGGAAGAAAACAAAGACATCACACACTCACATATAACCAGGAAGAAAATAAAGCCATGACACCCTCACATATAACCAGGAAGAAATTAAAGCCATGACACACTCACATATCACCAGGAAGAAAATAAAGCCATGACACCCTCACATATAGCCAGGAAGAAAATAAAACCATGACACCCTCACATATAACCAGGAAGAAAATAAAGCCATGACACACTCACATATAACCAGGAAGAAAATAAAGCCACGACACACTCACATATAACCAGGAAGAAAATAAAGCCATGACACACTCACATATAACCAGGAAGAAAATAAAGCCATGACACAGTCACATATAACCAAGTAGAAATAAAGCCATGACACCCTCACATATAACCAGGAAGAAAATAAAGCCATGACACACTCACATATAACCAGGAAGAAAATAAAGCCATGACACACACACATATAACCAGAAGAAAATAAAGCCATGACACACTCACATATAACCAGGAAGAAAAGAAAGACATTACACACTCACATATAACCAGAAGAAAATAAAGCCATGACACCCTCACATATAACCAGGAAGAAAATAAAGCCATGACACCCTTACATATAACCAGGGAGAAAATAAAGCCATGACACCCTCGCATATAACCAGGAAGAAATTAAAGCCATAACACCCTCACATATATCCAGGAAGAAAATAAAGACATGACACCCTCACATATATCCAGGAAGAAAATAAAGCCATGACATTCTCACATATAACCAGGAAGAAATTAAAGCCATAACACCCTCACATATATCCAGGAAGAAAATAAAGACATGACACCCTCACATATAACCAGGAGGAAAATAAAACCATGACACCCTCACATATAACCAGGAAGAAAATAAAGCCATGACACCCTCATATATAACCAGGAAGAAAATAAAGCCATGACACACTCACATATAACCAGGAAGAAAATAAAGCCACGACACACTCACATATAACCAGGAAGAAAATAAAGCCATGACACACTCACATATAACCAGGAAGAAAATAAAGCCATGACACAATCATATATAACCAAGAAGAAAATAAAGCCATGACACCCTCACATATAACCAGGAAGAAAATAAAGCCATGACACACTCACATATAACCAGGAAAAAAATAAAGCCATGATACCCTCACATATTACCTGGAAGAAAAAAAGCCATGACACCCTCACTCATAATCAGGAAGAAAATAAAGCCATGACACCCTCACATATAACCAGGAAGAAAATAAAACCATGACACCCTCACATATAACCAGGAAGAAAATAAAGCCATGACACACTCACATATAACCAGGAAGAAAATAAAGCCACGACACACTCACATATAACCAGGAAGAAAATAAAGCCATGACACACTCACATATAACCAGGAAGAAAATAAAGCCATGACACCCTCACATATATCCAGGAAGAAAATAAAGCCATGACACCCTCACATATAACCAGGAAGAAAATAAAGCCATAACACCCTCACATATATCCAGGAAGAAAACAAAGACATGACACCCTCACATATATCCAGGAAGAAAATAAAGCCATGACATCCTCACATATAACCAGGAAGAAAATAAAGCCATGACACCCTCACATATAACCAGGAAAAAAATAAAGCCATGACACCCTCATATATAACCAGGAAGAAAATAAAGCCATGACACACTCACATATAACCAGGAAGAAAATAAAGCCACGACACACTCACATATAACCAGGAAGAAAATAAAGCCACGACAGACTCACATATAACCAGGAAGAAAATAAAGCCATGACACAGTCACATATAACCAAGAAGAAAATAAAGCCATGACACCTTCACATATAACCAGGAAGAAAATAAAGCCATGACACCCTCACATATAACCAGGAAAAAAATAAAGCCATAATACCCTCACATATTACCTGGAAGAAAAAAAGCCATGACACCCTCACTCATAATCAGGAAGAAAATAAAGCCATGACACCCTCACATATAACCAGGAAGAAAATAAAACCATGACACCCTCACATATAACCAGGAAGAAAATAAAGCTATGACACACTCACATATAACCAGGAAGAAAATAAAGCCATGACACCCTCACATATAACCAGGAAGAAAATAAAGCCATGACACCCTCACTTATAACCAGGAAGAAAATAAAGCCATGACACACTCACATATAGCCAGGAAGAAAATAAAGCCATGACACCCTCACATATAACCAGGAAGAAAATAAAGCCATGACACACTCACATATAACCAGGAAGAAAATAAAGCCATGACACACACACATATAACCAGAAGAAAATAAAGCCATGACACACTCACATATAACCAGGAAGAAAATAAAGCCATGTTACACTCACATATAACCAGGAAGAAAATAAAGCCATGACACACTCATATATAACCAGGAAGAAAATAAAGCCATTACACACTCACATATAACCAGAAGAAAATAAAGCCATGACACCCTCACATATAACCAGGAAGAAAATAAAGCCATGACACCCTCACATATAACCAGGAAGAAATTAAAACCATAACACCCTCACATATATCCAGGAAGAAAATAAAGACATGACACCCTCACATATAACCAGGAAGAAAATAAAGCCATGACATCCTCACATATAACCAGGAAGAAAATAAAGCCATGACACCCTCACATATAACCAGGAAGAAAATAAAGCCATGACACCCTCATATATAACCAGGAAGAAAATAAAGCCATGCCACCCTCACATATAACCACTAAGAATATAAAGCCATGACACCCTCACATATAACCAGGAAGAAAATAAAGCCATGACACCCTCACATATAACCAGGAAGAAAATAAAGACATGACACCCTCACATATAACCTGGAAGAAAATAAAGCCATGACACCCTCACATATAACCAGGAAGAAAATAAAGCCAGGACACCCTCATATATAACCAGGAAGAAAATAAAGCCATGACACACTCACATATAACCAGGAAGAAATTAAAGCCATGACACCCCCTCACATATAACCAGGAAGAAATTAAAGCCATGACACCCTCACATATAATCAGGATGAAAATAAAGCTAGGATACCCTCATATATAACCAGGAAGAATATAAAGACATGACACACTCACATATATCCAGGAAGAAAATAAAGCCATGACACCCTCACATATAACCAGGAAGAAAATAAAGCCATGACACCCTCACATATAACCAGAAAGAAAACAATGACATCACACACTCACATATAACCAGGAAGAAAATAAAGCCATGACACCCTCACATATAATCAGGAAGAAAATGAAGCCATGACACCCTCGCATATAACCAGGAAGAAAACAAAGACATCACACACTCACATATAACCAGGAAGAAAATAAAGCCATGACACCCTCACATATAACCAGGAAGAAAATAAAGCCATGACATCCTCACATATAACCAGGAAGAAATTAAAGCCATGACACACTCACATATCACCAGGAAGAAAATAAAGCCATGACACCCTCACATATAGCCAGGAAGAAAATAAAGCCATGACACACTCACATATAACCAGGAAGAAAATAAAGCCATGAAACCCTCACATATAACCAGGAAGAACATAAAGCCATGACACCCTCACATATAACCAGGAAGAAAATAAAGACATCACACACTCACATATAACCAGGAAGAAAATAAAGCCATGACACCCTCACATATAACCGGGAAGAAAATAAAGCCATGACACAGTCACATATAACCAGGAAGAAAATAAAGCCATGACACCCTCACATATAACCAGGAAGAAAATAAAGCCATGACATCCTCACATATAATCAGGAAGAAAATAAAGCCATGACACACTCACATATAACCAGGAAGAAAATAAAGCCATGGCATCCTCACATATAACCAGAAAGAAAATAAAGCCATGACACCCTCACATATAACCAGGATTAAAATAAAGCCATGACACACTCACATATAACCAGGAAGAAAATAAAGCCATGACACCCTCACATATAACCAGGAAAAAAATTAAGCCATGTCACCCTCACATATAACCAGGAAGAAAATAAAGCCATGACACCCTCACATATAGCCAGGAGGAAAACAAAGACATCACACACTCACATATAACCAGGAAGAAAATAAAGACATCACACACTCACATATAACCAGGAAGAAAATAAAGCCATGACACCCTCACATATATCCAGGAAGAAAATAAAGCCATGACACCCTCACATATAACCAGGAAGAAAATAAAGCCATGACACCCTCACATATAACCAGGGAGAAAATAAAGACATCACACACTCACATATAACCAGGAAGAAAATAAAGCCATGATACCCTCACATATAACCAGGAAGAAAATAAAGCCATGACACCCTCACATATAACCAGGAAGACAATAAAGCCATGACACCCTCACATATAACCAGGAAGAAAATAAAGCCATGACACAGTCACATATAACCAGGAAGCCAATAAAGCCATGACACCCTCACATATAACCAGGAAGAAAATAAAGCCATAACACAGTCACATATAACCAGGAAGAAAATAAAGCCATGACACACTCACATATTATAGCCAGGAAGAAAATAAAGCCATGACACACTCACATATAGCCAGGAAGAAAATAAAGCCATGACACCCTCACATATAACCAGGAAGAAACTAAAGCCATGACACACTCACATATAACCAGGAAGAAAATAAAGCCATGACACCCTCACATATAACCAGGAAGAAAATAAAGCCATGACACAGTCACATATAACCAGGAAGACAATAAAGCCATGACACCCTCACATATAACCAGGAAGAAAATAAAGCCATAACACAGTCACATATAACCAGGAAGACAATAAAGCCATGACACCCTCACATATAACCAGGAAGAAAATAAAGCCATGACATACTCACATATAACCAGGAAGAAAATAAAGCCATGACACACTCACATATAGCCATGAAGAAAATAAATCCATGACACCCTCACTTATAACCAGGAAGAAATTAAAGCCATGACACACTCACATATAACCAGGAAGAAAATAAAGCCATGACATCCTCACATATAACCAGGAAGAAAATAAAGCCATGACACATTCACATATAACCAGGAAGAAAATAAAGACATGACACACTCACATATAACCAGGAAGAAAATAAAGCCATGACACCCTCACATATAACCAGGAAGAAAATAAAGCCATGAGACCCTCACATATAACCAGGAAGAAAATAAAGCCATGAAATTGCTCAACTATGCCATCCGTAAAAATCTGCCATATGCATGTAGAGCTATATGATAAAATGCATTGTATTTGAAGAGGCTCTTCGATCGTGGTCTAATCTATGCTTGCGTATAGTGGTGTCCAACACATGTTGTGTTGTGTGTTTTGCTTTGCTTGTTTTCGTCTTTTGTTTTGTGTGCCTAATGTTGCCAGTTTCTCTGGATTGTCCATTCTCGGTTTTCTCTAACGCTTATCATATTTTCTCAATTTTTCGTTGTGGCCATTAAAATCCTCCGTTCAGAAGCCGACGCGAACGGCAACTTCTACTGATAAGATTTATTGTTTGTAAAATTATAAAACTGAATTATTCCTTTACTGAATATAACGTAGCTTTTAGTGGGGTTCGTGTCACTCGATCTGTAGTTTTCTGTGTAGTGTATTGTATATCTTTGTTTGTCCATTTGTACTTGTTCTTTTGGCCATTGTGTTGTCTGTTCTTCTTCGATTTAGGGATTCTGATGTACCCCTTTGGTATCTTCAAACTCTTCAAATATCGCTAAATTGACGCTCAATGATTAATGTCAATTGATTTCCTTCATAAAAAAATGGAAAATGAAAGAAAAGATTTAATGTGTCCAATACATCATCCGCAAGACGTAAACGGGCGTACAATTTCAGACATGCGCCCAACACTTATTGACTTTATAAAAATAAAACTGATCTTTTTTCACTTTGTTAATATATTCAAGATCACGGTTTAAATTGTCATTATAAATGTCAATGTGCTTTTCCGTTGTTGGATGATTAAACTGCAGATATCATTTAACACGTGAATGATCTGACCTATAACCAATACCAAGATCTAAATATGTAATGAACATTCAAAGTGATACGAAAGCGAAAAATAATCAAGACCGCATAGGATTTCTCAAAATTTGATTTGTTTTGTGAGTGCATGGTCGTTTTTCCTATCTAATGACATTATACATCGTTTAATAGTTCATTTTTTAAACATGTTGCAAAAAGGATAGGGGATTTGTTTTTATTAAAATGTGCTTATTCAATTTCCCCCTGCAAAAATGATTTTTTTTTATAAATACACTTATTTGGGACATATACGGCGAATAGAGTAAATCTATCAGCCAGTTATGCCTAATATTTAAAAAAAATCCGTTTTTGTCTATAATGTCCTTATGGAGTTTAAAATAATATTCGATGATTTTTGTAAAGCAATGCTATACTAATGCTTATTCTGGTATGCAATTAATACAAAACCCCGGTACCCCCATTCCGCTAGCCAAGGTTTCTCAACTGCTTTTGTTCTCTGTTTATCAATCACAACACTGATAATACTGATCTCCAAAACTAAGAAAAATATAGTGTCTTTTATTTTTATCTGAAAATAAACCTGTTTAGTTGATGAACCAATACGCCATTCTGAAAGAAATTGGTATTACATATTGTCAACCTCTTACAAAAACAAATACATGTAAAATCGTTGTTTGGATGTTAGTATCTAACCAAGTGATTGATTGATATATTGAGAGGTGTTTAACGCCAACATTAACAGTATTTCAGCAATGTCGTAGCTTTTTAACCAAATGAAACTTAAATACAATTACAACTAGTATCATCCGCTTTTTCGATTTTTTTTTTTATATTTTAGTCTTCCCACTTCCAACCCATTCAACTTCGAAGATCCATGTTTGCCCTTCCCCTGTACCTCTGACTTAACGAGATTATCTAAAAGTGTTAGATTGTTTGGTATTTTGGTTGCTTAACATCCAGTGGCAAATATGAAGTGTATATTTAGGACAAAAGCAACAATACTATATAAAAAAAATCATACGAAAACAAAAATGTAGATATAAAACATTAGTGCGCACGAGGCGTTTCTGGAATCACCTTCATCAGGTATGCTAACCCCCCCCACCCCCCCCCCCCCCCCCACCCCCAAAAAAAAATACTGGGATGAATGGAACAACAGGAGCAACGGCTTTTAGATTAGGGGAATTGTATAGTGACGAAAATAAATCGGTTCGGATGCGCAAATTCTTTTTCGAGACCTATACAAGGAGTCTTTAAAGTGTAGTGAGCTGCGTGGCACTCTCCGAAAACTGCACCGACTACGGTTCCCGGTCAGTTTTCCCATATTATTCCTTGACAACACCCATCAGCAATGCTTGCTCTATTCATGGGGATGTGCTAGGCAGCTCTGTGTGTTGAGTGCTGGGAACCCGTAACCATACCCAGTCCAAGAGTGACAATAGAATGTATGGATACATATAGTCTTTCAACCCCCAATAATTACCCCAAGTTAGAGTTTACTTCCTCATTTCTATTGTAGAAAAGTGTGAAGATACCAAAGGGATAATCCGAATCCGTAGATCAAAGGTCAAGCCTTACAATGGCGAAAAGAAAGAGGACAAAGAGGAACATAATGCTCAACAAAACACCAACCAGAGAAGAAAAGATTGAGCAAAGCGAACCCCACCAGAAATGTTTTGACAAAAAAGATGGTGGTCACAAATACTCCGGAAGAGTAAGTATTACCTTACTTAGCTCTTGAAACTCACCATGTTACTGTTGCCCGATGCCCGACGGTTAGGCTTATGATGTTTATTGCAACTTTCAACAATATTTCAGTTATATCGTGGCGATCAGTTTTATTTCATCTGATATGAAAATAGTGTCGGACTCCAGTATACGTAAACAAACACAATTAACAAAGATAAAATATCAAAACCCGCCAAAACGAATGGAGGATGAACCGAATATCATTTTACGCGAAAATACTATTGGTCATGACATGAGCAACATGAACCCACTAAATATCAGAGCGAACTCAGATCCTCTGGAAATGTAAGTAGCTTCTGCATCACAAAATACGGCGGTAAGTCATGATTGAAAAAAAGGAGCGATTGAGATTACGACAAACGGAACATATCCGTGGTCATTTGTGACACGAAAATTCCATAACGGTTAGCCAAGTCCTAATGGCTATTGTAAACCTTTCGAAGTTATGACTTCTATTTAAACACTAGGAATCATGGGTAAGTATCTTCCCTTTAAACAGCAATCGTCTATAAAGGTTATAATGAGCACAATAATCATCAAAAAAGTATACATATATGTCTGCGTACAAAGATCAGTGAAAACTTCCAAGATATTAGACCATGATATTCACTTCTTTCTCACATTTGTGAATAAACGTTAGAGAAAACCGAAGTGGCAATCAAAAATAGACAATCCAGAGAATATGTATTGGACACCTATATGCGCAAACAAACACAGTAACGTAAAACCTTCCAAGATATGTTCCCCTTCTTTCCCACATTTGTGAATATTTCTCTTCGTAGAATATAAATCATAGTATATAAGTTTAATATTCTACACAGCACGATGTTCGTTGAATAACCTTATATTACCCATCCATTGTATACTTCTTGAATTTGAAAGTATCTAACTGACCTTTCTGTGACTATGTCTTATTGTCTTGGTTACACGCAAAGTTGTATTATATAAATTATGTATCGATTTGCCAGTTGTTGGAAATTTACATAATGCTTAGGTGCCTCCAGCTGCCTTCTGTCTTGTGCCTATCGTGATTTGAAAGTTAGCGTACAATTTCAGCATAATTGGCCTAGTATTATCCTTCATAAGGTTGTACAATTGATATTAAAGTTTGCGTGTGGTGGTGTCCAACACATATTGTGTTGTGCTTTTGTTTTGGTCTTCTTCGTCTCGTGTACCCTATGATGCCAGTTTCTCTGGATTGCCAAATTTTGATTGTCCTTCGGTATTCTCTAACGTTTATATAAGATAGATTTAAAATAACCGAAGCTTCATATAAAGTGAAAGACAGATCTTAATTTGTAAAACACCACTCTGATTCTACCAAAAAGTTCTCTGAAACTGATATCTTCAGCATGCTCGAGTTTTTGATTGACAACATATTTGCTATGTTTGGTGGACGTATGGGTACAGACATATGGGTACACACTGTGCTACTCTTTTCGCCGACTTGTTCCTTTATTCGTATGAGGCAGACTTCATACAGGGGCTTCTCCAGAAACACGAAAAGAAGCTAGCCCGATCCTTTAATTTCAAGTTCCGCTATATATATGATGTCCTTTCACTAAATAATTCTAGGTTTGGTGATTTTGTTGATCGCATCTATCCCATTGAGCTTGAAATAAAGGATACCACAGATACAGATAGGTCTGCTTCATACCTTGAACTACACCTCGAAATCGACAGTGAGGGTCGGTTAAGAACGAAATTACGACAAAAGAGATGATTTCAATTTTCCCATTGTGAACTTTCCATTTATATGTAGCAACATTCCAGCAGCACCTGCATATGGAGTTTATATCTCTCAGATGATACGATATTCCAGAGCTTCTTGTTCCTATCAGGATTTCCTTGATAGAGGGTTGCTGCTAACAAGGAAGCAACTGAACTAAGGGTTCCTTTTGGTCACTTCGAAAATGTTAAGATTGTCACTATGACTTGGTTGACCGCTATGGAATATCTGTGTCACAAATAATCACGGATATGTTCCACCTGTACAAGTAGTATGTACCAAGTAAGGACAGTGTATGTATTTGTGTTAGAGGTATCGATTTTTCCTCTTTCTACGATTTTCCTCTTGGATTTTAGAACTGTTCCAAAAGTGTGGTAGTTTTCTTCATTTTTCATAGGGGTATTATGTAGTGAGTTGTACTCTGTGTAATCGTCTTAGTGATGTCAGTATATGCGTCTAGCATACCCGTTGTTATATTTTTTCCTGCTCTTTGATTATATATACTGTTTGTGTGTCTTGGTATATTTTGATTCTGATGTTTAACACTATCACTGTTTCATGTTATGGGGCCGTCGTGGTCGTGATCGTGGGTATTTGGATTTACAACTATCTATGCAATCAGTGCCTATTGTGAGTTCGAATCCCACTCTAGTTCGAAGCATACTCGATACAACATTATGCGGTAAATATTTCCCAATCCCTTTCGGTAGGTCGGTGGTTTTCTCCGGTTTCTTCCACCAATACATCTGACCGCCACGATATTACTGACATATTGTTGAACACCATAAACCTAACCCTGTTTAGCTGTTGTTATTAAATAATAGCTTGTATAATGTCGGTAATTTAAAATTTACTGGTGCTATTTAATTGACTAATATAATCTATGTTCCATCAATTTTGTATTTCATCAATTGTCTGATACTTTTTAAATTACCTGAGTAGTCGCTGTTGACATTTGGAATTTTTAATTTAGTAATTGAAATCAATTACTTAATTAACCTCTGTTTACATTTGAAATTTTGAATTTGAAAAAAGCAATATTATATTCACATAATGTATGGATAATATCATTTTTCTTCTCCTCACAAACATTTGATATGCATGAATTAGTGAGTGGATGAGTGATTATTGTTTTAACGCCAACTCAGCAATTTTGCAGCTTTATCATGGCAAGAACAAGTTGCTTTTCAATGTGATGATGATGATGATGTCCGCTTTGTACTAGACCAACACTCGTAGTTGGATTTTTATTGCGCTAGCTCACTGAAAAAAACCAACATTCCGCGGATAGACAGATTGCTCCACTCAGCTACATTATCCTGATACCGAGCCAGTCAATCTTTTGCTCTCTTTCCTTAATACTGCATGCTTTAAGGAGAAACAACAAATATTAAACTTATAGTTTTTAGTTTGACCCGACCGGGCCTTGAACGTTAACTTGCGATCTACTGCACCCGAGGCGAGCAGCCTAACCATTACACCACCGATGCGTTGATTGATAGATTGATTAGTGCTTAGAACAAACTTCGGAATTATTTCAGCTATTTCGTGGTGTGCACCATCGATGCGGTTCTGTATGAATGATATTGAATTTATTTAAAGAGTTTTACTTTTAAATTTGATTAGCTTTGGAACAATTATTACACCTCACAAATAACATATTACAAAATATATATATACTTTATATACTTAGTATTGTACGGTTATAAATCAATTGTTCTAAACACTGGTTGTTTATTGGGAGACAATGGAAGAAATCCTACAACGATATATTTCTTTTTTATTGAATTCCTATAAAAATTAATAGACTGATTAAATGCGGGAAAACGACCTGATTGGCCTTTGGGAAACAATAGATTTTAGATTTGTTGTCGAAGTATTTGGAAAGGATTTTTTTTTCTAATTTGAATGGGAAATAAAAATCACTCTAAATATGAAAAGCAGCATGAGATAAAGTGTTATTAGTTTTATGTTAAAACTGACTTGTTATTGTGAATATTTTTTCCTTGGACAACAACATTAATTTTTACCATATATTGCAAGGAAGCGGGATATAGTATTGCAACAGTGAAGACTCTATAAGGTGGGTACAAAATAATAATTATATGTAGTATGTCCATATGTACGGTACATTAGTTACTTATAGTTCTACAGTAATAGGAGTATACAATGCTTACCATTCCGGAGCACATAAGTTCAACATCGATTTTTAGTAAGGCTCGTGTTGCTCAATCTTTAGCTTGCTGTGTGATGCTGTGTAGATCATTTTTTTTCCGCTTTGTACTAGACCAAGATGCTTAGGTGGATTTATATAGTACTAGCTCACTGAAACAGCAGTCCGCTGATATACATGTCGCCCCACTCGGACACTAGCCAGTCTTTGCTCATTCACCTTAGTGCTGCGTGCTTAGTGGAGAAGCAACAAATACCAATTGCATAGTCCTTGGCTCGAACCCACGATCTACCGTATTCGAGCACGTTCACCATTACACCAACGATGTCGATCCCATTCTTTTGACTAAGATCGTAAAAGATACACTTCCGTCGCACTACATGTACATTAGATATATACGTTCTCATAGCTTTGATTTATCCCGTTGAACTCTAATATTTGGCTATTTCGAGACACAAGTACGACTCGGACATAGACAGGTTCTACTTCATTACAACACATAGACTCAATTATATTCATACAACGATTTATTGAAATGGATGACTTGATACATGTAATATAAATGGTTTGATGAAATAAGGAATCTCAATCCACATTATTTGTTTTATTCAATAAATACTTTAACATGAGAATGAATGGCATATTATCGCTTAACGTCCAGTGATCAGTATTTCAGCTATTACTTGGCTTTACCTTCTAAGTTCAGTGTTGCGATGTTCCCTACAATTTCCGAATAAAAACGATGTTCGGTTCGTCTTTACCCCCCGCTGCTTGTAGGAGTTTTTTGGTCTTAATTACGGTATATGTGTTTGCTTCCACACAGTGAGTTCAACATATATTGTGTTGTATTTTTGTTTTGTTTTTCTTCGTCTTGGATCCCACATGTTGCCGGTTTCTCTGAATTGTCCTTTTTTGATTGCCCCTTCGGTATTCTCTAACGTTTATTTAAAACAAGAACAAGTTTAAATATTAGTCCCCGAGGGTTTATTAGCTATATGTATTATATAAATTTACAGTTCCTAAATAATGTAATTATAATTAAAGCTAAGGTTCTTCACCTTCAGACATTGGTGACCTTAGGCTCCTGTTTGGTTTCTTTGATGTACTGGCTCCCAAAGACTTTTAAAGGGATATTAAAGCTCGTTTTAACATATATTTTTTCAACTCGTGACGAAGGTTGTTTCTTTTCAATTTAATTGTAAAAACAATTCAAAAATACTTTGCACGCTCATATAATTCCTAATATCGTTAAAATATCACTTAAAAGGGTCGAAATGGAAGCAAAAATTCAATTATTGGAAAAACGAATTATGTCACTTTTACAAAGTTTCATTGATAAAAACCGGGTTAATGTTTCATAAATATCATTTATTGAACCAATTGCAAGTTTTCATGAGATACAAAAAATTACCAAAATGAGCTTTAATATCCCTTTAAATAACAAATGGATTTGGTTTGAGAATCTTTTGATTATGAGCGTACCTGATGAAGGTTATTCCAGAAACGCGTCATAATTCTATATCAACCTTTTAATTAACAATAAATATAAAAGCTATATATAGAAATGTGAGGAAAGGACGTGTCAAGTGCGGAAACTAATTTGACTACCACTAAAACAGTATATAGAGTTCGGAGAGTGACGAAAAGTTTAGTATTTTATGCTCGCTACAATTCGCCTACTCTCTTCCAATATTAACAAAAGAGGTAAGTAACTTGCAGGTAGTGTGACACTCTCCAAACAAGTTACGTACTATGGTCCATGGTCATGTTGTTCGTATTGTAACCTGACAACCACCCGCCGAAAGGGATCCTAATATACGGCAACTGAAGACGCGCTGAACTGCTCAGTGTCCTGGTAACTTTCAACACTATCGAGGGTATAAAGCAGCAACATTATTTCATTTAATTTCATTACAGTTTCCTGGAATATGATATGCAATACAGCATTATAATTGACAATTAAGGAAATCAATGTATAAACGTACATGCTCAGATAATAATGAAATTATATGGCTGTCTCAAAAATATTAAGTGGTCGAAATTACAAGCATATCTCTTACATAAATTTCTCAAATGCCTCGACGAGAAATTTCCGGATATAATGGACGACACAAAACTTTAGGGCAATCGTGGTCGTGATCGTACGATAGTTTGATTTACAACTACACATGTAATTAGTGACTATCCCCACTAAAGGTCGAAGTTCATGGCGAGGTGCGCTCGATACAACATTACGTGATAAAGTTTGTCAGTGACTTGTGACAGATCGGTGGTTTTCTTCGGGTACTACTGTTTCCTTCACCAATAAACTGACTGGCACGATATAACTGAAATATTGTTGAAATAATCCTAGCCCCTTCCATAATGTGTATGGTCTTCATGCCCACAGACAAAGTTGTTGTATTAGCTCGCTATGTTATCCTTTACCGCACTGGAATGCCCAGACACCATATTTTTCCTGAATTGTTAAACACCACTGTTTTCCATATAGTATGTTTATAGAAGGGGAGAGAGTAACTGAAAAACAAATAAAAATCCACCTGGAGATAGAAAAAAACACTGATTACTGGGTGGGTGATACCATCGGTACTAATAGTCCACCAGCAGAGGTATCATCACAATAAGAAATAAAAATATAAGTGCGAGTATTTAATTAAGACATTGATTAATGACGAGTTGCTGTGACAACCTTCATCATAGTGAAAGTATTAGAAAGCTATATAATTTGAAAGTTATTTGTAAGCAAGAGCTGCTATCATCTTTCAGTAAGTATCTGTGAACTTATGGTACCACAGAACTGGAGCAGGAATAGCTTACCCTTTAATGAGCATCTGAGGTCACCCACATTTTAGTGGGGTTCGCGTTATGTGTAGTGGTCTGTAGATGATCATTGTTTGTGCTTCTGTTCTTTGATTTACGGCCTCTGATTACCTAATGGTATCTTCTAATTTTTCTTATTAAATTTCTAAACGAAGAATGAATCCGATACAGAAAACTGACGTTTTCTTCTTCAATTCGAAAGGTATGTTGGTATATTCTTCTTAGTCAATAATTGCTATTCTGTTTAAGACCTTTGGTACATCTGCTCCAAAAAACCTTTGTTTTTCAGTTTTAGGGCAATGAGTTAATTCCAGACACGCACCCAATTAGATATCTACGGTTTTTTTTTTTACTAATTGGTGACAGTAAATTTCGTTTGGACTCTCAATAATACCTATATTAATATTGAACTTATCAATTATAACTAAGTATATCTGAATACATGATTTCCAATGGTGATAATTGCGTTGATGTAAATGCACTGTACCTTTTTATCTGTTGTGTTAAGTAATTCCATACTTTGTAGTTATGTTGTGTTAAGTAATTCCATACTTTGTAGTTAATTACTGTACATTTGTATCTGTTGTGTTAAGTAATTCCATACTTTGTAGTTAATTACTGAGAGTTATTAGACTAATGTAGATACAATTGTACCTGACGTTCCCATGGACAGTATAATGTTTAATCGTCAACAGCCGCCATTTGACAATCAATGAGTGGGAAAATCATAAATTTGATTGACCTACAGTCAAGTAATTACTTTTCTGTATATCAGACCTTTCGGTTCGTCGTTACTTCGAGTTGTTTGTAGTAGGACTCATGTTTTATTTACGTTATTTGTGTTTGTTTGTGTATAATGGTGTCCAAGACATATTGCGTTGTGTTTTTTTTTTTTTTTTCGTCCTCTTGAGTATCCTATGTTGCCAGTTTCTCTGGATTGTCCATTTATGAATACCCCTCCGGTATTCTCTAACGTTTATTTATAGCCGACTCCTTTCTTTTGATTTTTGTGTTTGCAAAATCCATAACGAGCTGACACCTGTTTAAACAAAAGACAGTAGACGGCCTTTCCCTTTATTGCCTATTACAGAAGCCCAAAAATAGCAGACTATTAAACAAAGTTAAAATCGCTAGGACTGGTGCTCTGTATTAAGATCAATAATAATTACGAAACACAACACCAATTACCCTCTTATTTACACATGGAATAACGGCAGTTTTGAACGTCGAGACAGACATTATCACCATTATAACAGTGAGTTCGATAGGTGTGATACTAGTGATAATGTATGTCGAGACCATCAAAACAGACGTTATTTTATCACCCCTAGGATAAAGTAGTCCGTTATTTTAGGTGAATTTTTTCTATCTTATCCAGATGGATTTGTTAAGCGGTTGATCACGCGTCTCGCCGTTGAACATGCCCAGCTGTCCATCAAAGTGACCCGTCCGACCATTTTATATTGCTAACATATAATATTTAAAGCGATATTAAAAAACGTAGAATTGATTAATATCTCTTTAATGGCGTACTAGTGCTCACGTTATTACACAAACTTTGTAAAATGTCTATAGCTCTATGCATATGGTGTATTCTTCTAATGACGGTCCGTTTTAACTGTTAAAGGTATAATTCCGGACAGCCTTTACCATGTTTATCCAGTTCTGATTGAAATCTGATGGACAAAAATTAAGGAAAGGGTCATTATCTTTTGAAAAGTTATTGATGAAAAACTTGATAAAAACCAGAAAACAATATTGCAAAATTAACTTTATAAAAACTCCATTAGGCCTCATACGTCTCCAGTGATAGAATTAAAGACAATATTATGAATCATTGAGTCCTACGTTTTAAAGTGTTGTACACCAAAAATGTGATTTCGTTATAGACTTGTCATTGATAAATGCGTGATTTTTGATAACATTGGATAGGAATAAGAATATTGAATATTTATTATATTATTTTCCCTATTTTGAAAAAAAGAATTGGAATAGTTGGTAGCTTTTTAGAATGAATAAACTGCGACGCTTTCCATTAGCCCTTTCAAATTTGGCAATACAAACATTTGTCAATAGACAACTTGCTTGTAAACTTGTTTTCGCCATAAACACAGCTGAAAGGCTCAATCAGTCATTCAATATAATTACATTATCATGTAGGTGTAGTTTTAATTTAACCAGATACCGACTTAACAAGTATTGGTCATTTGAAGAAGTTCGTAATATCAGTTGAGCTAACCATCTTGGACAGAAGTTGTATTTTTTGGGTCATCTGAAATTTGTTGGTGCTAATTTGATATATCATCGCAGAGTAGATTACATTATGAAAAGATAATGACTGACGGACGGACGGACAGACAACACAGGACGACTTAGTAATTGCAAGAGGATACTATGTGATGTCCGTTACGATTTCCGCACAAAAATGATGTTCGGTTCGTCTTTATCTCAAGTTGTTTGTAGGAGGGCGCATGTCTTATTTACGTTATTTGTGTTTGTTTGTGCATAGTGGTGTCCAAAACATATTGTGTTGTGTTTTTGTTTTGTTTTTCATCGTCTTGTGTGCCATATGATGCCAGTTTCTCTTGATTGTCCATTTGTCTTTGACCCTTCGGTATTCTCTAACGGTTATTTATATTGTTTTCAGTAACGTGTACGTAGACAGACGTTAACCACATTTAACTCACTGTCGAACACAATATGTCGTAGAAAATAACAATTATACCGCTGTCAAAAACAATTTAATTAAACACGGAAGAACAGAAGTAAAACAATCCATTATTATCAAGTTAAACAATATTGATACATTGAAATCGTGCCTGCACCTTTATCAAAATACATTGTTGAACAAAAACTCTACCAAATAACAAAAAATACTTCGTGAGTTCAATATTACTTCCTGTTTCTATCGTCACGATATCGTGCTTTGTTCAGTAAATATTTGATTTAGATACATCATTGCTAAAATGGCATAAAATTCGATTATATTGTAATTGTACAGTAAGTAAACATATAATCCCGTAATAGACCATTTGCACAATTCTGATTCTAAAATTATACGTCTTACTGGAGTTATTTCCCTTTAAGGCGGACAAAAAGGTACCCTTTCATTAACCCGAATAATCCAGTCGTTATATTACGCTCCCGCTGGTCGCTACATTAACGCCTGCATTCATTGATAAAATCCGTCAATCCGGAAATAGTAAATCGATATGACTTATGGGTATTACGAGATCGCTATTAGGCATGAATGGCGCGTAAAATAGGAGGAGCTAAGCAAGTGTTTGTAAATAATGTCCAATGGACCGTGTAGTATAGATTCTACTGCCACCTTTTGTTTTTCTTTGAATTTGTCTTCTAAATTTGCAAATGCACAATCATTCTCCACGTTTGTTTTGTCAATATTTACAAACGGAAGTAAAGGAAGTCACTAATGCACATACGCGCTAATATCTGACATTTGATTAGTCGTCTGAACCAGACAGCAGCTGACGGAGTTTTCCCATTAGGCGCGTTCAAGCTCTCGTCCAGCGATAGTGCCGATAGAGGGCGCAGTATTATTCGAGTTATCCTTTCGCGCACAGTTCAATGAACATTTTATTAAAGAGGCATACTAACATTTAATTTTAGAATCAAATCCGGAATGTACAAAAGGTCTATTGTTTAATTAATAATAAATACAAGAATATGACACAACTTTGTTACTAAGAGCAAATATACGTAGAAGACGTTAGTTTTATTTTTGCTGAGTCTCTTGTACGTTAAAGTATCAAATGAAAAATAATAACGCATCGGATAAAAAAGGGAACGCACGTTTGTGCTGCTAATTCGCACAATAGAGTACCAACATAAGAGGAGTTTGAAGATACCAAAGGGGAAATCAAAATCCGTAGATCGAAAGACGAACAACGCAATGGCCAAATGAAAAAGGACAAACAAGATCTACAAAGTATTACACATACAACTAGAGATCGAGTAACACGAATTCACTAAAAGTCGGAGGTGGATTATGGTGCTCCGCTCCTGCTCCACTAGGGGAAACCTCCGTATTACTCTAGATACAAACCCACTGATAAGTCATGAATGAGGTCACGGGTCAAAGGTCTTTCTGGGTTAGGGTTATGGTGTTTAACACCACATTCAACAATATTTAGTTATAACGGGACGGTCAGTTTTATTTGTGGAGGAAACTGGAGTTCTCGGAGAAAACCATAGCAAGTCACTGACAAAATTTATCAGATAAGGTCGTATCCTCGCGATAAGCCCACAACTTTAATAGTAATATGCACCGTTTTGGGTCAAAAGTCTTTCCGCACTAAAATATTTCATATAAAACCATTTATTTTCAAAACCTTCTCCTGAAGTAATTTCTTATCCAATTTTCTTGAAATTTTTATTCAAGAAAATCTTTATCTCTAACAGCAGAGAACCAAATCGGTGGTGTAATGGTTAGCCTCGATTGCAGTAGACCATGGGTTCGAGCGCCGATCTGGTCAAACCAAAGACCTTTTGTATTTGTTGGTTCTCCGCGAAGCACATATCATTAAGGGAAAAGAGCAAAGACTGGTTGGCTTGGAATCAGGATAATGTGTCAGAGTGGGTCGACATGTATATTATCGGACTGTTCCTTCAGTGAGTTAGCACTATAACAATTCGTGTAGGTCAAGTACAAAGAGGTCCTCATCATCATATCATTGAAAGTTAACTTGTTCTCGCCATGATATAGTTGGAAAATTGCCTAGTTGGCGTTAAGCAACAATATCACCCACTAACTAAAAGCAGAATTAATCAGAGTTTTATTTACATGTATTTTCATATATTTTTTTTTCGAACTTTTATGTACAAGCATTTATGATTTAAGGACTAATATAAATTCTAGACATCACAATTTTCTATGATTGAAAAATTCAACTTTAGGTTTAATTAAACGTTAGAGTATACGGAAGGGGCAATCAAAAATGGAAAATCCAGAGAAACTGGCAACATAGGGTACAAAAAACAAACCTAAAGCACAACACAATATTTGTTGGACACCACCACACGCAGAAAAAAAACCACAAACAATCATGCTTTTAGGAAAAGTGGAATAAAATATGAAGATTATAAGAGGACGAAACTATATATTTATTTCTGCTTTTAATGCTGGAAATATCTTGAAAATCGATAAGAAATCACTTGACAAGAATTTTTGAAAAATTAAATTATGGTTTTATATTAAATATATAAGGCAATATTTTAGTACGGAAAGACTTTTTATCTGTTACTATATTAAAAAAATACTAAACTGTCGGAACATTTCTAGAATCTAATAGCAAACTCGATTATATTCCAATTGTACAGCAAGTAAACAAAAACAAATGGGCGGAAGTTCTACACTAAATATGAATACATTTATTAGTGTGCGTGTTGGACTGTTGCGGTTTAGACATTCAAAAATAAAACATATTTAATAGCACTGTATTAAATAGTAACAGTTTTAAAAGAGTTCATGCGTCTGAGAAGTAGTAAAGAAATTTCGCTTTTTATTAGGCTACAATAAAAACGTAGATATCAAATTTAGTGCGCACGACTCGTTTCTGGAACAACCTTCATTAGGAACGCTCAAAATCGAAAGACTGGACAGATAAATAATTAAAAATTTTGGGAGCAATAAACCCAAAGGACTTAAACAGAATAGCCAGAATCAGCTTGATCTTCATTCACTGTTACAATTATTAACGTTACATTGGTTGACAGAAATAGCATCTACATATTGTGTGAGATAAGGCTCAATATTTGCTTCTATCAAAATTAAATTGCAATGGTATCGTAAAAAAGACACACAATACAAAAACACTGGTCTCTAATAAATTGTTCGCCTTTTCCCTGCGTAATTCTAAATGTTCCTCTTACGGGCCAATCACAGTGCAACCTTTTAGCATACATATGTTTTTGTAAACTTGTTCTCGTGATGAATATAGCTAGCTGAACTGCTGCTAACTTGGCGTTGCACTCACTCACTCACTCACTCACTCACTCACTCACTCACTCACTCACTCACTCACTCAATCAATCAATCAATCAAAATCAATCAATCAATCAATAAATTAAAATAATACTGCAAAATATATAAAAACTGTGTTCGTTATTTTGTGTTGTTTCAGTTAATCGAAATCAAACAGTTAGCGCCGTCTGATATTTATTCGTAGGTTGGTTGGGCCATCAAATCCACGGCAGTTTGCTTCCCACGAAAAGAAGTATTTCTCAGCAGACGTATGTAGAAACCACATTTCCTTGTTTGGTATTGAAAGCAATATTGATACTGCATACATCAAAGATTAGTCTGAGAATCAATATTGCAATATTATCATTTTGTCCTTTTTCTTTTGTATTGTCTCTCCTTCATAATGGACCGTCGAGGTCGTGATCGTATGATAATTGAAGTTACCAGTTTGGACTACCAGTGCCTATCTCCACAAAAGTTTATGGCGAGGTGTACTCGATGCAACACTATATGACAAAGTTAGTCAGTGATGTCGGTTGTTTTCTGCGGTTTCCTCCACCAGTGAAACTGGCGTCCACGATACAACTGAAATATTGTTGAAAGTGGTCCATAATCCTAACTATAACAATGTCTTTCATCTAATTACGGCTTCTGATTACCATGTGGTATCTTCAATCTCTATTTTCAAGTACTTTCATGTGATGTCTGTAATTGAATACAAAAAAATATACCAATAGTTCATACCAGACACCTTTTAATGTTGTGACACATGATAACCTGTCATTTCATCGTCCATCACTACAAACACAAATAGAAGACTATCATTAAGATATCTATTAGCTTAGCACTACTATGTTAATTTTCTCTCCAATCCTTCGTATGTTAAGTATCAAATGGAGATCATAACCTTCCGTTTAGCCTAATTTCAAGGCTAAATACAGAAAGCATAGTTGGATGTACAACTAACTATGAAATCAGTGTCTATCACCACTACCGTTGTGAGTTCGAATCCCGCTCAGGCGAGGTGTACTCAATACAACATTATGTGAAAAATGTTGTCAGTGACATGCGGCAGGCCGGTGGTTTTCTTCGGGTACTCTGGTTTCCTCCACCAGTAAAGCTGACCGTCCCGATATAACTGAAATATTGTTGAAATTGGCGTTAAACATCATAACCCTAACCCTTGTGTTATGAAAAGAATACACCACGATTAGAACTATTTACATGTTTTTATTTATTCAATGTTATTTGCTCAATAACCATCAATCAATACCTTCACAAACTTATTCAATATATCCACGACAAAACACTTAACTCTCAAATACTGTTCATTTCCATCAACGATTTCCAAACCAATCGTAACTACTCGGCCATTCTCGCTACCCTGCAAATAACCTCGTATGCATTAGGCGTATAAATCGCACTACTTTTCACATGTCAGTTACATGAAAGTTTGATAAAGTTATATTTTAAGCAATTTTCTATATTTCAATTAAAGTTTTGATTAGTTTTGCATGATTAGATTTTACTTAGTATGTCTTCCATATTGGACTATATTTTTGTGCGGCTTAACTTAACTTAACTTCCGGCAAACAATTTAAGAAGAATTTCTACTATGTACGTACGAGGTTATTTGCAGGGTAGCGAGAATGGCCGAGTAGTTACGATTGTTTCCAAACGACACTTCAACTTCCGGTCTAACTAATTACAACAAAGAGCGCAACTACAGTTACAACGCACCCGAACGTCCATATAAAACATTTGTACAGCTAATATAACATACTAATACAAGAGGGGGCACATCATCGGAAAATTCGAAAATCAAACAGAAAAACGTTGACATCAACATCGATACCATTGACAAATAAATACACGACCGCTCACTTTCCCTGGCTTGGTACAGGCACTTCAACAAACCAATAATAGTAATGCCATCCGAAAGGCATATTAAAAAAAACCCAGTATATTGATTATGAATCAGAGTAGGTTTTGATGAGGAGGCTACACGAGATGTTATGCTAGTTCATATAATCAAAGAGTAACAGTTTTGTTTTGCTGATTTGAATTAGATTTTGTAAATCATGTGTTTATCCACCAGGTAATAGTTGTCTTGAAATTATATATTCGGAAATTAAGTCTAAATGTTTCGGAAATACTTTTTGCAATGAATGAAACAAAGAATATGTTTCATTGTACATGTATATCCACTATAATATATATCCATATCACATCAAAACAGAATCCTCGCAAGCTTTATTTAAATATAAAGCATCAGAAGACAAGGCAATAACCCAACTGCTCATCCTTTCCGGAGCACTTGAGTGCAACCTTGGTTTTTTTGTAGGGTTCAAGTTTGGTAAATAAAAATTAATAATTTCGGAACATCTTGTCTTAATCACTCTCAATTTTCGTTAATAGTGTTCCGGGCTGTGTTTCTTGTCATCAGGTTTTACTTTATGTTCATATTTGGATTGGTTCTGAATATAATTAGGAAAAGAAAGTTTAAACAGTGATGGTCAACAATTCCACTCATATTAACAACACGAACAACCACTTCTCACCTCAAACCACTGATCACAAAAAATACCACGACATATGGGGTTGGAAATCCATGTCCCATCTTTGGACCGGCACAAAAATATGGCGGAGATAAACCGGATTATGGGATCCCAAGTCTTTCCCTTTGATAATTGGATCTCCATCGACAATACAGATATAAACAAAAATATAAATTTTAACGATAATGTTGTGTTGACCAAAACTTGCAACTAATGTTCAACAAGCGTTCTCTCCCTCAGAAAATCATGATTTTCAATTTTCACGAAAATATCAAACCATGTACATCATTGTACGATGTCAATATATAGCTTATAGTATTAAATCAAGCCGTTATAAAATTGAAGTAGAAGAAAAATAATCCTACTTCAAAAAAGGAAAATGTGATGATATTTGTTAGTCCTGAAGCAAAACAAGATCTGATTGCTAGATGAATATAGATTTACTTGCTTTTAGCGAAGACTATGATTAAATGCTACAAATTCCCGGCTTTACAGCCTACATATCAATATTTGTTTCATCATCAATTACTGGACAGCTCTATGAGAGAAAATCAGCGCCGTATTTTACCTATATAACCTTAATCTCAAGCAATGATCTTGAGTGCGTTTTAACAGTATCTGGAAATGATACTATTGAATAAGACCCTTTAAGAAAAAGAGAAAAATATCTTTTAATTCCCGTGTGACCGTACGATGTGCGAGAAGTGCCGAATGGAATGAAATTAAGATTTATAAAACTTTGATGGGTATTCGGAGTTTAAAAGCATATGGATCAACTGGGAATATATAAATGTGGATAAAAGATATTACTAATCTTCACTTTGTTATATATGAGCATACATGTATGCCTACCGTTATAGATAGATAGGTAAAAGTATATCTTGTATCTTCACAGTAGCTTATTAACGACAACGAAATAATCTGGTGACATACAAAAATCAGCAAATCAGGTAAAAATATATTTCATTTTACATTTTTCATATATATGTCATAGTTTGCTTAATATTACTTCCTATATATTTACATATAAAAGTTTGGAGATACCAATGATCTTATGGTAGTTGGATTTACAACTACATGTGCAATCAGTGCCCATCACTACTAAAGTTGTGAGTTCGAACCCCGTTCATGGTGAGGTGTACTTGATACAACATTATGTGATAATTTTTTCAGTTACTTGAGACAGGTCGGTTGTTTTCTCCGGGTCCTGACAGCCACAACATTAATGAAATATTGTTGAAGGTGGCATTAAGCACCTTAAGCCTGAACCAAAATAAAGAATATCATGAATATATCAGCGTTACAGTTTTTTTCTATTGTCAAATGTAAAATAAACACCAAAACTGCATCATTGCACTTCTGATATTGATACTGGATTGCAAAATTGTCTTTTTTCATATTCTGTGAAATCATGTATATACGTGGATACCTATTTTCGTTGTTTGGAGAAAAATAGCATTTTCGCGGATACGTAAATTCGTGGATGATCGCCTTGAATAAGATTATATATATGGTGACAAATGTGTGCTGGTTCTTAAATTCGTGGTTTGATAGCAACATTGGTATACGGAGAATAAAGTGAATTCATAGTAACAAGTCATGTCCGTATGCGCATTGTAGTAGGTTTACAATCACCTTTGCCATTAAGGTGGTGAATCCATCTAATACCGTCGTGGCGTGTATAAATATAACTTGATTTGATGAGCGTTAAAAGTGACTTGGTACAGGTCGGTTATTTTCACTAGATTTCTCAGCTTCCTACAACAATGAAAATGCATGTGTTTGTATACGCGGGTGGTATATTTGGTCGAACATATATTCTTAATAGGGTGACCGAATCGATGGAGTTATTTCCATTTAAGGTGGACAGACAAAAGGGTCCCATGTCATGCAAAGTTAATTGAAAAAAACATATTGATTAAATGTTGATTTTTAACAACGTTTAAGTATCTTCAAATTATGAGAAAATGATACTCAAATTCGTTGTCTTTTCTACTGCTCTTTCTAGAGCAGGTACCTTTTGCCCGCCGCCGGGGAAATAACTCGTATAAAAAGGTATATACACGTATAATTATAGAATCAAATTGGCAATATGCAAAAAGTCTATTATCTATAGTACGAGTATGAACTATTTTCTCGGGACTAACGGAGGAAATACATATTGTGGACGTCTCAATTCTTAGTTGAAGATGGATGTGTAACCACAGAAAGCAGATGAACACTATCAATCTTTTATGTATGTTAATCTGCTACCATGTACACCATACAATTTTGCAGGTGTGATCGTAATCGTATGGTAGTTGAATTGTACAGCTACCTATGCAATCAGTGCCTATTAACCACTCAAGTTGTGAGCTCGAACCCCGTACATGGCGAGGTGTACTCGATGCAACATTATGTGATAATGTTTGAGACAGGTCGATAGTTTTCTCCGGGTCTTCCGGTTTCCTCCACCAATAAAACTGACAGCAACGATATAATTGAAATATCAGCAACGATATAATTGAAATATCGTTGAAAGTGGCGTTAAACTCCATAATCCTAACCTTAATTTTGCTTACGTAGCTTTATCGGTGCAAATATATTGATGAAGACAAATTGATGTTCGACTTTTACGCCAATCACAATACTGAACTTCTTTTTTTAGTGTGTTCTCTTAAAACAAGAATGCGATAAACACGAATACTACTTTTTTCTTTCTCTCGTAAATATAATCTTCACAATATCATTTATGAGATTACCTAACCAAGCTGCAGATCGTGCCTTGTTCAGCAATCAATTATTTATAGATATGGCAGGTTCTTTTTAAGATATTTATTTATGTCCCAAAATATAATAGCTAACGAACGTCTTTTCGAAATATAAGATTTGTCCTTTTAATTATGTTTTATGTGTGGTCTTACTTGGTTGTATTATACACATGTTTGTCTTATCAATCAGGGTCTTCTAATTAGGAAAATTAATTTATATATTCTTTTCACCTCGCGATATTGGTGAAAATAAAAACGGAGATAATCTAAATCAGTACGCATGATGAGAGTCTGAAACAACCTCCATCAGGTTGAAAAGCCAATTAATTTAAAAGTCTTTGAATACAAGCAAACCAAAGAGCCTGAAATGATTTACTGCTAAGGTTGGGACTAAGCATCAGTTAATTAACCGACCTGTCATATTGATAAGCACGGGAGTAGCTCTCTGTGTGGCTGATAACGATTAAACACGAGAAAATACTACACCGAAAACTGACCTCATAAATAAAACAGACAGACAAAACTAATACTTATAATTACATTAGTGGACGTCGTTTACAATGTTACACCAACGTAGACAATAACGATCATACAATTAATAAAGACCAACTATCATATAGCGATGAAGAACATCATTTAAGATGCAATGGTTAGCATGGTCGCCTCGATCGCGGTAGATTGCGGTAGATCGCGGTTTCTAACCATGACCGGGTCAAATCAAAGACTATACAACTGGTATTAGTTTTTCTCCGCTAAACACGCAGCTGTAAGGCCTGAGAACTAAGATTGGTTAGCGCGGTATTACGTTCATGTGCACGAATGGAGCGTCATGCAGAGAGCTCTGGACTGTTTTCTCAGTGAGCTAACACTATGAAAAATCCAGCTCAGGGTGTTGATGTCGGTCTTGTAAGATATAGCATATCATCATGATATAATAATGTGTTGCTAAGCAACACTCACTCGCTTATTACCAAATAAGCTAGTGATTGTTGCTTAAATTGAAAGTGTAATTAATTGAAAAGACCCGTAAGTTAGTAAAATATCTTGGTTAATTCTCCGTTTATTTTATATAAGAAAATTGGTGATGGCTGCTGCAATCTCAAATCAGGAATAAGAGATATTGCATAATGGCGCTCATTAAGCAAATACTAGATAGATAGAGGAAATTACGTGCTTTTTACATTAAGGATGCAAACTTTAATACGGAAATAAAAGCAGATCAGACTTAGGTTTTAGTATGTTATGACGGAAATGAATTTCCTATGATTCCCCAAATGATGCATTACAAGCTAAATATTTTGCTTTGTTAAATTTTACTTTTTTTTCAGTTTGCATCGGTGTCCATTTATATGAGGTCTTGGGTGATGATGTTTATCGATACTATCAAGAATATTTCAGTTATATCGTGGCGGTAAGTTTTATTGGTGGAGGAAACCTGATTACCTGATGAAAAACCACCGACCTGCCGCGGTTCACTGACATAATGTTGTATCGAGTACACTTCGCCATGAGCGTTTTTCGAACTCGCAACTTTAGTTATATAAATATTGTTGAAAGTGGCGTTAAACATCATGACCCAAACCTCTAACTCTCGTATTGATATTATGGTCAGCATAAAATAATAAGAGGATATTTTAGCTTCCAAAACTTTGACCTAATGTATAAGTGCATTGTATTTAAAGTATCAACATAATATAATTATCGAAACTAGCTAAAGCAAAATAAAGTAGAACCCGTTACAATATACCGCTAAATAACTTAATATTTAGATATATTTATGTTTGAAATTTACAGTTTTTATATTTATTCCTGTAAATGAACGTTCGAGAAACCAAAGGGGCAATCAAGAATGGACAATCCAGAGAAACGGGCAATCAAGAATGGACAATCCAGAGAAACGGGCAATCAAGAATGGACAATCCAGAGAAACGGGCAATCAAGAATGGACAATCCAGAGAAACGGGCAATCAAGAATGGACAATCCAGAGAAAAGGGCAATCAAGAATGAACAATCCAGAGAAACGGGCAATCAAGAATGGACAATCCAGAGAAACGGGCAATCAAGAATGGACAATCCAGAGAAAGGGGCAATCAAGAATGGACAATCCAGAGAAAAGGGCAATCAAGAATGGACAATCCAGAGAAACGGGCAATCAAGAATGGACAATCCAGAGAAAAGGGCAATCAAGAATGGACAATCCAGAGAAACGGGCAACATTAGATACACAAGACGAAGACAAATAAAACAAAAACACAACACAATATATGTTGTTAACCACTATGCGCAAATAAACACAAATAGTATAATTTATTAAAACTCATGTCAATCTTTCTCGTCCATAGGTAACCTTATTAGATTTCTGTTTTCCTCTTTAGCGTCTTAGGTTTACTGTCTCCCAAAGACATTTCAATTATTTGGCTTTCTAATCATATGACTATAAGCGTACCCGCTGAACTTCATTCCGGAAACACAACAAACGTGCTAAATTAGATATCTACGTTTCATAGCTTGAAGCAATGGATTTTATTTCTGCCCGTCTTCCATTGAATAATGGAGTTAGATCTTGGTGATTACAATCTCTATAAACTCTTTTCATTTTCGTTAATGCCGTTTCCTAATATTAAAGAAATATTAATATTAAAGTCGCGTACTTTGTATCTTTTTTGTGTGTGTTGTTGACTAGTATATGATACTGAGACTCATGTATTTCTGTTATAGCAATGGAAATAGATGCCATAGTAGGTTGATATTGTTGGATAACGATCCCTTCTTATTAGTTCAAACGAAATAACTCTAATGTTGTCAACATGAGTAGGTTTGAATTAACATGTAGTTCTGTGGAAAAATACTGCCATTCTCAATATGAGTCTATAGAACTGAATATAGTTGGCATTGAAAAAGAGAACGATTCGTTCCTGTTCATCGTTCTGTGTCTTTTGGCCACACATCGGGAGAGTTGGGAGTTGAAACAAAGGTGTCGCTTAATGGCCAAAATAGAGTACATCACCTTTCAAACATAAGCATTCACCTGTTTGGATGGCTTACTTGCTCCGAAATCTTCTAAGAATTAGTTGGCTTTCCAACCTTGGGACTTTGAGCGTACCGGATGAAGGTTAATCCAAAAACGCATCGTGTCCCCTAAATTTGATTTCTACGTTTTTAGTCAAATAGAGGAGATCCTGTCACCTGTAGAATATAATTTAATAACATATCTCCCTTGTCAAACTTTCATGACATCCTTTAAAGATTTGGAGACTTTGAAAAGATTTCCTAATATTTTTACTATGGAAGTAATATTAGTACAAATAAAATAATAATAATAATATCTGTGTTATTACTATGATAGAACTGAGTCTATGCACCTTTGTATCTTTAAAATAAAATAATAATAATAATATCTGTGTTATTACTATGATAGAACCTTTGTATCTTTAAAATAGTTAAGTTATCATTGTATTGATGGTTATGGCCACTTTCAGGCATATATCATATCAGCTGTATTAATATGGTGACTATCAGTAATGCTGAAAACTGAATAGTAGTGTAACAAACTGACCGGGAAAAATCCAACAAAACTCGATTTAGACGATGGTGAGGGCGTGGAGGTGGAGGCGGGGGAGGGGGGGGGGGGGTGCTAACCAATGAACATTGTGAGCGGTTATGTGTATCGATTTTGCCTCTTTTTGCGATTTTTGTGTTGGATTTTTGAATTGTCCAGACAGTGTGGTATATTTTTGAATTGTCCAGACAGTGTGGTATATTTTTGAATTGTCCAGACACTGTGGTATATTTTTGAATTGTCCAGACAGTGTGGTATATTTTTGAATTGTCCAGACAGTGTGGTATATTTTTGAATTGTCCAGACAGTGTGGTATATTTTTGAATTGTCCAGACAGTGTGGTATATTTTTGAATTGTCCAGACAGTGTGGTATATTTTTGAATTGTCCAGACAGTGTGGTATATTTTTGAATTGTCCAGACAGTGTGGTATATTTTTGAATTGTCCAGACAGTGTGGTATATTTTTGAATTGTCCAGACAGTGTGGTATATTTTTGAATTGTCCAGACAGTGTGGTATATTTTTGAATTGTCCAGACAGTGTGGTATATTTTTGAATTGTCCAGACAGTGTGGTATATTTTTGAATTGTCCAGACAGTGTGGTATATTTTTGAATTGTCCAGACAGTGTGGTATATTTTTGAATTGTCCAGACAGTGTGGTATATTTTTGAATTGTCCAGACAGTGTGGTATATTTTTGAATTGTCCAGACAGTGTGGTATATTTTTGAATTGTCCAGACAGTGTGGTATATTTTTGAATTGTCCAGACAGTGTGGTATATTTTTGAATTGTCCAGACAGTGTGGTATATTTTTGAATTGTCCAGACAGTGTGGTATATTTTTGAATTGTCCAGACAGTGTGGTATATTTTTGAATTGTCCAGACAGTGTGGTATATTTTTGAATTGTCCAGACAGTGTGGTATATTTTTGAATTGTCCAGACAGTGTGGTATATTTTTGAATTGTCCAGACAGTGTGGTATATTTTTGAATTGTCCAGACAGTGTGGTATATTTTTGAATTGTCCAGACAGTGTGGTATATTTTTGAATTGTCCAGACAGTGTGGTATATTTTTGAATTGTCCAGACAGTGTGGTATATTTTTGAATTGTCCAGACAGTGTGGTATATTTTTGAATTGTCCAGACAGTGTGGTATATTTTTGAATTGTCCAGACAGTGTGGTATATTTTTGAATTGTCCAGACAGTGTGGTATATTTTTGAATTGTCCAGACAGTGTGGTATATTTTTGAATTGTCCAGACAGTGTGGTATATTTTTGAATTGTCCAGACAGTGTGGTATATTTTTGAATTGTCCAGACAGTGTGGTATATTTTTGAATTGTCCAGACAGTGTGGTATATTTTTGAATTGTCCAGACAGTGTGGTATATTTTTGAATTGTCCAGACAGTGTGGTATATTTTTGAATTGTCCAGACAGTGTGGTATATTTTTGAATTGTCCAGACAGTGTGGTATATTTTTGAATTGTCCAGACAGTGTGGTATATTTTTGAATTGTCCAGACAGTGTGGTATATTTTTGAATTGTCCAGACAGTGTGGTATATTTTTGAATTGTCCAGACAGTGTGGTATATTTTTGAATTGTCCAGACAGTGTGGTATATTTTTGAATTGTCCAGACAGTGTGGTATATTTTTGAATTGTCCAGACAGTGTGGTATATTTTTGAATTGTCCAGACAGTGTGGTATATTTTTGAATTGTCCAGACAGTGTGGTATATTTTTGAATTGTCCAGACAGTGTGGTATATTTTTGAATTGTCCAGACAGTGTGGTATATTTTTGAATTGTCCAGACAGTGTGGTATATTTTTGAATTGTCCAGACAGTGTGGTATATTTTTGAATTGTCCAGACAGTGTGGTATATTTTTGAATTGTCCAGACAGTGTGGTATATTTTTGAATTGTCCAGACAGTGTGGTATATTTTTGAATTGTCCAGACAGTGTGGTATATTTTTGAATTGTCCAGACAGTGTGGTATATTTTTGAATTGTCCAGACAGTGTGGTATATTTTTGAATTGTCCAGACAGTGTGGTATATTTTTGAATTGTCCAGACAGTGTGGTATATTTTTGAATTGTCCAGACAGTGTGGTATATTTTTGAATTGTCCAGACAGTGTGGTATATTTTTGAATTGTCCAGACAGTGTGGTATATTTTTGAATTGTCCAGACAGTGTGGTATATTTTTGAATTGTCCAGACAGTGTGGTATATTTTTGAATTGTCCAGACAGTGTGGTATATTTTTGAATTGTCCAGACAGTGTGGTATATTTTTGAATTGTCCAGACAGTGTGGTATATTTTTGAATTGTCCAGACAGTGTGGTATATTTTTGAATTGTCCAGACAGTGTGGTATATTTTTGAATTGTCCAGACAGTGTGGTATATTTTTGAATTGTCCAGACAGTGTGGTATATTTTTGAATTGTCCAGACAGTGTGGTATATTTTTGAATTGTCCAGACAGTGTGGTATATTTTTGAATTGTCCAGACAGTGTGGTATATTTTTGAATTGTCCAGACAGTGTGGTATATTTTTGAATTGTCCAGACAGTGTGGTATATTTTTGAATTGTCCAGACAGTGTGGTATATTTTTGAATTGTCCAGACAGTGTGGTATATTTTTGAATTGTCCAGACAGTGTGGTATATTTTTGAATTGTCCAGACAGTGTGGTATATTTTTGAATTGTCCAGACAGTGTGGTATATTTTTGAATTGTCCAGACAGTGTGGTATATTTTTGAATTGTCCAGACAGTGTGGTATATTTTTGAATTGTCCAGACAGTGTGGTATATTTTTGAATTGTCCAGACAGTGTGGTATATTTTTGAATTGTCCAGACAGTGTGGTATATTTTTGAATTGTCCAGACAGTGTGGTATATTTTTGAATTGTCCAGACAGTGTGGTATATTTTTGAATTGTCCAGACAGTGTGGTATATTTTTGAATTGTCCAGACAGTGTGGTATATTTTTGAATTGTCCAGACAGTGTGGTATATTTTTGAATTGTCCAGACAGTGTGGTATATTTTTGAATTGTCCAGACAGTGTGGTATATTTTTGAATTGTCCAGACAGTGTGGTATATTTTTGAATTGTCCAGACAGTGTGGTATATTTTTGAATTGTCCAGACAGTGTGGTATATTTTTGAATTGTCCAGACAGTGTGGTATATTTTTGAATTGTCCAGACAGTGTGGTATATTTTTGAATTGTCCAGACAGTGTGGTATATTTTTGAATTGTCCAGACAGTGTGGTATATTTTTGAATTGTCCAGACAGTGTGGTATATTTTTGAATTGTCCAGACAGTGTGGTATATTTTTGAATTGTCCAGACAGTGTGGTATATTTTTGAATTGTCCAGACAGTGTGGTATATTTTTGAATTGTCCAGACAGTGTGGTATATTTTTGAATTGTCCAGACAGTGTGGTATATTTTTGAATTGTCCAGACAGTGTGGTATATTTTTGAATTGTCCAGACAGTGTGGTATATTTTTGAATTGTCCAGACAGTGTGGTATATTTTTGAATTGTCCAGACAGTGTGGTATATTTTTGAATTGTCCAGACAGTGTGGTATATTTTTGAATTGTCCAGACAGTGTGGTATATTTTTGAATTGTCCAGACAGTGTGGTATATTTTTGAATTGTCCAGACAGTGTGGTATATTTTTGAATTGTCCAGACAGTGTGGTATATTTTTGAATTGTCCAGACAGTGTGGTATATTTTTGAATTGTCCAGACAGTGTGGTATATTTTTGAATTGTCCAGACAGTGTGGTATATTTTTGAATTGTCCAGACAGTGTGGTATATTTTTGAATTGTCCAGACAGTGTGGTATATTTTTGAATTGTCCAGACAGTGTGGTATATTTTTGAATTGTCCAGACAGTGTGGTATATTTTTGAATTGTCCAGACAGTGTGGTATATTTTTGAATTGTCCAGACAGTGTGGTATATTTTTGAATTGTCCAGACAGTGTGGTATATTTTTGAATTGTCCAGACAGTGTGGTATATTTTTGAATTGTCCAGACAGTGTGGTATATTTTTGAATTGTCCAGACAGTGTGGTATATTTTTGAATTGTCCAGACAGTGTGGTATATTTTTGAATTGTCCAGACAGTGTGGTATATTTTTGAATTGTCCAGACAGTGTGGTATATTTTTGAATTGTCCAGACAGTGTGGTATATTTTTGAATTGTCCAGACAGTGTGGTATATTTTTGAATTGTCCAGACAGTGTGGTATATTTTTGAATTGTCCAGACAGTGTGGTATATTTTTGAATTGTCCAGACAGTGTGGTATATTTTTGAATTGTCCAGACAGTGTGGTATATTTTTGAATTGTCCAGACAGTGTGGTATATTTTTGAATTGTCCAGACAGTGTGGTATATTTTTGAATTGTCCAGACAGTGTGGTATATTTTTGAATTGTCCAGACAGTGTGGTATATTTTTGAATTGTCCAGACAGTGTGGTATATTTTTGAATTGTCCAGACAGTGTGGTATATTTTTGAATTGTCCAGACAGTGTGGTATATTTTTGAATTGTCCAGACAGTGTGGTATATTTTTGAATTGTCCAGACAGTGTGGTATATTTTTGAATTGTCCAGACAGTGTGGTATATTTTTGAATTGTCCAGACAGTGTGGTATATTTTTGAATTGTCCAGACAGTGTGGTATATTTTTGAATTGTCCAGACAGTGTGGTATATTTTTGAATTGTCCAGACAGTGTGGTATATTTTTGAATTGTCCAGACAGTGTGGTATATTTTTGAATTGTCCAGACAGTGTGGTATATTTTTGAATTGTCCAGACAGTGTGGTATATTTTTGAATTGTCCAGACAGTGTGGTATATTTTTGAATTGTCCAGACAGTGTGGTATATTTTTGAATTGTCCAGACAGTGTGGTATATTTTTGAATTGTCCAGACAGTGTGGTATATTTTTGAATTGTCCAGACAGTGTGGTATATTTTTGAATTGTCCAGACAGTGTGGTATATTTTTGAATTGTCCAGACAGTGTGGTATATTTTTGAATTGTCCAGACAGTGTGGTATATTTTTGAATTGTCCAGACAGTGTGGTATATTTTTGAATTGTCCAGACAGTGTGGTATATTTTTGAATTGTCCAGACAGTGTGGTATATTTTTGAATTGTCCAGACAGTGTGGTATATTTTTGAATTGTCCAGACAGTGTGGTATATTTTTGAATTGTCCAGACAGTGTGGTATATTTTTGAATTGTCCGTGTGGTATATTTTTGGAATTGTCCAGACAGTGTGGTATATTTTTGAATTGTCCAGACAGGGTGGGTATATTTTTGAATTGTCCAGACAGTGTGGTATATTTTTGAATTGTCCAGACAGTGTGGTATATTTTTGAATTGTCCAGACAGTGTGGTATATTTTTTGAATTGTCCAGACAGTGTGGTATATTTTTGAATTGTCCAGACAGTGTGGTATATTTTTGAATTGTCCAGACAGTGTGGTATATTTTTGAATTGTCCAGACAGTGTGGTATATTTTTGAATTGTCCAGACAGTGTGGTATATTTTTGAATTGTCCAGACAGTGTGGTATATTTTGAATTGTCCAGACAGTGTGGTATATTTTTGAATTGTCCAGACAGTGTGGTATATTTTTGAATTGTCCAGACAGTGTGGTATATTTTTGAATTGTCCAGACAGTGTGGTATATTTTTGAATTGTCCAGACAGTGTGGTATATTTTTGAATTGTCCAGACAGTGTGGTATATTTTTGAATTGTCCAGACAGTGTGGTATATTTTTGAATTGTCCAGACAGTGTGGTATATTTTTGAATTGTCCAGACAGTGTGGTATATTTTTGAATTGTCCAGACAGTGTGGTATATTTTTGAATTGTCCAGACAGTGTGGTATATTTTTGAATTGTCCAGACAGTGTGGTATATTTTTGAATTGTCCAGACAGTGTGGTATATTTTTGAATTGTCCAGACAGTGTGGTATATTTTTGAATTGTCCAGACAGTGTGGTATATTTTTGAATTGTCCAGACAGTGTGGTATATTTTTGAATTGTCCAGACAGTGTGGTATATTTTTGAATTGTCCAGACAGTGTGGTATATTTTTGAATTGTCCAGACAGTGTGGTATATTTTTGAATTGTCCAGACAGTGTGGTATATTTTTGAATTGTCCAGACAGTGTGGTATATTTTTGAATTGTCCAGACAGTGTGGTATATTTTTGAATTGTCCAGACAGTGTGGTATATTTTTGAATTGTCCAGACAGTGTGGTATATTTTTGAATTGTCCAGACAGTGTGGTATATTTTTGAATTGTCCAGACAGTGTGGTATATTTTTGAATTGTCCAGACAGTGTGGTATATTTTTGAATTGTCCAGACAGTGTGGTATATTTTTGAATTGTCCAGACAGTGTGGTATATTTTTGAATTGTCCAGACAGTGTGGTATATTTTTGAATTGTCCAGACAGTGTGGTATATTTTTGAATTGTCCAGACAGTGTGGTATATTTTTGAATTGTCCAGACAGTGTGGTATATTTTTGAATTGTCCAGACAGTGTGGTATATTTTTGAATTGTCCAGACAGTGTGGTATATTTTTGAATTGTCCAGACAGTGTGGTATATTTTTGAATTGTCCAGACAGTGTGGTATATTTTTGAATTGTCCAGACAGTGTGGTATATTTTTGAATTGTCCAGACAGTGTGGTATATTTTTGAATTGTCCAGACAGTGTGGTATATTTTTGAATTGTCCAGACAGTGTGGTATATTTTTGAATTGTCCAGACAGTGTGGTATATTTTTGAATTGTCCAGACAGTGTGGTATATTTTTGAATTGTCCAGACAGTGTGGTATATTTTTGAATTGTCCAGACAGTGTGGTATATTTTTGAATTGTCCAGACAGTGTGGTATATTTTTGAATTGTCCAGACAGTGTGGTATATTTTTGAATTGTCCAGACAGTGTGGTATATTTTTGAATTGTCCAGACAGTGTGGTATATTTTTGAATTGTCCAGACAGTGTGGTATATTTTTGAATTGTCCAGACAGTGTGGTATATTTTTGAATTGTCCAGACAGTGTGGTATATTTTTGAATTGTCCAGACAGTGTGGTATATTTTTGAATTGTCCAGACAGTGTGGTATATTTTTGAATTGTCCAGACAGTGTGGTATATTTTTGAATTGTCCAGACAGTGTGGTATATTTTTGAATTGTCCAGACAGTGTGGTATATTTTTGAATTGTCCAGACAGTGTGGTATATTTTTGAATTGTCCAGACAGTGTGGTATATTTTTGAATTGTCCAGACAGTGTGGTATATTTTTGAATTGTCCAGACAGTGTGGTATATTTTTGAATTGTCCAGACAGTGTGGTATATTTTTGAATTGTCCAGACAGTGTGGTATATTTTTGAATTGTCCAGACAGTGTGGTATATTTTTGAATTGTCCAGACAGTGTGGTATATTTTTGAATTGTCCAGACAGTGTGGTATATTTTTGAATTGTCCAGACAGTGTGGTATATTTTTGAATTGTCCAGACAGTGTGGTATATTTTTGAATTGTCCAGACAGTGTGGTATATTTTTGAATTGTCCAGACAGTGTGGTATATTTTTGAATTGTCCAGACAGTGTGGTATATTTTTGAATTGTCCAGACAGTGTGGTATATTTTTGAATTGTCCAGACAGTGTGGTATATTTTTGAATTGTCCAGACAGTGTGGTATATTTTTGAATTGTCCAGACAGTGTGGTATATTTTTGAATTGTCCAGACAGTGTGGTATATTTTTGAATTGTCCAGACAGTGTGGTATATTTTTGAATTGTCCAGACAGTGTGGTATATTTTTGAATTGTCCAGACAGTGTGGTATATATTTGAATTGTCCAGACAGTGTGGTATATTTTTGAATTGTCCAGACAGTGTGGTATATTTTGTTTTTTATTTCATTCATACTTGATTTAACCATATGAATTTATTCCATGTTCTCATGTTCTCACTTTAGCCGCCGCCTCTCGTAATATAAAATCGTCCAAGTATGGTACATAACATAATTATGATCAGTTATTTATATGACACGTTTGGTTGGAAACAAAATCCCACTTGTTACAATTATCTGAGTTTGTGGCATTACCCATTACGAGATTGTTTGTTCATGAAGATTGTATACTCACAAATAATAGATACACCTTATGCATATTGTTTTGCGTTCGCAGTGGTGTAATGGTTAGCGTTCTTGCCTCGAGTGTGGTAGATCATGGGTTCAAGCCTCGATCGGTTTAAGCCAGATTATAAATTGTACTTGTTGCTTCTCCGACAGGCATGTAACATGAAGGAGTAATAGTAAATACTGGTTAGCTCGGTATCATGAGAATGTGTCCGAGTGGAGCTACCTGTCGAGACAGTTGCATAATGAAAACCCCAGTAAGCTTGTTTGTCTAGTGCAAAGCTGACATCATTAAGAACGCAAAGATATATCTAATGAAGAAGGACTTTGACGAACCGACACAAAGTCTGATGTAAATATATAATGTTTTGTATGTTTTGAAAGATATATGGACTAATGGAAGCAACAAAACTAAATGACCAGAATAGCCAAAATCGATTGGCTAGAGTCATCAATGGCCGAGGGAGGAGAACCTTAGTACACCACAACATCATTATATATGTCACGATAAAGTATTGTACTATTGGGCCGCAGTATGTCCGGTACGTTTTGTCCTTGAATAATTTTGCTTACAATATAGATATACTTCGCAAAATTCTGCTCTCCTGGTAACAAAGACGTTTAAGTTATCTGACTTTGCGGTCGTAGGACATATTGTTATTATAATAAAATGTAAAACAAACAAACACCAAATAGTCACGGGTTGTCAGAAGATTGAAAATATCAAAAAGGGTAATCAGAACCCGTAAATCGAAGGACAGACAACATAATGGCCAAAAGAAAACGATCTACAAAGCATTACATATAAAAATAAAGATCGAGTAACACGAATCCCACTAAAAACTAGGGGTGATTAATACAATCTCTGCTTCAAAATCAAAAACCAATACATTTTGACAAGAAAAGAGTAAAACAACTGTATATATACAAGACAACTCTCCCCAACATAAACCACCAACAACACGAGAAAGTGCTAACATTTATCCTACACATTGACAACAATAACTGTTAACTTATAGTCATAAATAGTGTAACCATTGCAGAGTTTGGATATCAGGTTGAGGCCCTTTGATTTACCTGCCTCCAAATGGTTTTAAATTCTTTGGCTTTTCTGCGTGCCTATTAATGAAACAGCAAAAAATGTTATAGTTTGTGGCTGGACTGGACATTAACTCGAACTCAAGATCAAACGCCATCGAGATGAATACGATATTACAACACCTAGGCGGTCTCAACACAAAGTAATACCATTGTGACGGCTATTTTAATACAATGTATATTAATAACAAATTCAAGAAACAGACACCACTTTCTATTTCTCTCCGAGCTATTTCAAGATTAACTTCGGATAAGAATAGATTTTACGTAGGAGAGTAATTAGTTTTATGTTATTGTAAGTAATTATTGGTACAGTATGTAAAATATAGTTCTGAATACATACAAATCCTGACTACTAAGAAATATTTTTTTCTACATCATAGAAATTAAATGAACACAATCTACGAATAATAGTCTTTCATCCTGGATTTTGTTTTACTCTAGTTTATATCATGACCAATATATCTCATTAAAAACTGCAGGCTTCATATTTTGTTGTTTTGCATTCATCAGATAATTTGTTTTCGATAGAATTCGGCAACATAGTATTTTTCAGAAAATACAAATTGAACGACTAAGATCTATGAATAGTATATACCCTTGATTTCATCTCTTTCTATTGTGATCAATATTTGTGATTTCGTATTGTTCTAAGACGTATCTGGAATATTTCAATCTTAGTTTGTTTATTAATATTTTTAAGGGTCACTTGTTTTAATAGATACTAACATGCAGGCTTGACCTTTCTTAACCCGAATAATCCAGTCGTTATATTATTCTCCCGCTAGTCGCTGCATTAACACCTGGATGTATGCATTGATAAAGTTCGTCAAACGGAAATAGTAAATCGCTATGACTTATGGGTATTACGACATCGCCATTAGGAATGAATGGCGCGTAAATTAGGAGGAGCTAAGCATGTGTTTGTAAATAATGTCCAATGGAGCGATCTTTTTTTTTTTTAATTTAAAGGTGTATTTGTCTTCTAAATTTGCAAATGCACAATCATTCTCCATGTTTGTTTTGTCAATATTTACAAACGGAAGTAAAGGAAGTCAATAATGCGCATACGCACTAATATCTGACATTTGATTGGTCGTCTGAACCAGACAGCAGCTGACGGAGTTTTTCCATTAAGCGCGTTCAAGCCCTTATCCAGCGATAGTGCCGATAGAGGGCGCAGTATTATTCGAGTTAAACCTTTCCTAAAGGTTCAAAAGTTTGCCTTTATATTGATGGAAAAGTTAACTGTTTTTGCCAAAAAAAAAGTAAAAAAAGAAAAAAAAAAAGTAAATATCTAATTTAGTGCACACGACACATTTCTGAAATGACTTCCATCGGGCAAAACGTTGGAAAGACGTTGTTTTCTTTGGCCGATCAACTCTGCTAAAACTATCCATAGATCTTTAAGCTTAAGGTAAAAAATTGCAGAATAAAAACGCATGACAGACAATGAATTGACGTAAACATTTTGTATATATGTACGTCATATTTAGATAGTTGTCCACGACATTGTGTTTAGACACCATACATATCTTCACCTCTTGACCTTGTTGTTGTAAGTGTAATGATTTTCTCGTCTTCTCATATCAATCACGACTCTCCTAACGATATTAACTCCATTTTCGGAGCGGCTATTTCAATGAATTTGCCCTTATAATTGATTAACTGCATCATATATCTAATATATAACGATTTAGGAAAGTATTCGGTGGTCATCTAGATTTAACAGTTGACGTCCAAATAACCAGAGGTTCTGTGTAGCATGTATAGTTCATGTTGTTATGATAATAAAATGAAAAACAAACAAATACCAAATTTATCACGGGTTGTAAGAAGAGTTTGAAGATACCAAAAGGGTAATCAGAACCCGTAAATCGAAGGACATACAACATAATGGCCAAATGAAAACGATCTACAAAGCATTACATATAAAAATAAAGATCGAGTAACACGAATCCTACTATAATCTAGGGGTGATTTACACATAAACCATCAACAACACGAGAAAGTGCTCAGATTTATCCTACAATAACTGTTAACTTACAGTCCTAAATAGTGTAACCATAGCCGAGTTAAAATGAAAAACAAAAAATACCAAATAGACCTGGGTTGTAAGAAGAGCTTGAAGATACCAAAGGAGTAATCATAATCCGTAAATCGAAGAACAGACAACATAATGGCCAAAAGAAAAAGTACAAAAGGACAAACAACAATCTACAAAACATGCACATCAAACTAAAAATCGTGTAACACGAGCCCCACTAAAACCGACACTACTGACACCCGTCGTATTAATATAATAAGGCAGAAAGGAAAGGATATAATACTTCTGTAAATCAATGTTAATTTTATTTTATATCTACGATAGTCTTTAGACAAAGGGAATATAATCATATAATATCTGTCCTTAACACATTACTGAACTCTCATATGCCGCTCAAAGCAGGTTTTAGTGTTATGCCACTAGAGAGAGCAGTGATGCAAAATCAAGAATAACACAATAACAGTTTCAATTTCATAGAACAATACATAATAACTGCATATATACAACATAACTCTCCACCAACATAGACCACCAACAACATGAAAAAGTGCTAATATTGACCCGACAGATTTACAAGAATAAATGATAACTTAAAGTCCTAATTAAAGTAATTTATAGAAACTAGGGTCAATCTCCTTCTGGCATAGGTAACCTTAGCCGAGTTTGGATATCCTGTATAGACCCTTTCGTTTACTTGCTCCCAAAGACTGAACATGAACTTGAACCCACGATCAATCGCCTTCGTGATGAGCTAGCAAATATACCACCGAGGCCGTCACAAGACAAAGAAACACAATTATAACTGCTATCTTAATACATTGTATATTAATAACAATGTTATGAAACGGACACCAAATTCTAATCAGATAACAAATTTCCCTGCGAGCTATTTGAAGACTTACTTCGGAAAAGAATAGATTTCACGTAGGAGAATAATTAGCATTATGTTATTGTAAATATATATGGTCTATAGATACTGTATAAAATATATTGTTCTGTATACATAACAATACTGAGTATTAAAATTGGTTTTTTATATATCATAGAAATTAAAAGAATAAATTCTACGAATAGTTGTCTTTAATCCTGGATTATTGTTTGCTACTTGTTTATTATGACAAACATATCTCGTTGAAAACTGCAGTGTTCGAATGTTTTTGTTTTGCATTTTTCAGATCATTTTTGCTTAAGAATTTGGCGACATACAAATTCAATAACTAAAATCTACAAATAGTACATTTGAAGCTTTGATTTTTATGTCCATCTTTTATGATCAATATTGGTGATTCTTAACTGTTCTAAGACGTATCTGGAAAATTTCAATCTTATTTTTGTATTAATATTTCTAAGGGTCACTTGTTTTAATAGATACAAACATTCAGCCATGGCCTTTATAAGTTCGGAAGTTTTGTCTTTATATTGCTTGGAAAGATAACTGTTATTGCCAAAAAAAAATAGATAAATAAATAAAAACGTAAATATGCAATGTAGTGCGCACGACGCGGTGCTGGAATAAAATTCATCAAACAAAGCGCTGTTGTCACTAGTGCAGCAACTCTGTGATTTCTGTTCATAGCGCTTTCCAACGTATGGTAAACAATTGCAGATTAAAACACACGAAAGACGATGAAATGACGTAAACAATAGAAACACAAATCAATAAATTCCGACGTTATCCTTTACATTGTATATATGCGTACGTCATATTTAGATATTTGTCCAAAACATTGTGCTAAGAACCCATACATATCTCGACCTCTTGACTTTGTAATGGTAAATGTAATAATGTTCTCGTCTTTTCATATCAATCACGGCTCCTCTAACGATATTAACTCCATTTTCACAGCGACTATTTCAATTAATTTCCCCCTATAATTGATTATCTGCATCATATATCTAATTTCTAACGAGTTAGGAATGTTTTCGGTGGCCATCTAGATCTTACAGATCATGTCAAAATAAGCCAGAGGTTCTGTGTATTCTATGTAGTTCATCTTGTTATGATAATAAATTGAAAAACATTGATTAGAGACAGGAGAAAACGTCTCATTGATATGGTGAGGTGTCACATTACGATCGGTTGAATATATGTAATGAAAACGTAGATATCGAATTGGGTTCTTACGACACTTGTCTAGGGTTAACCTTCATCGCGTACGCTGAAAGTCCATAACTTAGAAGTAGTTTTTGTCATGGAGAAAACCAAAAGGTATAAATAGTATAAAGCTTTTTCATTGTGGATGACATGGTTGTATTTATAGACCTGGTAGGTCTATGCACTTAAAGCTAAATATTGACAATGAGTGAAGGACAACAATGTTCGATACTGTATCATTGCCTGCATCTGAGTTGTTGCAAGGCAAATTGATCAGTTATTTGAGAGCTTATCAGAACTATTTGAAAAAAGGTCTACTGTTGGCAGAACAATTGCTTACGTGGCGTAGACTAAGAAATCTAGGAAGTCTGGTCCGAAATTTCTTCGTCGTCATTATTGGTTAACCTATGGGAAAATATCACGTTTTATCGAAAGGAAGGCGAGTTGCAAAAATAAAAACATAAATTATACTAACTGCTTCCTGTACTTGCTTTAGGAATTAGGGCGGGTGCCATCGTCATATATGAGGGAAAGGGTTGCTAAACATTCAGAAGAACCTGATCTCACTAACGGTTTTAGATTGGGGCATTTCGCGTTTTTCGAGCATTTGTTCTTTTTATTTTGCTGGTGTTGTGTTGTCTATAAATATTTGGTGAGTAATCTGTGAGCCCGACAAGGTTAACACTGTTTTTTCTCTCGAATATATATTGACGATATTCATATATAATATGTCTATAATTTACTAAAGCGTTCAATCATTTTGAACTATCTCTTCCTTTGTTTGGTTTAATATTGTTAATAAATATGACATGTGCATGTACTATGCATTAAATAGAAAAAAAACATATAAAAATGTAGACGTATAGTCTAACGCACATGGCGAGTGTCTGGAATAGCTTCCATCGGGTATATATATATATATTGAAGCTCCTTTTTTAGGCAGTGGATGTAGTCGAGTGGTCTAGGGCGCTGGACGTAAGGCTAAGCGAATGGTGCTGCAGTGTAACAATGGTGTGGGTTCAAATCCCGTCGAGGGAAGAACAAAAATTTGACAGCTCTAAAAATCTAATTCTAACACTGTTTGGTTTAATTTTCAGACGTATATAATATTTAGTATTAACCTAGTATCCTTTAAAGTAACTTTGAGATCCAGTGGGACAGATATATTGTATGGTTGTCACTTGCTTCTAGACGTTTGTATAATATACTTTATTTCCTGTGACTGTATAATGAATAATTCTTCATTATCCTATCCAATATATTAAAAATTGCTGAGTTAGATTGCTGTCAAATTATAATATTAAGTATATATGTACCATCTACACACGCTTATACACATGTCTTACGCCTATCCCTAGATTTGCCTTACGAGACAAGGTAACACTACGACTATTGAAGCTCCTTTTTTAGGGAGTGGATGTAGTCGAGTGGTCTAGGGCGCTGGACGTAAGGCTAAGCGAATGGTGCTGCAGTGTAACAATGGTGTGGGTTCAAATCCCGTCGAGGGAAGAACAAAAATTTGACAGCTCTAAAAATCTAATTCTAACACTGTTTGGTTTAATTTTCAGACGTATATAATATTTAGTATTAACCTAGTATCCTTTAAAGTAACTTTGAGATCCAGTGGGACAGATATATTGTATGGTTGTCACTTGCTTCTAGACGTTTGTATAATATACTTTATTTCCTGTGACTGTATAATGAATAATTCTTCATTATCCTATCCATTATATTAAAAATTGCTGAGTTAGATTGCTGTCAAATTATAATATTAAGTATATATGTACCATCTACACACGCTTATACACATGTCTTACGCCTATCCCTAGATTTGCCTTACGAGACAAGGTAACACTACGACTATTGAAGCTCCTTTTTTAGGGAGTGGATGTAGTCGAGTGGTCTAGGGCGCTGGACGTAAGGCTAAGCGAATGGTGCTGCAGTGTAACAATGGTGTGGGTTCAAATCCCGTCGAGGGAAGAACAAAAATTTGACAGCTCTAAAAATCTAATTCTAACACTGTTTGGTTTAATTTTCAGACGTATATAATATTTAGTATTAACCTAGTATCCTTTAAAGTAACTTTGAGATCCAGTGGGACAGATATATTGTATGGTTGTCACTTGCTTCTAGACGTTTGTATAATATACTTTATTTCCTGTGACTGTATAATGAATAATTCTTCATTATCCTATCCAATATATTAAAAATTGCTGAGTTAGATTGCTGTCAAATTATAATATTAAGTATATATGTACCATCTACACACGCTTATACACATGTCTTACGCCTATCCCTAGATTTGCCTTACGAGACAAGGTAACACTACGACTATTGAAGCTCCTTTTTTAGGGAGTGGATGTAGTCGAGTGGTCTAGGGCGCTGGACGTAAGGCTAAGCGAATGGTGCTGCAGTGTAACAATGGTGTGGGTTCAAATCCCGTCGAGGGAAGAACAAAAATTTGACAGCTCTAAAAATCCAATTCTAACACTGTTTGGTTTAATTTTCAGACGTATATATATATATATATATATATATATATATATATAAACGTGTTAAAATTATATCTTTGAGCTGACAAATTTGTGTTCTTCCCTCGACTGGATTTGAACTCACACCAATGGTACACTGCAGCACCAATCGCAAAACCTTATGTTCACCGCCCTGGACCATCCGGCCACATCCGCTATATGAAATATAGCTTCAATATTTATATATATATATACCGGATGTGGCCAATTGGTCTAGGATGCTGGACATAAGCATAAGCGATTGGCGTGCGCTCAAATCATGTTGAGAGAGAACAAAAAAATTGTCAGCTCAGAAATCTAATTCTAACACTATTGAGTTAAATATCTCCCACTATATATATTCAGAAAGATATAGCCACAAGCAAGACATTAAATACACAATGATTCAGATATATTGCCTTTTGTCGATATATGGAAATATAATTATAGGAAATACATATATAAAGACTGTAGTTTACCTTTGGTGCATAGAAAACGTTAATATCTCTAGACAATACATGATGTAAGCATATAACAACCGATCGATAAACAAGTCATTACTACATCATGAAAGGGAGACTACTTAGCAATCATAATAACAAAACCATCATTCACATTAGCGCCATTATGGTATTGGTAAGGTGTGCTATTTTAAACGAAATATGTGATAGGTAATGGGTCCGTCGTCTTATATAGAAGGGAGTTTATAAATGTTACATGCACAAGCCTACTCTATATTATATTGTATTGGTGTGGTTATAATTCCATGTTAATTTGAATATTACTGTTTGGGTGAGACGGCAAACAATTTAACAGGTTTCATATTAGAGTTTGAAGATACCAAAGGGGTAATCAATCCGTATATCGAAGAATAATTCTACTCTGCCTGGGTATATTCGAATACATAGTATGCTACTACAAGAAATTATGATTTTTGGTGTTTTACCGCCACATTCAACAATATTTCAGCTATATCATGGCGATCAGTTTTAGTGGTGCAGGAAGCTGGAGTACCCGGAGAGAACCACCGACCATGGGCAAGCAACTGGTAAACTTTTCACTTGCGGTTGCGAGTCGAGTACACCATGTTTTGTAATTTACAAAGCCGGGCGAGAACCCACGCCGTATTGGTGATAGGTTTGTATGAGTTGTTAGATCCAACGACCTAACTCATTGAGCCAAATGGGTCCCTGTATAACTGAGTCACCCGGGCACCCACAGGAAATTATAAAATACATCTATTTTAAAATGAAAAAGTTACATATTCAATCGAATCAATAAAAAAAGAAAAAAAAGACAAATTATTAAAAAGTGTTAATACGAAGTTGGGAAAGTCCGCTGTAGAGCGATTGTTGACGTCAGCGACATGTTTTTTCTATTACACAAATTAACAGCCCACACAGGAGTTTACATTCACAGGTAACTGTAGCGTTCTGACAATTTTGTACATTTCATATGTTTCAACTCGGCGTTTTCAATATTTCATATGCTTCAAAATGGGATTATATCATACAAAATGTAAGTTTCCTTTTATTTTTATTTTTAAATTGATTTTTATACTCATATGAGTCGGAGTTTCTTCAAAAGCTGTAAAAGATAAGAAGATTCATGAGGCCTTTAATTTCATATACAGGTATATTGATGACGTTTTATCTATCAATAATGCTAGATTTGCAGAATTTCTTCCATTGATATATCCTCCAGAGCTGGAAGTTAAAGAGACCACAGATACCGCTTCGTCCGCATCACTTTTGGACTTATACCTCGAATTTGACGACAGTGGTAAAATCAATACTAAAATTTATGATAAACGGGACGACTTCAGTTTTAAAATCATAAATTTTCCAAATGTGTGCAGCATTATACCAGCTTCCCCTGCATATGGTGTTTACATCTCGCAATTGATTCGTTATGCAAGGGCCAGTAGCAATTATTCTGATTTCCTGAAACGTCATCTTCATCTGAGAAACAGGCTACTGGACCAGGGCTATAAAAAGATTCGCCTTATTCGATCTCTTAAAAAGTTTATATTCCGACACCAAGATCTTGTCGAAATATATTCCGTCTCTGCAGAAAAGATTATAAACGATGGATTTTCATATAGTGAAAATGTATAAAGATAAGGTGTCAACAAAAATGTCAAATCTATTTTTTTTTATCAATGTGTGACGTAAAAGTGTCTTTGACATTTACTTTACTGAGTTTGGTGCTGCTTTTACAACTGTTTTACCTGTTTTGTTCAAGTATTGTTATAAATACTGTTATAGTGACAGCCGGACACTTTGAGCCGTAATGAAAGGGGGAGGTTTGGCGCTTTAAAATCTGATTCAACCCACCATTTCTTTAGAAATGCCTGTACCAAGTCAGGGTCATTACGGTTTTCACAGTTTTCCGGTTGTTGACTGATTTTGTCTGTTTATATACTTATGAGTTTTGACTTTCCCTTTGTAAGATTGTTCGGAGTTCGGTAATTTTGTTATTACCCTTATTTATTTTGATATCAATTAAAACATGAATTTGATTTCATCTGAAGAAAATGCTTTTTCAAATATTAAATACCGGAAGTGGCTAGCTCTAAAATATCGGGTTTTGTTGTTACCCTTATTATAATTAACTACGGGTTAGCAAGAGTACATATAAAGACGTATCTATCTAAGTTAGTACATACAACACGTTTCTTGACTCGTAAGGTATACTCATAGTCAAAAGATTGCAGAGCCAAATTTAAAAGTCTTGAGAACAAGCAAATCAAAGGGCATAAATAGGATAACCAGGGGCTATGGTGTTTAACGACTTTTTTCAACGATATTTCAGCTATATCGTGGCGGTCATTGTTTTTGGCCGAGGAAACCGGAGTTCCCAGAGAAAACCATTGACCTGCCGCAAGTCACTGACAACTTTTATCACATACTGTTGTATCAAGTACAGGATAACCACAATAGGCTCAATATATTGACGAAACCATGTCAGCGTCGAGACACTGACTACTGGGTGGATGATACTATCGGGGAGAATTAATAGTCGACCAGAAGGGTAATCGACGCAGTGACGTAGATATTTATTCTAATGTGAAATTGTCTTTCGCTAACACAATTGACATGAAGAGAGATGCAGCGAATGCACACGTCCATAAGCTCCTACAAACTATTTTATGTTATTCTAGATTCAAACTGTGTGGGGCAAGGCAACACTAATGAAATTAAATTAAGATAAGCGCATTTCTATAGTTGCTGTGTATTTGCATTATATTGACTGTTTTCCTTGAAACTCTTCGTGCCAGTTTAAATGTATGTGATACTTTTTGCATCGCTTAATATTGCAAAGCAGAATATTTAACTACAAATTAAAACTAAAGTTGAAATAGATAACAATGCTTTAACAGTGGGGCATGGCAACAATAATGGAATTAAATTTATGTAAGCACATTGGTATAGTTGCTGTTTGTTTGCATTATATTGACTGTTTTCCATGACATTGTTCGTGCCAGTTCAAATGTCTTTGATATTTCTGAACATGTTCCATCATTTAATATCATAAAGCAGATTATTCATGTAAATGTATTGGATTCATTGTGCATCATTTGATATTGCAGAGCAGATTATTAAATACAAACTAAAACTAAACTTAAGGTAGATTGAAGATATCAGTGCATTAACATGCACCATCTGCGTTTGTCATCATCAGATTTTTATTTTAAAAAATAAGTCAATTAAGAGGAGAAAAGATAAAAATTGTGGACATTGTGTTGTTCTTCGATGTACGATTTTGTATTACCCCTTTGGTATATTCAAACTTGTCCTATCCAATTAACACGTAGATGTCAAATATAGTGCACTCGTCGAGGTTCTTGAATAACCTTCGTGAGTCATGTACAAAATCGAAATATTGGAAAGCCAACTAATTAATAGATTTGGGAGCGATAAAACCAAAGCCTAAGCAGGATAGCTGAAATCGGCCATTGTTACCTATGCCTGAGGGAGAAGAACCTTAGTCAAGAAAAATGTCAAGGATGTTTTTTTATCAATGTGTGACGTAAACATATTTTTGACATTTACGTCACCGGATATGGTACTGCTTTGACAACTATTTTACCTATTTTGTTCCTGTATTTAAATACTGTTATAGTGACAGCCGGAACTTTTGAACCGTAATGAGAGCGGGAGGTTTGGCGCCTTAAAATCTGATTCAACCCACCATTTCTTTAGAAATGCCTGTACCAAGTCAGGGTCATTACGGTTTTCACAGTTTTCCGGTTGTTGACTGATTTTGTCTGTTTATATAATTATGAGTTTTGACTTTCCCTTTGTAAGATTGTTCGGAGTTCGGTCATTTTGTAATTACCCTTATTTATTAATAATTACATTATTTAGGAACTGTAAATGTATTTCAGTAATAAATATATCTAGTACACCATGTCAGTGCCGAAGCACTGACTACTGAGCGGATGATACGTCCAGGGACTAATAGTCCACCAGCAGAGGTATCGATCCAGTGATAGTAATAAAAACATAGACATCAAAATTAGTGCACACGTTGGTTTCTGGAATAACCTTCTACACACATTTTAAAAGTGCTTGCTCATTAATCTCTTGATTTTCTTCCAGGTTATTTCCTGTACATCTAAATTGTTAATTAGAGACAATATACGTGTCAGTAGGTCACTGTCCTTTGGAAATAATATCCAACTTCTTTCCTTATTGGAATATAAATGAGATCTTGATTATAATCAACTCACAAAATGAAGTCTTTTTTTTTTACTACATATGTGATTTACAAACGTGGGTTCAATTAACGAAGAAATGTCAACGTGAACGATATATAACAACATTTGCCCCAGTTATTGCAAAAAGAAAAAGATCTACAAATAAACAGTAGCCCTTTTCACAAAAATTCGTAACTATAGTCCTAACTTTTTCACTTAAGATTATCTTACGACAATTCCTAAGTCCTTTTCACAAAGATTATCTTACGACAAATTTTAATCTTACGACTAAAATTACACTTACGATAAAAAATTCTTCCTTAGGTGTACTCGATACAACATTATGTGAAAAAGTTTGTCAGTGATTTGCGACGGGTCAATGGTTTTCTCCGAGTACTCCAGTTTTCTCCACCAATAAAACTGACCGATATATTGTTGAAAGGGGCGCTATACACCATGGACCATCTTCCTTAGCAACCTAGTTTCATTTCCATAGCACAACAAAGCATTTTGTTTAATAAAATTATTCTATTAAATATCCTCGGCACTAATTTATAAGCAGTTTTTATGCTATGATGTGTTTGTATGTTTATATTGAATTTTTATCTAATACAAAAAAAAAATGTATATGAATCGGTCACCAATAACTGCACAAAATATGAACGGTTATGATTTTCGTATAGAGGAACATTTCTAATGCATGTAAATTAAAATGATCTATAATAATTATCATTACTTGGAGTTGTGCGTCATCATCCACGCGTGGTTACTTTTGGTAAAAGTATTTTTTAAGGGAGTGCATCTGGAGTGTGAAAAAACCCCTATTCATATAATTCATTTTATCAGTTATTTGTCAGCAAAATATTTACCCCTTTTTCCAATTAATCCCATCCCACATAAAATTAAACGCTTGTTCTTTTACTGATGAAAATTTATCCCGAATTTTCTGAGATAACCCAAATTAAGATGTGTTTATCATCTATCAATCATGAAGACGAATAAATATCCCTGTTATATATTAATGTTAATATAACAGAAGAATGTACACAAGTTTATGTATTGCCAGAGTGTTCGATGATTATCGAAGTTGGCAGAAATTAATAAATTATATTACTAATATAAAGGCAAAATCAAAACGATATCATTGGATCCAGAAAATTTCAGTCCTAAAGCGGCTGTTCATACAAAACTTTTGTAAGCGAAGTAGATGTCTAGAAGAAAATCACATATTCCTGTTTTTATCCAAAAAAAAAATGAAAAAAAAGAATTCTCCCCAAGTTTGCAAGTAGTCTTTTCGATTGTCGATCGTTCCCAATTTGAAATATAAAATTAATGAGAATTATCTTGATTTTTTTGGTCATGTAAACGATACACTGCTGCATTGAAGAGGTAAATGTACGGAATGCATCGTTATAGACAGACTCTGTTATTAGTCACGCCAGAAAAAGGAGTAAACAACAATGCCATTTGTAGCGTCTGTTTGTATTAAACCATATTTATTTTAATAAACCTTTATCAATATGTGTAATTAGGTTTGTCATACGGTCAGAGAAAATGCGCTAATGATGAATTGCTCTCTTATTTTCAAGTCGAAGCGCCAATACATTGTCCATCTTTTTTTTCTATTTTTTTCACTTACGATAAAAGATAAGACCAAAATTTCTCTTACGATCAAAATTTTACACTTAGGACAGGATAGTTTTACACGTAAAGTTAGGACTATTTTTACACTTAAGATTATCGTAAGTATTTTTGTGAAACTCTTTTTAATCTTAGTTTTACACTTACGACAATTTTTTATCGTAAGAATTTTTGTGAAAAGGGCTACAGATTTTTAAGATGCTGAAGGGATAATCAGAATCCGTAAATAGAAGAAGAACAGACAACACAATGGCCAAAAGAAAAATGACAAAATGATCTACCAAACATATATATAAAATTAAAGATCGAGTAAACCTTGTTATATTATCATCGCGAACACGGAATGTTTGATTGATTGTGATTGTTGGTTGATTGACGTCCAGCGGAAAATCTACAAAGCGTTAATTTGCATGGAACATGTCACTACCCAGACACAAAAACCGCTGAGGTCCACATCAAGTTTCCGTATCATGACCTCATGTCGAGAGAGTATCCGCTACCATGAGAGACGATGGGCAGTTCTGAGACCCATCACAGTACGAAAATCAGTATGGTGTACATACATTACTATCTGATAAAATCCGCTCAAATTTGTGGACTTACTTAACCGATAAATCTAGAAAATAATTGCAGTAAAAATGTTGTAAAAGAAAAGGTTTTATTTGGAACTTAATTAAACCTAAATGTAATAAAAATCATTCAGATATATTTCGTTCCATTTTATAATAAATCTAATTTGATTAACATCATAACCGAGAACAAGGCATTATGAGATTTAATGTATCTTACGCAGCTATTACTTGTATTGGTGCTGTGCCGTTCCTATCTTCTAGTATTAAATATCCTAATAATGACCCCACCATTTGTATGCATTGCTTCAGCTTCGGGTATTGGATGCACTGTCCAATCCCAAACTATTGACCTATATCAAGCTATTAAGCTTATTGTGTCAATCCTATGTAATTAATAATCATGCCAAAAGCTATGTAATAATTGTCTCAAACCCGACTTAAGATGACAATGTATACAATAGTGTATTTAACCTAACGTAGATTTTCGTTTTTATACCATTAACCGCTGGACTTCTGGTACTAGCGTACATGGACCATCTGAGGAATGCATTTTTGTTATTTTTTGTATTTGTTAACAGCGAGTGTAATATATGTTATTGAATAACAAAATATTTTTATCTCAGCAGGTTCGCTTTTAAAGCCCTAGATGATAGATTTATTATGTCAACTCTAGCTACGGATTTCCTTATCTCATCTATAATAATGAGTTTTATTGTAAAAATCCCAGCTACTAGTTTAAAGGTCTCAACTTGAGGTATTTGATTTATTATCGCCAAGGACAGTTTTGTGTAGGCCCATACTACAATATACCCACTTGCTGGTTCAAATTATACAATATAATTATGAAGAAGTAATCGCTCTTTACACAAGATGCAATAGTTTTGCAATAATTGTGGTGTAATCCGGTACAGTTAAACGAGTACATTTTTTTTCTCTTACCGAAATAATTGTTATAATTGTGATGCTATCCGCTGCAGGCAATCAAATGACACATTGAATATTAGTTATGTGTCAATTAATGCATATTTCAAAATAGCATCAATATGGAATCTTAGAAATAGTGTATCTTTTTCACTTATTCAACGTGATTATTTATTCATTAACTCCAGAACTATTTTGTTGTCTTCAACATATTCAGTCAGCATTTATTTACAAGAGATAACACATTTGTTATAGAGTACTATCCTAAAAAACGGAGACATCGAATTTAGTGCACAGGATGCGCCTCGACAGACACGCACATAACAAAATTAACTTTTTTTTTATAGAAAACTACTATCTTAAGAAAACGCAGCTATCGAATTTTCGAAATCATCGAAGACAACGAGGCACATTTGGGACTACCCTCATCAGACACGCTTATAGTCAAAAGTTCATAATTCACGCCAAATGCACTTTTGAGCTGATGTAAACTGGTATATCATTATATTCTGCGGTACACGTGTACTGTTAAGACACAAACGGCGCATTACTTACTATTCAGACCTATACATTAATTATACATCTTTGTGGCATCATTTACTTGATTTGTCAGGTCGGTAGATTAATAAACAAATAAACATAAACGTCTTCTCCAGCTGTCAAATATATGTGACCAGAGTTAGTAATCCTGGATTATGGTGATCGTATTATAGTACATCTCACTTCTTCTGATGTTTGTGTAGCCAGTTTGTATAATCTTCTTAATATGTGACCAGAGTTAGTAATCCTGGATTATGGTGATCGTATTATAGTACATTTCACTTCTTCTGATGTTTGTGTAGCCAGTTTGTATAATCTTCTTAATATGTGACCAGAGTTAGTAATCCTGGATTATGGTGATCGTATTATAGTACATCTCACTTCTTCTGATGTTTGTGTAGCCAGTTTGTATAATCTTCTTAATATATGACCAGAGTTAGTAATCCTGGATTATGGTGATCGTATTATAGTACATCTCACTTCTTCTGATGTTTGTGTAGCCAGTTTGTATAATCTTCTTAATATGTGACCAGAGTTAGTAATCCTGGATTATGGTGATCGTATTATAGTACATCTCACTTCTTCTGATGTTTGTGTAGCCAGTTTGTATAATCTTCTTAATATGTGACCAGAGTTAGTAATCCTGGATTATGGTGATCGTATTATAGTACATTTCACTTCTTCTGATGTTTGTGTAGCCAGTTTGTATAATCTTCTTAATATGTGACCAGAGTTAGTAATCCTGGATTATGGTGATCGTATTATAGTACATATCACTTCTTCTGATGTTTGTGTAGCCAGTTTGTATAATCTTCTTAATATATGACCAGAGTTAGTAATCCTGGATTATGGTGATCGTATTATAGTACATTTCACTTCTTCTGATGTTTGTGTAGCCAGTTTGTATAATCTTCTTAATATGTGACCAGAGTTAGTAATCCTGGATTATGGTGATCGTATTATAGTACATCTCACTTCTTCTGATGTTTGTGTAGCCAGTTTGTATAATCTTCTTAATATGTGACCAGAGTTAGTAATCCTGGATTATGGTGATCGTATTATAGTACATTTCACTTCTTCTGATGTTTGTGTAGCCAGTTTGTATAATCTTCTTAATATGTGACCAGAGTTAGTAATCCTGGATTATGGTGATCGTATTATAGTACATCTCACTTCTTCTGATGTTTGTGTAGCCAGTTTGTATAATCTTCTTAATATATGACCAGAGTTAGTAATCCTGGATTATGGTGATCGTATTATAGTACATCTCACTTCTTCTGATGTTTGTGTAGCCAGTTTGTATAATCTTCTTAATATGTGACCAGAGTTAGTAATCCTGGATTATGGTGATCGTATTATAGTACATTTCACTTCTTCTGATGTTTGTGTAGCCAGTTTGTATAATCTTCTTAATATGTGACCAGAGTTAGTAATCCTGGATTATGGTGATCGTATTATAGTACATCTCACTTCTTCTGATGTTTGTGTAGCCAGTTTGTATAATCTTCTTAATATGTGACCAGAGTTAGTAATCCTGGATTATGGTGATCGTATTATAGTACATCTCACTTCTTCTGATGTTTGTGTAGCCAGTTTGTATAATCTTCTTAATATATGACCAGAGTTAGTAATCCTGGATTATGGTGATCGTATTATAGTACATCTCACTTCTTCTGATGTTTGTGTAGCCAGTTTGTATAATCTTCTTAATATGTGACCAGAGTTAGTAATCCTGGATTATGGTGATCGTATTATAGTACATCTCACTTCTTCTGATGTTTGTGTTGCCAGTTTGTATAATCTTCTTAATATGTGACCAGAGTTAGTAATCCTGGATTATGGTGATCGTATTATAGTACATCTCACTTCTTCTGATGTTTGTGTAGCCAGTTTGTATAATCTTCTTAATATGTGACCAGAGTTAGTAATCCTGGATTATGGTGATCGTATTATAGTACATCTCACTTCTTCTGATGTTTGTGTAGCCAGTTTGTATAATCTTCTTAATATGTGACCAGAGTTAGTAATCCTGGATTATGGTGATCGTATTATAGTACATCTCACTTCTTCTGATGTTTGTGTAGCCAGTTTGTATAATCTTCTTAATATGTGACCAGAGTTAGTAATCCTGGATTATGGTGATCGTATTATAGTACATCTCACTTCTTCTGATGTTTGTGTAGCCAGTTTGTATAATCTTCTTAATATGTGACCAGAGTTAGTAATCCTGGATTATGGTGATCGTATTATAGTACATTTCACTTCTTCTGATGTTTGTGTAGCCAGTTTGTATAATCTTCTTAATATGTGACCAGAGTTAGTAATCCTGGATTATGGTGATCGTATTATAGTACATTTCACTTCTTCTGATGTTTGTGTAGCCAGTTTGTATAATCTTCTTAATATATGACCAGAGTTAGTAATCCTGGATTATGGTGATCGTATTATAGTACATCTCACTTCTTCTGATGTTTGTGTAGCCAGTTTGTATAATCTTCTTAATATGTGACCAGAGTTAGTAATCCTGGATTATGGTGATCGTATTATAGTACATCTCACTTCTTCTGATGTTTGTGTAGCCAGTTTGTATAATCTTCTTAATATGTGACCAGAGTTAGTAATCCTGGATTATGGTGATCGTATTATAGTACATCTCACTTCTTCTGATGTTTGTGTAGCCAGTTTGTATAATCTTCTTAATATGTGACCAGAGTTAGTAATCCTGGATTATGGTGATCGTATTATAGTACATTTCACTTCTTCTGATGTTTGTGTAGCCAGTTTGTATAATCTTCTTAATATGTGACCAGAGTTAGTAATCCTGGATTATGGTGATCGTATTATAGTACATCTCACTTCTTCTGATGTTTGTGTAGCCAGTTTGTATAATCTTCTTAATATATGACCAGAGTTAGTAATCCTGGATTATGGTGATCGTATTATAGTACATCTCACTTCTTCTGATGTTTGTGTAGCCAGTTTGTATAATCTTCTTAATATGTGACCAGAGTTAGTAATCCTGGATTATGGTGATCGTATTATAGTACATCTCACTTCTTCTGATGTTTGTGTAGCCAGTTTGTATAATCTTCTTAATATGTGACCAGAGTTAGTAATCCTGGATTATGGTGATCGTATTATAGTACATCTCACTTCTTCTGATGTTTGTGTAGCCAGTTTGTATAATCTTCTTAATATGTGACCAGAGTTAGTAATCCTGGATTATGGTGATCGTATTATAGTACATCTCACTTCTTCTGATGTTTGTGTAGCCAGTTTGTATAATCTTCTTAATATGTGACCAGAGTTAGTAATCCTGGATTATGGTGATCGTATTATAGTACATCTCACTTCTTCTGATGTTTGTGTAGCCAGTTTGTATAATCTTCTTAATATGTGACCAGAGTTAGTAATCCTGGATTATGGTGATCGTATTATAGTACATCTCACTTCTTCTGATGTTTGTGTTGCCAGTTTGTATAATCTTCTTAATATGTGACCAGAGTTAGTAATCCTGGATTATGGTGATCGTATTATAGTACATCTCACTTCTTCTGATGTTTGTGTAGCCAGTTTGTATAATCTTCTTAATATGTGACCAGAGTTAGTAATCCTGGATTATGGTGATCGTATTATAGTACATCTCACTTCTTCTGATGTTTGTGTAGCCAGTTTGTATAATCTTCTTAATATATGACCAGAGTTAGTAATCCTGGATTATGGTGATCGTATTATAGTACATCTCACTTCTTCTGATGTTTGTGTAGCCAGTTTGTATAATCTTCTTAATATGTGACCAGAGTTAGTAATCCTGGATTATGGTGATCGTATTATAGTACATCTCACTTCTTCTGATGTTTGTGTAGCCAGTTTGTATAATCTTCTTAATATGTGACCAGAGTTAGTAATCCTGGATTATGGTGATCGTATTATAGTACATCTCACTTCTTCTGATGTTTGTGTAGCCAGTTTGTATAATCTTCTTAATATGTGACCAGAGTTAGTAATCCTGGATTATGGTGATCGTATTATAGTACATCTCACTTCTTCTGTTGTTTGTGTAGCCAGTTTGTATAATCTTCTTAAGTGTTATTTTGTATGTCGGGTATTGTGTATGTCCTTAAGATATCCTTGTATAAAATATAGTGGAGCCGTTAGAAACACTAAAATCCATACATACGTTTTTATTACTACCACTGGGTCGATACATCTGCTGGTGGACTATTGGTCTCCGACCGTATCACCCGCATAGTAGTCAGTGTTTCGGCAATTATTGAAATTTGCAGTTCCTAAATAATGTAGTCATTAATAAAGCTAAGATTTTCGACCATCAGGCATATGTGACGTTATCCGATTTAGCCTATATTGTTTAGGCCCTTTGTTTGTTTCCCTGCCCCCCCCCCCCCCCCCCCCCCAAAGGCTTTTAAATTATTTTGCGTTCCATTTTTTTATTATTAGCGTACCAGTTGAATATTATTTCAGACACGTGCACAACATTTTAATTGTGTCATAGTATGTTATACCCGCTTGAATAGAAATATACAATATTATGAACATTGTCTGAAAAAATAACATTACTTTGTACAAGCTTTAGGAACAGATTGAAAAGTAAGGATTTGGCGAGTTGTCTAGCCTGTTTTTCACCGAGTGGACATGTACGCATGCTGTGTTTATCTTGCAAAGTCAAAATATCCAAAACAATTGCTAAATTGTACTGACAAGGGCAGAAACCAGCGTCGCTAAAAATAATTTTCAATGGTATCATCTCTCACGTCCGCGTTATACTGCTCTCACGTCCGCGTTATCCTACTCTCACGTCCGCGTTATACTGCTCTCACGTCCGCGTTTTACTGCTCTCACGTCTGCGTTATACTACTCTCACGTCCGCGTTATACTGCTCTCACGTCCGTGTTATCCTACTCTCACGTCCGCGTTATACTGCTCTCACGTCCGCGTTATGCTGCTCTCACGTCTGCGTTATACTACTCTCACGTCCGCGTTATACTGCTCTCACGTCCGTGTTATACTGCTCTCACGTCCGCGTTATACTGCTTTCACGTCCGCGTTATGCTGCTCTCACGTCCGCGTTATGCTGCTCTCACGTCCGCGTTATACTACTCTCACGTCCGTGTTATACTGCTCTCACGCCCGCGTTATACTGCTCTCACGTCCGCGTTATACTGCTCTCACGTCCGCGTTATACTGCTCTCACGTCCGCGTAATACTGCTCTCACGTCCGCGTTATACTGCTCTCACGTCCACGTTATACTGCTGTCACGTCCACGTTATACTACTCTCACGTCCGCGTTATATTGCTCTCACGTCCGCGTTATACTGCTCTCACGTTCGCGTTATACTGCTCTCACGTCCGCGTTATACTGCTCTCACGTCCGCGTTATATTGCTCTCACGTCCGCGTTATACTGCTTCCATTTATTACCCTTCGCTCAATGTGGCTAAGGCAATAGGAGATTATTATATGATACTAGACGAATACAAAATAATATATTCGAATACCTTTATTGTACAGTTATATAATGTTTACAGGATAACTTATTTGATTCGATTATTTGTTTTGAACAGAGATTTATTATTTTTATTTGACCACGATTTGCATATCAGATGATGTTCGTGTAGGTTAACGTTATCATGACGGGTGTCACTAGTGAAGCATGAACTGTTTACCCACGGGGGGTTCTGAGTTCACTCCGTATCAAATGGGGTTCATTTTGCGCAATCTTGAGTTTTTGTATAGTATTTTGTTAATCATTGTTTATATATTTGTGTCCTTTTTCTTTTGTCCATTATATTGTTCTTACTTGTTAACTTAAGCTCGTGTCTTTTTACAATGTTGTCAATGGAATTGAATTGAATTGAATTTTGGAGTTTAATGCCACTTTCAGCAATATTTCAGCTATATCATGGCGACCAGTTTTAGTGGTGGAAGAAGCCGGAATACCCGGAGAGAACTACCGACCATGGGCAAGCAACTGGTAATCTTTATCACTTGCGGCTGCGAGCCGAGTGCACCATTTTTTGTAATTTACAAAGCCGGGCGCGAACCCATGCCGTATTGGTGATAGGCTTGTACGAGTTGTTAGGTAATCCAACTACCTAACTCATTGAGCCACCCGGGCCCCTATGTTATCAGTAGAACTAGCATCAACTTTTATACATGTACCAAATAAATTCAAAATCGATATTTATGAATGATTCATTCACATTCCAAACACAGTTATTTTTTGCACTATTTGACGTACTATTATAGTCAGTCAAAGAGAATTAATAATAAGCTGTGTCAAACTATCCTATTAATTCTACATATTTATTGCAGATTTAGTATGCAGGAAGTGCACACACGATATATTTTACTTTTAGTTTCTACCACCGTAATTGAAATAGAATTCCCAGTGTGTTAAATGCTACAATAAACTCTAAAATACGATTCGCTTCAAATTTTCAATAGTAAAAGACATTGAAACTATTGCAAAATACAGCAGTAAAATGGAAAATAAACAATAGCACAATGTCGGAACAGTTCCAAAAATAATTGTAGGAAGAGATAATATCGATGCCTCTAAAACACATTCACGACGTCTCACTTTCCTGGCTAGGTACAGGTACTAATGTGTGGATGATACGCGGGGACTAATAGTTCATCAGAAGAGGTAGTGATAGTAATAAAAAAAAAAACTGTATCAAATTTAGTGTGCATGGCGCGTTTCTGGAATAACCTTTAGGTACGCTCATATTCAAAGGATTGGAAAGATAAATAATTTAGTTATTTGGGAGTTTCAATTAAAGTGGCAGGGTTAAACTAGTAGGTTTTTTTTTCACTCGGACCAAGTTTCAATCTTGTATGCACTGGTTTATAATTGCCTTAAATTATTAGAACGAATTAAGGAATATTTGAAATTGTTGAACAGGTTATACGATATAACCTGGTTTGGGCCAGTTTATGCTTAATAAACTGCGAAGCGGTTTATGAAAAGCGTAAACTGATAAGGGTAATAACAAAATTACCGAACTCCGAACAATCTTACAAAGGGAAAGTAAAAACTCATAAATATATAAACAGACAAAATCAGTCAACAACCGGAAAACTGTGAAAACCGTAATGACCCTGACTTGGTACAGGCATTTCTAAAGAAATGGTGGGTTGAATCAGATTTTAAAGCGCCAAACCTCCCCCTTTCATTACGGCTCAAAGTTTCCGGCTGTCACTATAGCAGTATTTATAACAATACTTGAACAAAACAGGTAAAACAGTTGACCCAAACCAGGTTATGCAAGTTTAACCTCTTCAACAATTTAAAATATTCCTTATAATTTAATTTTTTCAACAAAATTTAATGATTCCTCGATTTTAATTACGATTATTTCATGTGACTATTTGAGTTTGTCGTTGGCGGATGAACACGTTCGTGACGTCACAATACCAACCCAGGTTATCGAGTATTACCAAAATTTTCACCAGGCGGATTAGCCAATCAAATTGAAATATTCAAATCAAATTAAATTATTCGGAAATAATCATGAGAAAAAAAATAAAATTTCCAAGACGATTTAGAATGATATTACTCTTAGAATAGAAATGTTTTATATTCAATTTACGGTGTAATCCCAATACACTCCTTTCCTGTTCAAATCGGTACATTAAGGTTCCAAACCTGAGATATTACGTGTAGAATTCTTTAAATACAAATTGTTCCGGGAATTACGATATTAATGTAGGACAGGTTAAAACTAGCATGTTGTAGACAAGTACATATTTACTTGCTTAACATTATTGTTTCAGCGTTAAAACATGGATAGGGTTATTGGTGCTTAACGCCACATTCAACAACATTTCAGCTATATCATGGCGGTCAGTTTTATTGGTGGAGGAAACCGGTGACGAATGGACTACATACACAAAACAAATGTTACTTTTTAATATATGATAGGTTATGGTTATGAACAGTTTCTACTAAACTTACAAATCATTTTTAAAAACGAAAATATCAAATGCAGCGCGCTCGACGTGTTTATGGAGTAACCTTCATCAGGTACGCTCAAAATTGAAAGATTGGAAAGCCAAATTGCCTGGCCAAAAAGTAAAGTTGTTGACAATGTCACCAATAAAAACAAAACACCAGAAACATCAAAACATCAATGAAAACTGTATACAATACCCAATCCGATTCATTCACCACCACTGAGATGTTCGTTGACCTTGTGTTTAGTCGGTTTGATACTTTCTAACAACGTTCCTTGTTATAAAGGGGCCGTCGTGGTCGTAATAATGCAATCGGGGCAAATAACCACTAAAATTGTGAGTTCAAATCCCTCTCATGCTAGGCGCTCCCGATACAACAGTACTATGTGATAAAGTTTGTCAGTGACTTACGACAGATCGTTGATTTTCTTAGAGTACTCCGGTTTCATTCATTAATAAAATGATATTTCTGAAATATTGTTGAACGTGGCGTTAATAACAAAACACACACACTTTTGTTATTTACGCAGTTTCGTAGTGCACTGAATATCGTTGTTCAATGGTACCAACAAAAAGCAGAGTAAGCATGGATCGATATATTTCCGTGTTTAAATTGTGAGTAATCGGGATATATATCTTTTTAGAAGGGTATTAACATATATATTGAGCCATCATGTCTACAAAAATTGGATTTGCGTGTTTTCTAAAATATTTTGAGTCTGGATTGCTTCTCAAATTCAAATTGATGACGAATGAGTAAGAAATAGTGTTTGAACGCCAAGTGAACAATTTGACAAGATGATGATGTCAACTTTATACTCGAACAACACTCTTAGTGCTATTCTTAGAGTGATAGCTCACAGATATACATGTCACTCCACTCGGACACATTATCCAAATTCCGAGCCGACAAATCTTTGGTCTTACTCCTTAATTCTTCGTGCAGGAAATATCAATTTAATAGTGTTTAGCTTGAGATGACTGGAACACGAACCGACGATATACCCCAATTGAGGCGAGCACACTAACCGAGTTGGTCAAATTATATGCTGTTATATACCTACTGTTGAATACCAGAAGGTAATCCAGGAAAAGAGATGTTACAAAAAGTCGAAGCAAATGTAACATGGATAACAGACATTGAAATAAATAACAATATATAAATATTAGAGAAAACAGAAGGAGCTATCTAGAATTGACACTCAAGAAACACTGGCAACAAGACAGATGACGAAGACAAACAAAACAAAGAAATACAACATAACATGGACCAAAATCTTAGGGTGAATCCATGTGCTTGCGAAGGTCAAGCAGTTTACGCTTCTTATAATACTCCCGCCGTGCATAGAGACATAATTTTCATGTAGCATTTGTGAATGACATTAACGAGTTGTTTTTTCAATAAATATATAATTGCTATTAAGTAAATAATATAGAGACACTGTCTTTAACTAGAATTTGTGAATGAATTATATGACTCAACATGCACTGAATTGTTAACTAGAGTGACACTGGTGGATCAGAAGCTGCTTAGCCATTCGGAACACCTATAGTTTTACTGGTGTTCATTGGGGTTCGTGTTGTTGCATCTAATTGTGTCTGAAATGTTTTGCCGATCATTATTTAATCGTTTTCCTTTTTTCTTGTGTACGGCTTCTGACCGTGTGTATCAACAAACTGTTCTTACGAGTTTTCTGACTTTATCTGGAAATACTTTTAACCTACTCATACAGAGAAACTGTTTCACATGTCGTGTTCGTGAATGACGTCTGCAAGCTTTGTGTTTCAACTTACAGGGACTAAATAATTAAATGAAGCTGTAGTGTTTTGGATGTATTTACTATAAAAAATGTGAAAAAATGCTAAAGCAAAAATATATCATTAACAATTCATTATGTACATATCAATCTACAATGTGTGGTATACATTATCTATAACACAGACCTGGGGAATACAAAATTAAAATATACATAAATTACAATATATATATATCAAACTATGACATGATACATAAATCAGACGGCATTTGAATATATGGAAATTTACCGTATAACCGATAAATTTCTGCGGTGTGTAATGCCTGCTGTTCTTGGTTAAAAAGACATTTTTTTCTGCGGTTTGAAAATCTTGCAGCCGAATTTTTTGTTGTATACGGTCTTTAGCTATTGATAAGTTAATTCACATCTATCGTATACTATATAATCTGAGATCACTACAAATTCGTCTTGCCAAAGCCAAAGACGATCTATTAATGTATATATACTGAATAATAATAGGTAATATAAATATTACTCAATTTGAAGTATTATCTATATTTTGTCAAGAGAAAAGTGGAGAAAAACGTTTCGATTATGATTCTACTATCCTGTGTCAAACTGGAGGCTTCGGTGTTCGTGATGTTATATAGAACGTGGACGTGCATCTACCTTCGTAATTACTATGTTAGACGACGTCAATGTTATGTCATATAGTAACGCATAAATTATAATACGTTAAAATCAAGCGAGTCGCTTTATAAAAGACTGATCAACGAATAGATAAATAAATATGGAAAAAACATTTAAACTATACGATAACGGTAAATTTAATTGGTTGAAAACATACTATAATACTGAGAAATATACCTTCTCAATTTTGGTGTTGCAATCGTGGCAATTTAATTTCATATTCTATTTAATAATCATATGATACAAACTGTTGAATGCAACTAATTTAGCAAAATGACAGTCTTGGAACTGAGATTATCGCAACGCTCCGATAGAACGATCTCTGATAATGTATGTCGTGATATTCAAAACTGACGTTATTGTTTTTATCGGTTACGTGAGACTGTATTTAATGTTACACTGACCTATGATTTTCAGTATCAGTCAGTTGTTTTATAGGTTACGTGAGACTGTATTTAACGTTACACTGACCTATGATTTCCAGTATCAGTCAGTTGTTTTTATAGGTTACGTGAGACTGTATTTAACGTTACACTGACCTATGATTTTCAGTATCAGTCAGTTGTTTTTATAGGTTACGTGAGACTGTGTTTGACATTACACTGACCTATGATTTTCAGTATCAGTCAGTTGTTTTGTTAGGTTACGTGAGACTGTATTTAACGTTACACTGACCTATGATTTTCAGTATCAGTCAGTTGTTTTTATAGGTTACGTGAGACTGTGTTTGACATTACACTGACCTATGATTTTCAGTATCAGTCAGTTGTTTTTATAGGTTACGTGAGACTGTATTTAACGTTACACTGACCTATGATTTCAAGTATCAGTCAGTTGTTTTAATAGGTTACGTTAGACTGTATTTAACGTTACACTGACCTATGATTTTCAGTATCAGTCAGTTGTTTTTATAGGTTACGTGAGACTGTGTTTGACATTACACTGACCTATGATTTTCAGTATCAGTCAGTTGTTTTGTTAGGTTACGTGAGACTGTATTTAATGTTACACTAACCTATGATTTTCAGTATCAGTCAGTTGTTTTGTTAGGTTACGTGAGACTGTATTTAACGTTACACTGACCTATGATTTTCAGTATCAGTCAGTTGTTTTTATCGGTTACGTGAGACTGTGTTTGACATTACACTGACCTATGATTTTCAGTATCAGTCAGTTGTTTTTATCGGTTACACGTGAGACTGTATTTAACGTTACACTAACCTATGATTTTCAGTATCAGTCAGTTGTTTTTATAGGTTACGTGAGACTGTTTAACGTTACACTGACCTATGATTTTCAGTATCTGTCAGTTGTTTTTATCGGTTACGTGAGACTGTATTTAACGTTACACTGACCTATGATTTTCAGTATCAGTCAGTTGTCTTTATAGGTTACGCGAGACTATGTTTGACATTACACTGACCTATGATTTTCAGTATCAGTCAGTTGTTTTTATCGGTTACGTGAGACTGTATTTAACGTTACACTGACCTATGATTTTCAGTATCAGTCAGTTGTTTTCATAGGTTACGTGAGACTGTATTTAACGTTACACTGACCTATGATTTTCAGTATCAGTCAGTTGTTTTCATAGGTTACGTGAGACTGTATTTAACGTTACACTGACCTATGATTTTCAGTATCAGTCAGTTGTTTTTATCGGTTACGTGAGACTGTATTTAACGTTACACTGACCTATGATTTTCAGTATCAGTCAGTTGTTTTCATAGGTTACGTGAGACTGTATTTAACGTTACACTGACCTATGATTTTCAGTATCAGTCAGTTTGTGGATATTGACAATATCACTGGTTGAGATCAAAAGGAAATATGTGCAAATTGTTAAAGATATATATAATCGTTTGAAAAGGGTCAAAAGGGAACATTTGAAAAATCATCAACAACATGTTTTGTTCAATAACATGGAATGTCAGCATGCATGTAACATGTACATGTAATTCACGCATGTAGACATACACTTGTACCACCTTACAAAGAAGCAGAATTAAGGAATTATGTAATTAAAAGCAGATCCTTGTGTGGAACTACTATCATCTAATATATTGAAATCTGGTCACACAGATAACATTCCATTCACATTCGTAACCTCTTTACATGCTAAGTACTTATCGATGACCTCAAGAATTTATAGTCTATTCGATGATTGGTCTGTTAAATTTTGACCTCTACCCTGACCCAACACCGAACGTCGGTATAATTTGGAAGATCTCCAGATAAAAATACAATGAAGATCCAACTAAGTAAATTTTTTCTTCATTACATTTAATAGTAAAATAAGTCTTTTCTCTGACAATTACTGCTCATAATTTCGTTGCATAATGAAAACGAAAAAAAAATGAATCACTTAGGTTTGCTTGCACATGCTGCAAATAAATTGTCCAATATCTATATCTACATGGTTCAGCAATGTTATGTTACCATACTGTAACAGTGTGTCGGTCGTCTCATGTTAGACTACAGAGTGTATTATGCAGCAATATGTTGTGTGTGTGTAGCTGAAGACTACAGAGTGCAACGAAGGTAAATATCAAAGGGACAACAAACATTTTATACAATACGATAAACGTAAGACACAAAAATGTCCCTGTAACATGATTCCTAATGAGTACCATTTCATGGTTGATATCAACTAAAGATAACGCTCAAAAGCCCTGATGCTTATTTCCAAAGGGGTCCGTTTAGTGTTTGTAGACGTAGATCGTGAATTGTAAATCAAGATTGTCAGACGTTTTTGTTTTTCTTTTATCAAAACAAAATTATAAAAATAATTTAGAATTATCTTTTCAATTCTCGTGAAAATTACAATAGCAGTTATTTGAAATGATAATATATTTGGATAACTGATAAAAATCTATAACAAATGAGGTTATGTATCACTACTACGAATGAACCTATTTTTACTTAGAGAAATAAAAAAAAAGAGAACGTAGATCAACTGTATTTTTTGTCCATAAACTAATCCTGTTAAAAGTAAGAACGTTTCAATTTAAGATCCAAAGATCAGATGCTACAACAGATCAAGAGACCAATTAATCTTACTCTGACATATAAGAGTAATTAAGTTATCCGGGTATCTATTAGGCAGACAATATATTACAAAAGGCCGAATATGGTACATCTATCATGATAATAATCATGTTTACAGAACGAGCGTATTAATTTAAGGTAGGTTGATCAGATGCTACCGAAGCTCAAGGAACACGATAATTATACTTAGAAATATCCGAGTATATTCGTGGTTACATTAAGATAACAATTATTTAAAGAATATTTTGATTTTTTGAACAGGTTATACGATATAACCTGGTTTGGGCAGTTTGCTCTTAATAAACCGTGAAGCGATTTATGAAAAGCGTAACCTTTCCCAAACCAGGTTACACAAGTATTGAAAATGTTCCTGATCATTTAATTTTTACTACAACATTTAATGATTCCTCGATTTTAATTACGATCATTTCATGAGACTATTTGAATGTGTCCTTTACGAATGAATACATTGGCGACGTCACAATACCAATCCAGGTTATTAAGCATAAAACCACTATTGCTCTAGGCGGATCAGCCAATCAAATTGCAGTATTCACATCAAATTAGATTACATTTGTATTGCAAAGAAACATAAATTTGACTTCCGCTTATACACAAATTTATCCAGTTAAATACTATGAGGTTTGGTTGTATTTCTTAAAAGTATGAATATCATGCATCTAAAAATGTTGAATAAGTAATACAATGTAATAATATGCATATAAAATAGTAAATGCATGTGTAAGATTGGTGTAAATACTATAGACAATTTACATACAATAAAATAGTGTTCATCATCCTCGTCTTGTGATTTTCGTGTGCGTTATTATCTATAGGAATATCAGGTGGAACAATCATATCCTTCTATATTTCTCTACAGTTTCTACATTGTGTAAACATGTGTTTTATTGTCGTTGTAGACAAGTTGTTTGCTCTTTGAGTTTTATTGTTGTGATTACGTCATCCTTCATCGGAACTGTAGTCCTGACATTTTTGGAAGAACTCTGAAAAGTAAATATATACATTTTAACACTTAAACAATCGCATTGGTTCATAAATAGGAGCGTTTCGTCACATGCATAAACGACAGAGAATACCGAAGGGGCAATCACAAATTGGCAACATAAGGTACACACAAATTAGTTAACTTCACCACCTCTTTTGAAGTGAATGTAACTAGCCAAGAGATAGTGGCAAATAATGTATGTGCTAGCGAAATGAATTGGGCCTTTTTTTCCACGGTTGTATTTTGCATAACATATGGACATAGAACGAGTCTGTGGTACGAGTACTCGAAAACTAGATGACTAGTAGGCCCAGAATATGATGTTATATTACTTTATTAAAAGTGATAATATAGAGAAGAGCCTGAAGATACCAAAGAGGTAATCATAATCCGTAAAATCGCAGAAGGACAGGCAAAACAATGGCCCAAAGAAAAACGGGACAGAGAGACAAACAATGATGCACAAAACATACACATACAACTATATATCTGATCTGTTCAATACAAAAAAAACAAAAAATGAATGGCCTAAATATATCGATCATTATTTGTTCACATTTATCTCGACCATCGCTTTAGGAAGTATCACCCAAGTGTTTAAATCACTGAGTATCAGTATCAAATTGATTTATTTATATGTATTCCTCGGGGTGATAAACTAATAAGCGTTATATAGACTACTGTAAATGAACTTCAACAATACCAGACAAAATCAAACAAAATCCGTCAAATTGACATCTCGGGTCAGGATTTTTATGCACTAATGGGTACAAACAGTCGATATTCCTATGATATCTGATAATTATATACTTTTACGGAATATTTATTTGACGTGTGTAGATCTTCCGTGTCTTAAGGTCTGCAATTTGTCATTTCTTATAAATTGAGATATGAAATAATTATTGACTAAGAAAAAAAAATGAGAATTTCCCTAAATGATTTATATGTTTAAAGAACAGTTTGTTGCACTGGTTCGTGGCAAATGGGAAAAACATTGGAAGAAAACCTTGAACATTCTTTCTCCTGATTAATCTCTGTTGTAAATTTATCAAAAAAGACGCATTCAAAATATAAAAGAAATTAATCATGACTGCTATTCTATAAACGAATTGGAAATATTTGTGAATTAAATGTCAAATAAAACCGTTAAATTCCTTAAATGTTAACACGTAGAGTACAAAAGAACCCCATTATCTACCATCATTAGCAGTAACCTATTCTGAAGACAACAATAGATTTTCAGAGAATGCCAGTAAATGGTCGATCTGGATACAAAGACAAAATGGAACAAAAAAAACCACACAAACAACCCTAAATTCCAAGAAATCCGGGACAAAACAACTATATGTCATGCATATTCAGGACAAAAACAACTATATGTCATGCATATTCAGGACAAAAACAACTATATGTCATGCATATTCAGGACAAAAACAACTATATGTCATGCATATTCAGGACAAAAACAACTATATGTCATGCATATTTAGGACGAGAACAAGGTCAGCAAGATCTTAAAACTATGCTGAAATGAGGATGAAATGACACATCCGGAATGGCTGTCAAAGTATGGAGAGATAGGTATGGGCGAAAAAAGTAGCATTTTGTAGCTGGTACAATCCATCTACTCTTTTTCGAATTTACAAAAGAAATCTTTAATGTGCATGACAATCTCCAAACACATAGCAATAATGGCTTAAGTTGTAAAAGTGGTGAATCTAAGTTTCCATCATAGTGATCAATACTAAATTCGCTGAGTCAAACATTCAATCGATTAACGCCTCTGGATTACCCCGTAGTATCTTGGAAATAGCTTTGCATTATGAGGATTAAACATTTGTTATAAGCTATACGTTTTATTGGACTAACCTGCATATTTAATGTATTTGCCATCCTCTGTCTTTGCAAAAAGTAGTATTTCCTCCACTTCCTCATCTGACATTTTATCTCCCGGCGTCGTCATGCATCGTCTAAAGTCTCGTACGGATATTTTCCCAGTCCCTTCTTTATGTAGAACCTTAAATGCCTCTAAAATATCGCATTCCTCTTCTGATTTTGTGTATATACCTCCTCGCTTGTCAAAAACTTTTCCACTTCTGCGAATGTCACACGACCACTGGCTGAAATAAGAAAACAATTTTAACTGAGTCATTCTTTGCCATTACTCAATAATTGTGCGTAAGAACTGATAAACATATGCATTACAAATATTTTGTTTTTCTTTGAATATGGAAAATGATTTTATTTCTGTTGTGATTGTAAGTATTTGTGACATTATTATCTGTCCATAGCAAAAAATAATGTTCATACATTTTTTTTTCTACACAACATAAAAACAATAAGAAGAATGCCATTGCATTTTTCCGTGAAATCGGATTTTGAAGACATGTAGAAAAGAAATGTACTCGTATATGGGGCAAATATATCCAAGAAGAATATAGAGAAGCAAACCACTGTATAAGCCAAACAGCTCTCAAGCCATAGGGAAAGCAATTCCCTAATTGACACCTACACCATTCCAAATACAACAGTGCTATTTCTATTTAAACTATTTCAGTTGAGCTATTAAATTGGTCTAAAACAAAAACTGACGCGAAATATAATCGATAACATTGGCACATAAACTTCGTAGACAATCAGGAAGTTATACGAAAATTATCAAACATAGAACGTAAAGTCTGGACGTTATTTCGCTAATTTTGTACGTTTCAATTTCGGATAAAATCCAACAAGAAATTATTTTAAAAGTGTGCGATGTCTTTGCTTTCTATAATATTGTTTTAACTGACATGTTGGATTTAAATAATCCAAAACCCATTCGCACAAGAACACTTAGCAACGACATGTCAACTGTGGAATTGTATTAGTCAATGAAAAGCTGCTTTACATAGTTGCATTGGAATATGACATATATACAATGTAATCACACAAACAGAATCGCATATACATCAATATTCCTTCTACAATTAATTATAAAACTGGGGTCAATGTCCTCTTTTAGGATCATCTTTAATCATATCCAAATATGGTATTATTGTGGCACAATGCCCTTCCTTAGATTGTTCTCATTTGCAGAAGAACAGAGCAGAAATAATTTAATTACTGATAGAAATTCTAATATAATAATTTATAATGAAAGTCATGCAACCATATACATAATGTTATGTAATATTAATAACATAATAAGATTGCTACCCATATGGCTAAAGGGGACAAAAAGGGAAATTTATCAACTGTAGATAACAGTAGTTAAGCATAGTGTAAAAATAACATTACACACATCAAATAGGGGATGTAATATCGGGGATGCACAGACCAAGAAGAAGTTTGAAGAACGTGTAATTTGAATGACAGAAAAAATATTTGGCCAAGAAATCAAAAGACAAAAGATTTATGAATCGAACTCTAGAGTAACACATCAGAATACATATAAAGGATAGCCAATCGTAATATGAAAACAAAACACTACAATCACATGAGTACATATAGACCAAAGAGATGACATACATTTCTAATATTAGGGAACGTTTGTCGTAGTCCACTGGAATGTCAATGTTTCTCATATACCAATGAATGAGGTATTGCTGTTTTACGCCAAGTGTGCAATTATGTAGCAATGTCATCGCGCGAACAATTTATATTTCGATGAGATGATGATAATATTCGCTTTGTACTACACCGACACGTGTAGTTGGATTTTTTAAATTGCTGGCTCACTGATACTACAGTTAATTAATAAAGTTAGCAGGTAGATATTGGAGTGGAGTTGGTTTTCAGATCATTCACCTACATTCATAAAATGCAATTTGATTATGCAATTAGTCTAGTAGTCTACCGGTTTCACATAAGACTGATTTTTATCTTTCATCTTTGGAGGTTAATTACAAACGGCAATGTTTAAATATAAGAATTTTTTGTTGGACGAATTAGGACATATTATAGTAATTTCCACAATCCATTGTTTTTCTAGGATGGTGTAAATTTGCTTTAATATCAGATAGCCCGAAATTATCTTGCAATAGTGATGGAAATCTAGTACTTTAGAACAAATTGACTATTCTTTATTTTTACATCAGACCAATTGTTTTCTATTTGTGTAACAACTTCTTCAGCTAAGCTATCTTAAATCATTTCCTTACATTCCAAAAAATGCTTGATCATAGCAAAGGGGGAATCTAAAACCGTAAATCGAAGTACAATACACTACAATGGCCAGAAGAAAAAGAAGAAATTTATGTCCACACAACACTACACATGAAATTTCGATTGGATTTTAGAATTGTTCCGAATGTGTGGTATTTTTTTGATTTTCATTCTATTGCCCTCAAGGAATATGATTTACAATGGTTTATTCAAACTGGATGCCAGATTGAAGAATTTGTAGAAACGATTTTTTTCTCTGCAATAATGTAAAACTATGTTGGACATATTTATTTCACATGATTGAAATAGAATATAGGAGAAAAAATAAGACACAATAATTCCTGAAATATTTCGATTTAAATAATCCAGTAACACCTGCGAGAAGAAAATGTATTTTAATGGACGGACAGCTACGTCAATTGATAGAAATATCTCACAAGCAAGTGATAGATACAGACTAACGTCTAGACAGTAAACATCTTGTATTTCGACTAAAATAGTTCAATTCTGATACTTGTGTATTTAAAATATTTGATTGATTCGAATACAGACTATCGTCTAAGCTGTAAATCATCTTTTTGCGACTAAAATAGTTCAATTTTCGTACATGTATATTTAAAATATTTGTTTGATTCGAACACAGACGAGCTTCTAGACTGTAAACCATCTTTGATCGACTAGAATAGTTCTGGTATATGTATATTTAAAATATTTGTTTGATTCGAACACAGACGAGCTTCTAGACTGTAAACCATCTTTGATCGACTAGAATAGTTCTGGTACATGTATATTTAAAATATTTGTTTGATTCGAACACAGACGAGCTTCTAGACTGTAAACCATCTTTGATCGACTAGAATAGTTCTGGTACATGTATGTTTAAAATATTTGTTTGATTCGAACACAGACTAGCTTCTAGACTGTAGACCATCTTTGATCGACTAGAATAATTCTGGTACATGCATGTTTAAAATATTTGTTTGATTCGAACACAGACGAGCTTCTAGACTGTAAACCATCTTTGATCGACTAGAATAGTTCTGGTACATGCATGTTTAAAATATTTGTTTGATTCGAACACAGACGAGCTTCTAGACTGTAAACCATCTTTGATCGACTAGAATAGTTCTGGTACATGTATATTTAAAATATTTGCTTGATTCGAACACAGACGAGCTTCTAGACTGTTAACCATCTTTGATCGACTAGAATAGTTCTGGTACATGTATATTTAAAATATTTGTTTGATTCGAACACAGACGAGCTTCTAGACTGTAAACCATCTTTGATCGACTAGAATAGTTCTGGTACATGTATATTTAAAATATTTGTTTGATTCGAACACAGACGAGCTTCTAGACGGTAAACCATCTTTGATCGACTAGAATAGTTCTGGTACATATATATTTAAAATATTTGTTTGATTCGAACACAGACGAGCTTCTAGACTGTAAACCATCTTTGATCGACTAGAATAGTTCTGGTACATGTATATTTAAAATATTTGTTTGATTCGAACACAGACTAGCTTCTAGACTGTAAACCATCTTTGATCGACTAGAATAATTCTGGTACATGTATGTTTAAAATATTTGTTTGATTCGAACACAGACGAGCTTCTAGACTGTAAACCATCTTTGAGCGACTAGAATAGTTCTGGTACATGTATGTTTAAAATATTTGTTTGATTCGAACACAGACGAGATTCTAGACTGTAAACCATCTTTGATCGACTAGAATAGTTCTGGTACATGTATATTTAAAATATTTGCTTGATTCGAACACAGACGAGCTTCTAGACTGTTAACCATCTTTGATCGACTAGAATAGTTCTGGTACATGTATATTTAAAATATTTGTTTGATTCGAACACAGACGAGCTTCTAGACTGTAAACCATCTTTGATCGACTAGAATAGTTCTGGTACATGTATGTTTAAAATATTTGTTTGATTCGAACACAGACGAGCTTCTAGACTGTAAACCATCTTTGATCGACTAGAATAGTTCTGGTACATGTATGATTAAAATATTTGTTTGATTCGAACACAGACGAGCTTCTAGACTGTAAAACATCTTTGATCGACTAGAATAGTTCTGGTACATGTATATTTAAAATATTTGTTTGATTCGAACAAAGACTAACGTCTATGCTGTAAAACATCTTCTTAAACTAAAATAGTTCAATTCTGGAACTTGTATATTTAAAATATTTGTTCGATTCAAATAAAAACAGATTTTATAAATACATGTATAAAATATGACAAATTTAATACATAATACTCTATGCCTCAATCTTAAAATGACAATTAATTTAAATATAAATTGAAATTTAATACAAGCCATGAAATTACGTTATAATTATGCACAATTCGGTTAATGCTTTATCTGGATTTTGAAATCTTATGTTAACAACTTTTTTTGGCATAATTGTTTTAACTGAAGATACAAATTTCATATCGGAGATATATTCATTGTAATTGATCATTCTTAGGACACTGTTATACAATTGTGGTCTTCGATTCAGGAAAGTGTATCTCATTTGTGATTTGGTATTTTTCTCTATGACTGCTGATTGAAGATTCCCCCTCTTCAAAATAACTATGCATATTGTATTTTCCGACACTGAATTGGTCCAATTTCAACAAAATCCATCTGAATGCCCAGTTATTGCAATTAATGATTATGATGTTTAGTGCAATGGAATGTATCAATAAAATGTACATTACCTGCAACGTCTAATTCTTGTCTAGCTTCTTCTAGGTCTCTTTCCGACGGATTCCAACCAAGACAACGTAGAAAGGAACCCAAATCTCGTACAGCCATTTTCCCTTTTCTGGAAACGAACATTCCAAATGCTTCTTTCAGATCTGTAGAAAGATAAAAACAAATATACTTTATTTTGTTTTAAGAAAGTAAGAACAGGTTAATGATGCCAAAAGAGTAATAAAAAGCCGTAAATCCCATATGGACAGACAATGTAGTGGCCAAATAAAAAAAAATGCTCTACAAAACGTTACACTACAAACTGTAGACTTAGCAACAGCTACCTCACTAACACGGATTATGAACTCGGGTATGCAGTTACGCTGGTCGTGTGACTCTAGCTACACATCCGGTGATAAGTAACAAACATGCATAACTTATTTGTTTTGACGATGTCATATTATGCTGTACAAATTTACATAAATCTATTGGTAAAAGTGTTTATTCTGTATTGTATTGGCTACGTTTTATTTCCCGTCCAGGACAATTAATGCCAAAATCTAGGAAGATAGTCATGGCCTATGACCTGAACATCAAAATAGACCAGCCCATGTTACGGGTCCATTAAACATCTATAATAATAAAGCATAATGTATACACTGTGGAAGACAACCCTTCCGTAAGGGCGACCGGTAGTTTTTGCGGAACATACACATGGACAAGATGAAAATGGAGCAATCATGTTTAGGAGAATGAAACGTTCCTTGCAGTGAAAACACAGCTTTCAGCAATTCATAATGCGCTAGTTTGTTATGCCCATTGCAAGGTGCAATTTTCCGACCTTTTCGCACGTTACATTCTCGCATTTTTACTTGCATAATTTATTGTTTAAAAGCTCATCACGAAATTAAATTAAAAGCAAAACTGATCAAATGACGCTAAGCAACAATTAGTCAATCATCACCTCGCTAACAGACGCCTAATCTTTCTTCGTTATCAGCATTGACGAGTGGGAATTTAATAAGTGTAGTATAACATTTCATTATCCTATGTTAAAATGTAATTTCATTTTACAGCGACAACACGATAGATTATATAAAGTCTAACTAGGTCAAATTTTATGTTTTTTAAATCTCTTTTTCACAGCACATAATATATTTGTTCACAATTTCCTGAAATGCTATATTCACATGCTGATTTCTTGTGACATGCATAGCCCTATAAGGAAGCTATAATCAATAATTGCTACATTCCTTTCAAGTCAATCAGCAGAATAGTGATTTGTGAAGCCGGAAGTAGATATAGTCATCTAATTTGACAAGCCGGAAGTAGATACAGTCCTCTAATGACTTTTAAAAACTAAACGATGGCGTATTGATGTATCTGCACTACAGTAGATTAATATTACAAATGCTCAAATCAGAACTATGTTGTAGCATAATATAGATAGATGGACTTTTCTTGTTGTCAAGTCAGCAGTTTTACAGTTATATTGCAGGTCCATGTTGCACATCTTTTTATTTTTTTTATGGTTTTTGTTTTATTTACTAGAATTGGTATATGGACAGATACGGATAGATTGCAAAAGAGAAAAAGAATAGATCACGGATAACTTTTGAAATGACGTCCGATCAACGGGTCATCAACCAAAAGTCTAAAAGAACTGATACATGTTTTCTTCTTCGTGTAATATATGATGCATTCTCCAGACACCTGTCCAACAGAAAGAGGACAAAATGACAAATAACGATCTACGAAACAGTAGACAGAAAACTACAGATCGAACAACACGAGCCCCACTAGAACCCGAGGGTGAACTCATGTGTTCCGAAAGAGTTAGTAGATCCTGCTCCACATAAGACACCCATTGTATTAATGCTAAGCGACGCGAACATCATCTCATATGGAAATCATGTTGGACACACCTATGCGTAAATAAATACAAGTAAATAAGGGTAATAACAAAATTACCGAACTCCGAACAATCTTCCAAAGGGAAGTCAAAACTCATAAATATATAAACAGACAAAATCAGTCAACAACCAGAAAACTGTGAAAACCGTAATATATAAAACAGACATCAAAGAAATGTTTTAATTTAAGGAAATAACATGTTTCTAGCATAACTTTAATCATGTAAGCTCATATTCAAAAGATTGGAATGCCATATAATTTAAGTGATATTTGGTAGCTAGAACACCAAAGGGACTATAAGAGATCACATACAAGATATATCAAATTAATTAACTCACGATAAATAGCTCAGAATGGAATCACATTACAACACATAATAACAGACTCTGAATTGGTATGTTTAAAGAGTTCAATAACCAAAGTAATCGTTCAAATAACAACAAAGGGGTTACAATGAAAACCAAAGTAATCGTTCAAATAACAACAAAGGGGTTACAATGAAAACCAAACTCGCATAGTAGACAATAAGATCATATTTCCAAAAGACACATATGGTAAGAATAAAAACGTAGATATCCAATTTTAGTGCGCACGACGTGTTTCTAGAATAACCTTCAGAGATGCAGCTAACCGTCGGCCCTGTCGGACCTAGGGGGCAGAATTTTAGAGGGTCGGGCAAATGACGTCTTTGTGTCAGACCTAATGACTGGCAAACATTTTTACTGCTTGGGGCTGTCAAAAATCAAATTTCTGTCGGTCCTGGTTACCTCTTAGACCCCTAAGCGAAGGACCTTTGATTATCGTTAATAAAGTCAAAAGTCGTAAACAAATCGGTAAAAATTTCTGTGCCTTTCTGTTTATGCTAAATTTCGGGAACCAGTTCCCATTCCGGATTTTATTTCGTATCCTATCGGTAATCGTTGTAAATTGTAATTTGATCATTTCCGTTATGGCTGCATGTCGCATGGCCAATTAAGTTTACGGAGGGGTCTAAATCTGGAAAAAAGCACCCACTACCTATCGATTTATCAACAGAGTATACAAAAGCCAAAAGGTCGGCATATGAAAAGGAGAGGCGACCGGGGCGTTCCTTTAATCGAAAATGGAAGGACAAAATGAACAAACAAGTGACGACTTGATATCAAAATTAAAGTTTGTTTTTGCCCGCAAAAACGTATGTCTCCCCCCGTCCCACAAACTGTAGTCATAGGTAAAAAATCTATTTGGGTAACAAATAAAATTAAACTTCAATGAATAACAAAAAAAAAAATTTTAATCCATGAAACAAAACAAATTGATCAAAAGTGCTAAAGCAAGTGTTACAGGTACTATTCCATATTGTCATGGCAAAGTTCCCCATTCCAGAAAATTGCTCAGCCCATGTTCCAATGATTTTAAAGGAGTTTTGTTCTTCTAAAATCAATGGATTGGTGATGAAAACTTGTTCAGGGAAATAGTGACATTATGATAGACTCTTGTACATATATATATATATATACAAGTTTCAGTAAGGGATATTTCACTAGAGTGTTTGCAAATAACTTCCACAAAATTTAGGGGATCAAAATTTCCTGGTAATATGCACAACTACATATAGTGTCCTTACTACCTACCAAGTGTCATGAAATTCTGTTCAGTAGTTTCAGAGGAGTTGCGCTGACAAACTGTGTGATGGACAGGACAAAAACAATATGTCTCCCCACAAAAGTGTGTGTGTGGGGGGGGGGGGGGGGGTGGGGGGTGGGGGGGGGAGACATAATACTCATTAGAGGAATAATAAAATCTTACTAATATGAAGTATTGATTATTCGATGTTGCAGGACTATCTAAATTGAATGTGGTCTCAGTCACTAACCCCCCTTTGGCAATATCCTTAATCTGATTCTGGTCGTAGTAGTCGTTAGCTGTGTCAAGGCTTTAAGATTGTCCCTTTAATCATGCTGTATTGAAAGTGAAATATTAAAAAATTGATAAAAAAAAGTAGGTCTGGTAAAAAGTTGATAGGTCTGGCAAAACTCTCTTACTTGCAGGACCCAATGTCTGACAGGAATTTTTTTTTATCTGCAACTCTGAACCTTCATCAGGTATGCTCATAGTCAAAACATTGGAAAGACAAATAAAGGGTATAAATAGAATAGCCAACATCGACTAAGGTTACCTATGCCCGAGTGAGGGGATTAGATTTGATTTGATTTATTGTGCTTAACGCCACTTTCAACAATATTTCAGCTATATCATGACGACCAGTTTTAATGGTGGAAGAAGCCAGAGTACCCGGAGAGAACCATCAACCATGGGCAATCAACTGGTAAACTTTATCACTTGCGACTGCGAGTCGAGTGCACCCTTTTCTGTAATTTACAAAGCCGGACGCGAACCCACGCCGTATTGGTGATAGGCTTGTACGAGTTGTTGGGTAATCCAACTACCTAACTCATTGAGCCACCTGGGCCCTCTGAGTGAGGGGAACCATAGTTTAACATGTAAAATAAGATTCAATAAAAAGAATAACCTTGATTAGGTACGGACAAATAAATTAAAGGTGAACAGATGGGTCTAAACAGGATAGCCAAAATCCACTATGGTTACAAAAAAGTTTTCCTATGCACAAAGGAGAAAATAATACCATTAAAGACATACAGCGTGATTTGAAGTAATATAGCCAAATAGCAAAGTTTTATCTATATCTATTGAGATCTTGATTCCATCCTTTTTCCACGCCATTTAATTGTTAGTGTCAGGAATTTCAGATAAATAATAAATATTACCGTCTTCTATATCTTGTGTAGACAGAAATTTATCATATTTGTCGATGAAACGTCTAATTTAACGTGAGTATAACAGACAGGTCTAAAGTATACTGCCCTCTTGATTTGATTTCTTCTTGTAGCAGTGTACATAAAACGTATCGAGGGAAAACAAAAATATTAAGTTTATGTCTTGTTCATTCATTTATTTATTGCATATAAAAGTAAATCTTAGGAGATTTATTGTGTCAAACAACTGTGTATGCAGTCAAACCTGCCTATGCGGTCATCTGTAATAATAAAAGGTCGCATTTTGTTTGTCCTGTCATTAAAAATGTCATGTGAATTGAACCTCTTTAAAGTCTATAAATGCAATAAATACAATTATGACTGATAAGTAATAAGTAACAAATCAACTGCCGTGATAGCTTATTATACTTGTTCTAAGACAGGTGAATCATAATTGTTATATGTATATATCTGTATTAAGAGGTCAACTTTGGGACAAAGGCAAAATTGTCATTTAAGACAGGTGATCTCTTTAAAGAGGTTCAATTCACATGACATTTTTAATGACAGGACAAGCAAAATGCGACCTTTTATTACAGATGACCGCATAGGCAGGTTTGACTGCATACACAGTTGTTTGACACAATAAATCTCCTAAGATTTACTTTTATATGCAAAAAATGAATGAACAAGACATAAACCTAATATTTTCGTTACCTGTCTTAAATGACAATTTTGCCTTTGAAAGCAACTCTTCAGAGTGAAGTAGCAATCTTGATATTCATTCAGATTCACTCGCTAGTGTTTTAGATGTGATCCGGTGCTGTCGAATTTTTTCTATCTTTTGACATTTTGTTCCGGCTTTGCTTAATTATACTCCTTCTGTTGAAAGCAAATTTTCAGAGTGACGAACCATATGATTGCATTACGAACTTTACATATAGGCATATATCGATTTCTCCACGTGATAGAACAAACAACGTTGCTTATACCAATAATCTGATAAAGTAACAAGCTGCTACAAGACTATATTCATTATAAGATGTGATTAGCCTGATCAGAAAACATGTCTTAATATAAACTCCATAATTGACAAATTACATTTATGATTGAAACACGAAGATGTTTGTCGATAAAAAAAATCCGATAATTAGTGCATTCCTACCTTGTGAGGAAACATTTTAGAATATAAAATACCATTAAGAAAGACGAGTGCGACATCCTAAGATGGTGTTCAGTGAAAATATCTGATGTTATCATTACTGTTGATTAAATGTAATGACAACGTCAGCAAATTAATGTATGTTATTTTCACAGTCACCGGCAATAAATAAGCATAAACTAATGTCGAAACATTTAATTAATTGATTAATTGATTTTTGTTGCTTAAGAAGAGTTTGAAGATACCAAAGGGGTAATCAGGATCCGTAAATCGAAGGACAGAAAATAAAATGGTCAAACGAAAAAGGACGAAATGACAAACAACGATGCACAAAACACTGCACTGTTTGTTATTTATTTTAACTTGTTCTCTGAAATGTTTTTCCCGTTACAAGGGAAATAACTCCTTCCAAAAAACCGCATCAATTTCGAATCAAGTCGGCAATATGCAGCCTGTCTTCTTCTTCTTCCAATACAGTGCAGGCCTCTAGTTGAGCATTATCGCACTATTGCCCATACTGGGTGTGACAACAAAGGTGCAAACATATGTACAGGTACAAGCTGAAAACAGGCTGATGGTGCGATTATGCGATGCTGCAGCTCAGTTCCCCCTGCTTGAAAGCATACAGGGAGGTACTATCCACCAATGGTGGTGGAAGCTGTTCCATATCCTTATACTGTCTGGAAAGAAGGAATGTCTGTACCGCTACGATATAGCTTAAATATAGTTGAAAGTGGCATTAGACACCATACCCCTAACCCGTATACTGTACATTTACCCATACTAATTGCAAGAACAACTCATAAACCAAAATACCACCACTAAGTATTTATTAATACCAGGGTTTTCTATATGTATTATGGTAACTGCAATTATTATCTTGTTGTCGTTGTGCAGTGGCACCTGTGTAATTCGACATACCAAGGGCATAGGGAATTCTTTCGGATTGTACAGGATGTCGGAATACTCAGGTGTCGAATTGCACAAGTTCCACTGTATTTACAATGATCAACTTTATCAATATGCAATCAAAATATGAAATTACGTAAATTATCCTGCCCCGAAATGGTAATTTATTGACAATAACGATTTGTTTGTCTTTGTTTAGATTCAATGGATGCAGTTTTCCATACAGGTTAACATATGCATATCACAGAAGTCGATTCTGACTTTGCCAATCAAATCATCATGGGGTTTCCCAGTTACATCATGGCGCGATCAAGTTACATTCGATGAGATGAAGGTGGTGTGCAATTTGTAGTAGACCGTTACGCTTAGATGGACTTTTTATATTGCAGGCTCACTGCAACAAATACCGTCTTCATAAATTTTTATTTGATCTGACAGGGGATCGAACTCGCGATCTCCAACGGTCTATGAGAGCTCGCTGAAAATTACGACACCGATAATGTCCTTTGTATTATTGAATATGCAACGGAAATAAAATAAGCAACCAAACTACAGGAAAACTTCCTCACGTTCGCTGTCAACCCTCCCCAAATCCAAAACCCCACATACTATCAAACATTGATCTAGAACATAAACACAGTGAAATCGGGTACAACTAGATAAGACGGTTTCTGACCATTTAACTCATATTCATAATATATTAACCATAAATCGGTATGCCTTGTAATTTTCTATTCAGAATACAATACGTGGTGGTGGTTATTGATCAGAAAAGGTTAAACAGGACGATAAGTAAGTTCAATTTCGAAATATAATACACCTTTTGTAATGGATTTGTACGAAGAACGAACTTCGTATATTCAACAAAATTAAGGAGTGCAAGCATATCCGTCAGACAAAATGTACAAGTATATGTTATCTGGATGTGGATGTGAATTGATTGATACCGAAAATATCAGCCTGCCGAGCCAGAATATGAAGATCGGTGGCGAGTGAGCGAAGTCATAAGCTTCATATTCTGTCGAGCAGACTGATATTTTTCAGTATCAATCATATTCACATTCAGATGACATGCTTATCATCCTTAACCCTTACATGTCCAAAGAGCCTATTTTTAGGCTTTTCAAACCACCCCTCGAGTGCCAACGGCCTATTTGTAGGCTTTGCGTAAAACGTCATTCATCGATGACGTCACAGTAAACATGACGTCACAAGTTCAATGATAGTGCCGTTCTATAATATATATTTTTTTTATTTATTTTTTATTCAGAACCTACCCCTTTACAACGGTGGCAAGCATCAACGTACCAATGTGTACGTCTAATAATAATAAATTATACAACTATATTAAAATGAGTATTAATCATACACGGACATTGAATATAACACATTTGAAATCATCAAAGAATAAAAAAACATCATTGTCATTGTCATAAAAGTCATAAAATATTATCACAGAAACAATTGTGTCATTCCTCATTAAAACAAAATTATATACATTGTATATTTTTAATTGCACTTAATTATAAATAAAATATAAGAATGACATATAAAATGAAAGAAACACAATATTAAGCGAGTTCCTGATCATCGACACATGACTCAATTAAAATAGTTCGCTCTTTCATCATTTTACATAATTAGTCTTTTTACTGAACTGGTCGAGAAAGAATCCAAGCTCACTGTTAAAACTAAAACTAAGACAAAAGTCACCGCAGCTTTTGAAAGGACGTAGCTCTGAAAACGCAAGATCCGGATAAAACGATTTTATTACTGTTTCTATTTCTTCGAATAGTTCTTGTCTGATAATGATTGGTATATATGCACTGCGCATCAAATCAACTGAACGGCGTAACAAATCATTTAAAGAGAGGTAGGTGTAAAGTAATCAAACATCTCTTCAATTCATTTACGGAGAAGTGCATTATTTCCGGTATTATAGTTAGATAGACATGTCACCCCACTCGGATACAATATCCTGATTCCCATCCAACCAGTCATTGCTCTTTTTCCTTAATGCTACGTACTTAGTGGAGAAGCAACAAATGCCAATTTTAACCCGATCGGGGATCGAACCCACGACCTACCGCATTCGACATTTTAATAACGATTATATGTATATATATATAGGGTACTGTAGGGTACCCTCTGAAATGGCCCCAACTTTCCGTTCAGGATTAGGAGTTATAAACTTGTGTCTAATTTAAAGGTCTAGGCAGGGCCGCTAAGATAATTTTTGGGCCCCAGGGAAAAAGGAAACTTGGCCCCCCTCCTACAATTCTCCAACTAAGTCCACCACTGTGTGTCATAAGGAAGGAATCAGTACAGCAAAAATGAATTGATGAATTGTGATTTAGAAAATAGCTTTCTACTTGTTTATTTGTCTGGACCATTAATTATAATGAGCTGGTACATTTATTAATAGGTGTATTTTTATAAACTAAAAATAATAGTCAAATTATTTTATCGACAACCAAATATAAAACATATCTTCACTAATTTAATGCCCTAGGCAGCTGAATAAGTACATGTTTTAGTCTAAGTCTACAACATTTTTATTTGAAAAAGCATAGGGTAAAAAATTTCAGCAGAACATTGTTATTCAGATAGGATTCCGAGGCTTTGGAAAAAATTACCAAGAGGAACCCTCGTGCCTCGTTTTACCCACTTTCCTTCATAAGAATATTAATCAGTTTAAAGTCAAACTGAAGTCAATATACCAAAATTTGGTAGAAACTACTTTTGATACCAACAACTACTGTAGGCCTACTTTGGTTAGTTGACTTGTGCTTGTTCGAGATGTCATCCTTTTTTTTATTTCTCTCCGTCTCTCTCTCGACATCTTTTGTACCGACCCGCTCAGCATACCTTGATTATAATTTGTTTAATTTGTATGTTGCAATGTTTGACAATGACAATGTGGTGACTGACGAAGTGCAATTAATAAATAGATAAAAAATAAAGGGTCATCTGAACGGAATCAATGGGGTTCACCTATCCCATTCCCGACAGGTGGCACATGTGTACTATCAGTTATTCGATTCCAAGATGGCGGACGGCGATCAGCTGGGAGGTCAGTGCCGAAGCTCGAATATGATATACTACGCCGGAATGCATCGACAAACGTTCGAAAAACTTACTTGATTGAAAGGTACATATTACACTGAAAACCCAATCATACGATTTATGTTCGTTACTTTTCAATATTATTGTATTTGTTGAATGTCCAAGTTGCCCCGACTGAAAATAAAACATCATTAAAATTATGACGGATCAGTTTGAATGTGCTTTCGTGACAGGTCATATTTATGCTATCCATTACAATTGAAAAAGAAGATCTTAAAGTTAACTGCCTTTATAAAACTAGATGGGATTCATATCCAGGCATAGGTTAGGAAAAAAATCCTTTTTATTAAAAAAAACTTACCCAACTTTTTACACTCCTTTTCTTTTTATTAAATATTCAAAAACATCACACTGAAAGCATCATATACATGTCATCATTCAGAATGTGAAAAAACGGGGCATATTTTCAATAGAAAGAAATTATGGTGCTTTCAATATGTTTTTTAAGAAACATTTGACATTTAAAAAAAAAAATTCACAATTTTTTTATCTTTGAAATATAAATACACAATCATGTGTAATTACCTCAATAAATATACTAATTTAAATGATACTCATTACATTCGGTATACATCTTTATGTAATTTGTACAAAAAATGTATTCGTTATTTTTCTGGTATATTTTCAACTGTGCAGCAATAAAAAAAAAGTCACTAAAGTAAAACAGTTTTTTTTCTTAACTTTAATGCCAAAAAGGGGGCAAAACTATCCCTCCCTCAATTTTTAAAAGTAGGGAGGGCAATTGCCCTCAGCTCTTTCGCCCATGAAGTTGTATTAGTGAAGTTCGAACTGCAGACTCATATGGAGCATCTGAGTTCATGTCAGTCCGGATTTTTAGTTGTTTGTGCGTCTCAGTCTTCAGTTTTCTGGGTATTCCTAATTTTTTGTCAGCCATTAAATATTTGTCTTTTTGTCATGTTATATTTGTATACTTATATCATATATTGTTATTAAAGTAATATATTGACCCTTTAAGTTTAAGATTATTTAAGCGAAGGGGCTAGTCGCTACTAACAGTAGCTAGAGAGAAAAAAAGGTTTCATGAATCACAAAAACATTAACAACTTTTTAATGAATATTATTACCTGATGTAATCAGTGTCAATAAATACACAATTTAAACATTTAACAATCATATGGTGAAGATTAAAATACATGTACATATGTAGGTAATAATATGTCTTAAATACAGTCCTTTGTACAAGATGCTTTTGAAGTACTTGTTTGAGTGGTTTATTTATCTGTATGTGTACTTTGTGTAATATTACAATCATTATAGCTTCTATAGTACAAGGTAGTACATTTCAATAAAGTTGAAAAGATGTCAGTTCAAATCTGACTGGAAGCTAATCTATGATCTTTTTAATGTGTGTTTGATGATATTGACTGTATTAACTAACTTCAACTAAGCAACTTGGGCACAAGTCCCTTGCTTAATGAAAGTTTTGAAGGACTGCTCCTTTTTCAGTGTGATTTTTATACGACCACAGAAATTTTGCTGTGGTGGTATTATGTTATTGGTCTCAATGGTCTGTAGACAAAATGGTTTCCTATTTCATCGGTGGTGTAATGGTTAGCATTCTCGCCTTGAGTGTGTTAGATCCATGGGATAGAGCCCCAGTCTGGTCAAACCAAAGACTATACAATTGGTATTTGTTGCTTCTCTACTATTAAAGCATGCAAGTAAGAACAAAGACAGGCCGGCTAGGAATCGGAATATTAATTAATGTGCCCGAGTGGAGTGACATGTCTTCCCACTCACTTGTTTTCTTTATTAGACACTAACAATTTTATTAGTGAAGGAGGGAGGGGGGCATGGGATTTTTTATGTCTGTCAGTAGAGAATCCATTTTTTTTTCAAGCATCAGGTAGATCAAAAATATTTTTTATACATACATGAGGTAAAAGATACATGCATACGAGACCTAAACAAATAATTGTGTGTTTAGTGTTACCGGTAACCCTGTGAAAAAGGTTAGGTAAAGGTGACCAGGATTTTTTTTTTTTTTTTTGCATTGGATATATTGGGCATGTAGATGTTCCAAGACTGTGCTTGTTGAGAAAAACTAACAAAATAGCTAGGATTCTAGGCACTAAATTTTAGGTAGGGTCGAGTTAACATAAACAAGCAATATTTTTTTAGGGCTGAGGTGTATTCAGGTCTACTTTAAAATTTGGACATAGTGGAAAATAAACGATTTTTATTCTAAAAAAAATCCCCCCACCCCTCAGTAGTAAAATGGTTAGTGTTTTATGTCTTATTAAATATATTGAACACTATGCTTCGAGGAGCCATTCTTTAAGTAAAAGTAATATAAACTTTTTATTCAATCAACACTGGAAGATATCTAACATAATAATCCCGACACTTTGAGAAGCCGATGTCCTTGATTGGGCTTGAAATGTCATTATGTGCCGAGCAAACCACGTCGTATTTCCCTGGCGTCCACGGACCTCTCGTCGCATGGTCAGTCTTCTTGATAGCTACCCTCATCTTGCTAAACACACCATTTGTGGCATTTTACACGAATACATATACATTTTTTGTAAATCAATATCGTAGTTTACATTAGTTACGTTATTGATGCTAGCCGAGGAGTTCCGAAAGTAATAACTGATGGAACACATGCGTCACCTATTAGCGTAAAAATCGTAGGTGAACCCCATTGAGTTTAACAAAAGTCGGATCATGTCTACTCACCATTATTGAGCCCCTCCCCCTGCAATCCTCGATCTGTCGATAATGTTATCAGGCGACGCCAGCTTGTTAATCAAGGCAACAGAGATAGACTTGTACGTTTTGGAAAGTGGAAACAGCGAAACTGTATTATCTGTACTACACCAAACATACGTTCTAGAGCAATCACTATATGCTCGAGATGTAATAAAGTGGTTCATGCCATGTGCATGTATCGGCATTGAACTTTAAGAAACATATTGAACATATTGACAATTCATAGCTTTTGTCAATATATATTTTTTAGATGGATAGATTAACGTTTTGAAAGAACAAAACTTAACGGGTGAAAAAAAAACCACAGATCACAGGCAATAATTAAACTGTTATTTATGTTGAACTTTCTCATATATAAGGTTAAAATCCAACACTCATTGCTCGGAGCTGGACTAGAGAGATACTCATGTCATTTATGTCGATTCTTTCAACTTTACATGTGAATATTTACCATGCTTCCTCCATACTATTTGTTATTTAATGTTGATATATATAACAGAGAGTTATGGTATTTAACGTCACTTTCAACAATATTTAAGTTATATCCTGGTGGTCAGGCTTTTTTTATGGAGGAAACCGGAGTACCCGGGGAAAACCATCAACCTACCAGAAGTCACCGAAAAACTTTATCACATAATGTTGTATCGAGTACACCTCGCCTGAGTGGGATTCGAACTCCCAGCGTTAGTAGTGATAGGCAGTGATTGCATAGCTAGCTATAAAATAAATATCCAACTAACATAATATCACGACCACGACGTATATTGGCATTGGTTTTTTTTTAGGGCAAAAGCATATGTCAAATTTTACATTTATTTCATTATTTAAAGTGTGATAAACGCGCATGCCATTTTACATTATTAGATTCAATAAAGTGTGAGGGAAAAAACAAGTGTACAATTTTACATTAGACACATTTTTTTTTTAAATACATCAGTAATTTTCTATTTTACCCATTAAGGTCTGAAAAAAAGATTGTGCAATTTTACATTGTAAATTTATAACCCACAAAGTCAAAACACGTGTGTGTAATTTTACATTGTAAATTTACAACCCACAAAATCTAAACACGTACGTGTGTGTAATTTTACATTGTAAATCCCCACAAAGTCTTAACACGTGTGTGTAATTTTACATTACAATTTACACCCCACAAAGTCAAAAAACGTGTGTGCAATTTTACATTACAATTTACACCCCACAATGTCAAAAAACGTGTGTGCAATTTTACATTAGGTCATGTACTGTGACGTTTTACACTGATAACGTCATGACTTCACGGTAAACAAATTTGACTAAAAATCCCTTGGCACTGATCAGTGAAAAGGGCTTGGCATCAAACATAAACACGCACACATCTATATTTGTATTTTCGCGGGTTTTTTGTTTCGTTCAGAAAATGTTTTTCGGACAAGACAAGACTTAGAATATTTTTTTTTTGTCGCGCTAGGCGCGAAATTTTTTTCCAGAATTTAACATTAGGTTATATGACAAAAACTCTGAATCAGATTTTTTGTTTTCCTCCACCAAAACAGAATATTTTTCTCAGCAACATTGGGAAACAGAATATTTTTTTTAGAATAAAAACCATACCCACCCCCCCTTCAAGTTAAATGGTCGTTCCCTAATGGTGTTGCTGAATTGTATTTACTTTTGTCATCTTCACAGGAATTATCTTTTAAATGTTGGGAGAATTTGGTGATAACTCCTGCTCACTGTTGATAAGTCCTGCTCAGCTCACGCGAATTTTGATAGGAGTTTTGTTTATGGAGTCAGCAGGTAGATATAGCAGGAGGGAAGGATGATAAATATCATTATTGCCTTATCACATTCGTCACTGTTTGTCAGTGACTGACAGAGGCTGGTTGGTGGTTTACTGGTTAAAACTTACCGCCACGGTATATCTGAAATATTTTTGAAAATGGTGTTAAACATCAAAAACCAAAACCAACCAAACCATTCGTCCACTTATCATTCTTCGTTTTGTATCTGTCACAAGATTTTCAGTGTCATATGTTGTGGGTGTTTTGTGTTCAGTGAGTTAAGATGAGAGGTGATTGTCTGTTTTGTTGATATTGATGGAATTGTTATTTAAACTTTCGTTTTATGTAATCAATAAAAAAAATATACTTTCTTTGAGTAGTTTGAAAAATATGAAAAATGAAAAAAAATCTTCTCATTTACAATTGCAGAAGTTTAACCCCAATGAACTTGATGTCCTGTTCAAATTTGATGAGTGAAATTCGTGCAAAAGAGGTCAAAGGTTACCTGATATGAACGTTATCTTACAAATAGTAAATCAATGATAAGCCTATAGAATAGCGGCGTAAATTCGCAATTTTGAAATGGACGGCGTAAATTATTTTTTTAAATATGTAAGCGCAATTTATAAATTATACAATGACGGGTCGTTCTAGAGCTCGAACAAACATAGTATCTCTTCAAGACAAACTTGATAATCAGGTTATTCATACCGAGAAATGGACTCTTTATGGCCTTGGTAGCGCAATGACAGATTCTGATAACATCTGTTAATGGCTAGCAGCACATCGATTAATAAAGACATACTTTCCGAATTTCGACGGAGGAACTTCCATAAGTGAGTTCGAATCCTGCTCATAGCGAGGTGTACCGGTGTACTCGATACAACATTATCTGATTAAGTTTGACAGTGACTTGCGACAGGTTGGTGGTTTTTTTTGGGTACTGCGGTTTCCTCCACCAATAAATCTTACCGCTACTATATAAATGAAATATTGTTGAAAGTGGCGTTAAATGCCATAACCCTCACCCTTTAAATTGTCAAAATGTTTATTGATATTTGATTAATTCTTTTTGAAGGAAATCTGATTTATTTCATCACAAGTAACATGGATGAATCTGAGTTATTTCCCTTTATACGTAATGCTGTGATACATGTTCTTTGAATTTATATTCCATGAATTTTATTTGTGTATTGTATCGTTTGTTCTATTGGCTCTTAAAAACATGGACCGGTAATAATAAATGGCAGAACACCCCGGTACCAAGCATATTTTTGAATGATTTTGAAAGCCAAGCTTAATTGGGTATAAAATACCGGGTGTAGACCTGCCGGCATATTATATATTATATGCAAGTCTAGTATAAAGCGGACCTCATCATCTCCTCATTAAAAACTAGCTTGTTCTCGCCATGATATCTCGCCATACTATAGCTGGAAATTGCTGGGTTGGCGTTAAACAATAACAACTCACTGTATAACTCACTGTATAACTCGTTACTGATCAAGCAACTATGACAATTCAATCATGCGTAAACGTTCATTTCCGAATTACTATGTCATTCAGTTACTTTTGGATTGTTTCGGTATTCAAGAGTATTTATTATTTTCTCCCTCGTTTCATTCCTCCGAAAATATTTTTTTTCTTAACTGAAATAATGTAATATAAATAAGACTAAGCACAGTGTAGGGTTGTGCGTTCGTTACAGAAATAGAAATAGAAATGTTTATTAACCAAATCAGGGCCCCAGGATATACAAATAACAATTATGAATGATACACAACAACAATACATCAAGCTAAATATTCGCGGTGAAATATCAATAAGATCACATAGGATGTATTATAAACATATATCAACATAACAAATTCTTTCATAGTATGTCATTTCTACCCCTCAAAAAATTCAGAATATATGAATATATAAGAGTAGTTGAAATTCTATTGGCATTAATCTGGGTGGGTGGCTGGGGAACTATAACATCCAAAGCACGGACTTGTGTCGTATTACAACTTGTAACGAACGTCGCATTAATCGAGTACACTTAAAATCTTCTTTATATACTAACTGCCAAATCGTCCGTGCGGAAAGGAATTCAATACTACAGCCTTTGCTAATTTGCATATATATAGCGTTTATGTCAACATTATAATGTGAGGAAATTTAATACGTATAAGATTCAGTACTATTGCAACAAAAGAAGCGGCTCGAAACTTTGGGTTAGGGTTATGGTGTGTAACGCCACTTTAAAACAATATGTCAATTATATGGTGGCGATCAGTTTTATTGGGAATAATCCTGCCAACCTGCCGCAAGTCACTGAATAAATGTATCACATTAGGTTGTATGGAGTAATCTTCTGTAGAAATTATTTATCTTAGTGTTGAAGTTATTGTTATGGACCATTATTGATCTATTTAAGCTGGGAAGGGGGAGATAAGCCTACTAATTACGAATTACGTATTTAAAAAAATCACCTCTGAAAACCAAATGTTAAAGGGATTCCAAAACAGGTGTAATTGAATATGTAAATACATTTATACTATTTCTAAATACTATAGGATATACATAAATTTGTTCAGAAGAATGAGCAAAAAAGTATTAATAGTCCTTCAAACAAGGGAGATAAGCGAACGTCGTCATCAGTGTCTATCGATCGCCTGGTGTGGGTGGAAGTGTGTATACGGCAGTCAACTTCTGTTATATGGTATGGTACCAAGAGGCGGATTTAGAGGGGGCGTGCGCCCCCCCCCCCCCCCCTAAAATTCGCAAAGCATATGTTATACAACGTTAATTAAGCAGTTCAACAAACAACTTTTTCATGAATGGTTAACTCGTGACCTGTAAGTCAAAATGAATAGTAATGATATTAGGAGTAAATTTGGGATATCCTTCTAAAAAGCTCTATACCCATTGATAAATGATCAGTATAATGTCAGTCCGGGTGAAGCTTTTCGTTTCGCCGTTGGTTCATTCATTGAAAACGTATGATTCGTTCTTGTTTATAGACAAACAAAGGCGAATATGTTAACATTAATGCTGCATGAAACGATTCTGATCATCTAATTTATTTACGTTAGTTTATCAGAAATCAACAACAAGTTCATGTATTGACAATTTACGCTTTTGTTTGTCTATAAACAAGAACGGTCGAATCATACGTTTTCAATGAATGAATCAAACGACGAAAAGAAAAGCTCCATCCGGATGGGCAGTATTAACTAGAACCACCCGAAAGGACAAGCGCCGAAAGTACAGACCAATTAGTGAAATGAGGAATGCGTTAAAACTAAACCAATAGTTCTTTGAAAGGTTAAAATATCGTGATCGATCAGTCATGAGTTGAACAATTCGCATCACGGTTGCTAAAGAAAAGTTTTACTTTAGGTTCTTATAATCTGACAAAAACATACTGTTAACAATTATCTGACAAAATTAACACTCAAAGTCAAGTTTTTTTGGTCTGAACAAAATGGTGTGGTTGGTTCAAAATTGTCGTTCAAATAAATGTCTGTAATTCCTCAAAGCTCCAGAGCTTCCAGGGGGCTTCGCCCCTGGGCCCCCTACCAGGGCTCTGCATTGTACCCGCTGGGGACCTTAAGCGATCCCCAGACCCCTCACCTACTCACGCCCCCCCTAACCACAAATCCGCCCCTGGTACCAGACATGTCTTTACGGTGAATGACACAAAGATAACGGAATTTACTTATTATAAACATCAATTATTTATGATAAATTTTGTTTTGTCAACTTTTACAAGATATTTAATGCTTACAACATTGTACGCAATGGAAAACGAAAGTGAAAAAAAATAATAAGCAAATAGTTGTGTTTAAAAATGTCACACATAATATATCAGATTATTTCCGTCTTACATCAGTCAGTATATTTTCAACTTTATATAATAAAATCTTATGACAAGAAGAGAAAATACAAATAACCCACAGGTACTTGTGGACAGGACCCTCCCCCCTTTTTCTTGAACATCGATATTTTTGTTCATGTAAATAACATTTTGCAACTCTCTATGCATGTATCACTGGATCCAGTGATACATAGAGAGTTGCAAAATGTTGCACTGGATCCAGTGATACATAGAGAGTTGCAAAATGTTGTTTACATGCAAAAAAAATCGATGTTCAAGAAAAAGGGGGGAGGGTCTTGTCCACAAGTACCGGTGAAATAACCTTGATCAATATTTTGTCCTAGATATAAGACATACTATTAACGATACAATGATCGGAATGTCGATGTGTGTGTTTTCCCCATAATTGATTTAAAAGGTAGATTTAAGAGCTATGTGTTTTTTTGTTTTTTTTTCTTTCAGTTTATGTCATTTAAATCACAGGCGCTCGTGGCAACGGACCACCCCCCTTTTCTAACTTTCTGTTTACAAATTTATTTTCAATAAAATTTCTTTATTTCTTTATTATTTCATCTCTTTTTCTTTATTTTAACTTGTTCGTGTCAATATTCATACAATCTTATGTTAACATCAAATTGCATGTGTCGACCTGGATTATTAGTATCTATATAGGGTCGACACATGCAATTTGATGTTAACATAAGATTGTATGAATATTGACACGAACAAGTTAAAATAAGGAAAAAGAGATGAAATGATAAAGAAATAAAGAAATTTTATTGAAAATACACATTTACTCAAATCAAGTCATGTTTGAACTCTTTTGAAATGTAGAATACAATAGAAATAATTTTCTACAATGGTGAAATTACTAATACATGATTTCTTTTAATAAAGTTTGAGTAAAATATATAATAATAAAATTTGAGTAAGATATATAATAAAGATTGAGTGAAATATTACAAATAAAGTTTGACCGCATCGGTGGTGTAATGGTTAGCGTGGTCACCTCGAGTGCAGTAGATCGTGGGTTGGAGCCACAGTCAGATCAAAGCACAGAATATAAAATTGGTGTGTGTTGCTTCTCCGCTAAAACACGCTGCATTAATGAGTAAGAGCAAAGACTGGTTCGCTCGGAATCAGAATACTGTGTCCGAGTGGGGCGACATGTCTATCCATGGACTGTTGTTTTAGTGAGCTAGCTGTGTTAGCGGTAGACATTTTTTATTATTAGCCACTGTGGCTAATGGGTACTAATTTCTTTTAGCCACACTCAATTTCAGTTAGTCACACTAAATATAAACAAAGAGCATAAAACAGTTGAAAGTTCAAACTTTATTATTTAATTAATTAACAATAATAATTCGTATATTATCATGATAAACAACAAACTTTGAACATTAGATACATGTGTAAACAGAACATTCAATATTCGTATGATTTTGTTGTTTTTTGCTGTGTGGGGTCGTAGGCTTTGCCAAAAAAGGATAAAATAGATCCTTGGCGCTTGGCGGTATCGGGTCCGTTTGCCCTACATTTGGGTCAGTTCGCCCTGATTATTAAAAATGATATCGGGTCTTTATAAGCCAACAAACAACCCATTGGACCATGTTGCACAACAGAATTAAAACATTACAGCTTCTATACTATGCAACTTTGTTTTGTAACTTGAACATTATGTTAATACATTGTAGTTTGTTTAAACTATCTTTGTTATATTTATTACTTTTTTAATACTTTAATAAAGTATAATGGACTCTTGATTCACTCATCTTTACCTGATTTACTAATTCCAAGGACACATATATTTTCTACAGACTCGGGATTCACTCATCTTTACCTGCTTCATTCATTCCAAGGACTAAAACGTTTAACTGTGTTCATTATAGAAACATACACTTTAGCATATCAATTATTTTTAATATCCTACATTTTCTAGACTCTGTGGATTCACTAATCGTTACCTGATTCATTTATTCCAAGGACTGAAATGTTTAATTTTGCCCATTATCGAAACATACAGTCCGTGGACATATATATACATGTATAAGTATTTGTCCCTTTCGTTAAAATACAGTAAATAGCAAAAATTGTCTTTAAATCATAAGAAAATAAAGGAAATCTAACGGAAAATCATGCTAAAATAAACAAAAATCTTTGTTCTGGTGCAAAAATTATCAAAACCCGTTTAGAAATGACTTCAAAATAAAAATTTTGAACAATGTGGTTATATGAAATATATAGCGTAAATTCGAGTGACGAATACCTATGTTCATTGACTGTACTTTTTGGCATGCCGCATATTTAAAATTTCTCAATTTAATATCTTTAAGCAATCAAATATCACTTATTTTTCTATTATTTTTAATACCCTACATAATTATAATTATCAGGGCGAACGGACCCAGGGCGAACGGACCCAGGGCGAACAGGGAATTAGGGCGAACGGACCCGGATTCGCGCTTTGCCATGCTTGACCTTCTCATTGTGAAATAATTTACTGGTTTTAGATTCAAGCGTAGACAGAAGGACAGACAGAATAAAGCGTAATTTAGGAAACCCGTCAGTCGGTGACTAAATTCGAAACTATTTCCGGAATGGGACCCGGATAATGTTATTTCAACTGAAAAAAATACCGGAAATAATCAATTTGACCCGCTTTTTAAAATCATTTTGGATATTATACATCGATCAAATCAATTGTCTATAACACGTTTTATTCGAAGTTGACTTTCTACATAATAAAAGATCGTTGTCAGATGCATGCTCTAAAAGTTTTTCGTTCACCAGTGTGGCTACTGCTACACAAATTATCCTCGCCACACTACGGTTATATTCGCAAAATGCGACGTGGCGATCGTCTACCGCTAACACAGGCTAGCATTATAAAAATCTAACTAAGGCGTTGGTCTAGTACAAAGCGGATCTCATCATCATCTCTTTGAAAATTAACTTGTTCTCGCCATAATATAGCTGTTTGGGCTTAATCAACAATCACTTACTCACTCAAATAACATCCTGTTTGGGGTCATGGATCATGTCTGTCAGGGTTAATATTATCAACTGACCAATCCGTGATAAAACGGACTTTTAAAACGGAGTAAAACCAAGTGATGCTGTCCTAATGGCAATACTATTGGTCGATATAATTTTTAGATGTCTTCCTTTTGATTTGACGTTCAAAGATGAATAAAAAGTAAAAGGTCATGACCCCAAACAGAATGTTATTAAATGTTTATAGCATATCGCTTAAGAAAAGAAAAGATGCAAAAAAAGCCCAACTAAAACATCTAATTTATAAAGATTGACATAGCGTAAAATACGTATCAAGGGGAATGTTCCACTAAAGAAACTGGCGACCGTTTCACTAAAGGTCGTAAGTCGTAAACGTAGACGTAAGTGTACTCTTAAGAGTTACGATCGTTTCACTAATAGTTAGGTTTTACGACTTACGATCAAAAGTGATCGCAAAGTTAAGAGTGGTGGAAGGTACTCGTAAGTCGTAAATCGTAAACCTATTTTTGAAGAGAAGAATTGCTATCTATATTTTTTTTTAATATGAACATTAATCAAATGAAGCAATCAATAAATATTAGATGCACGCAACATTTTTTATATTTCGAGAGCCATAAAATATCATTAAAACAGCTACACATTATTGTTTGTTTCAGTGTACTTTCTATCAGTTCTGCATTTACAATATCAACATATTTTATTAACGAGTGTATGTACCTAGATTAAATTTCAAGAAAACAATGATATCGGGTACAAACAATGGTTCAAAAATAAAGTTAAGCACAAACAAAGAGCACATTACATTTCCGTGGATTTGAGGATTAACAGGGTATCACTTTTGCACGGAGAAAGAGCTTAATAAAATATACCTGAGACTTTTTTTTACATTTAGCGGATTACCTATTATTTAGAATATATTTGATTTACTCATAACATTTTCTGCATTTTGCAGCACGACTGACGATGCAATATGGATTATTCGCCTCTTTGGTCAGCCTTTAAAATGAAAACAAAAAATATAAGAATAACATCTATACAAATATATGAAATATAAATTTAAAAAAAATAGTGGAACATACATGTATAAAAAAAAAACAATAATTATGAAGGCAACAGATATTTTAGCAGTCCACATGTTAAAATTCATTGGTAGTATTTATTGATTATATAAAGCGTTAAACACTCACTATGAACATAAATCAACAGTACAAGTACATCTTAAGGTTTGATATTGTAAGATGTGTATTTTTGGTGTTTTATGTGTTGATGAAACACATTATTTTATGCGTGAATATAGTGATGCAATAAAACTACCCAAATCCTACCCCCCTCCCCCCCCCCCCCACCCCCCCCCCCCCCCCCCCCGTGGTGGGCAGGGATTTACAGGTTAAGTAATTTCTGGCTGGCGAAAGAAGCCAATAAAGAGTTAAAAAAGAAGTTGCTGCATCAGTGTTGATAAAAACCATAAAATATTATGAAAATACGAATTGTACTTTAAAGAAAGGTAAAAACAGTCCGCGCACATGTCATGTGTCTAAATTCTTCACGTAAATGTAGGGATTTTTTTCCCGCGCAATTGAAATGCACCGCAAACGGAATATCAGTGCAGAATGTGAATGTATCGCCAAATATATATTTTCACATTTTTGAAATTTCCCTTTACATATAGCATGAAATTTGTTAAAATATATTCCTTAACAAAAATTTATTCTCAAATTTCGGTACATTTTTACACTTAACGTTTTTTTCCTGATAGCTTTGGTTTATTCATTTAAAAAATCACTTTGGGGTTTTATAATTAGTTGAATATTAAAAATGTATTTAAGCACATTTAAGATGTGATTATTAATGTAATCAGCTTTTGATTTGATTTTTTGTGTTTTAACGCCACTTTCAGCAGTATTTCAGCTATATTGGCTGAGAGTCGAGTGCACCCTTTTTGTAATTTACAAAGCCGGGCGCGAACCCACTCCGTATTGGGGATAGGCTTGTATGAGTTATTAGATCCAACGACCTAACTCATTGAGTCACCCGGGCCCCTAATCAGCTTTTGAGCTGTTGGGTTTATTATATATAAAATATATGATACAATATAATATCTTGTTACCTCCATTATAGGAGATGTTACTTGTCGCAAGTCGTAAGTCGTAACTCTTAAGCTTAGGACTAGTTTAGTGAAACGCACGTATACGTGCACGTAAGGAAATCTTAAGAGTGATCTTAGCATGTTAGACTTACGATTTACGATCACTTTAGTGAAACGGTCGCCTGAATCTTAAACAGTAGTTCAGTTTTAATAAAAGGTAGGTTACTAATTTTGTCAAATGCATTTTGCAGATTTTTGTAGAAAATCTTCTACTAAACCACTGTCAATTATTTCAAAGAAGGCCTGTCTAAAATTCACCCGGCAAAAAAACCTTGATCTCCATTCATGATGATCGTTGCTACTTTAAACAGAAATTTCTTCAAATTGTCAAAATTGCTACTTTTAAAGTAAAATGAGTTTTCCATGGAATTTTAACCTTAAAGTCAAAGATCCTTTGCTGAATATGCAAATAAGGGTTAAAAATACTTGAAAAATATTCTCCTGCGAACTCGCTGGTTCAATGTGAACAAAATCTTTCTTTAGTAAAGACAATGTAATATACTGCTATTAGTATTTGGTTTTCTATAGAAATAACTGAGGCGCACTCGCTTAGGCGAGATGAAGCTTGTTATGGCAATGATTTCCCGTCAATTCTTTTACTTATCTGGACCTATGTCTGTGGCCTTGAACAAAACAATATGTTTATTTATAGAAAAGCATAGCAATATCAGTCATTCAATACAAATACAAAAACGCCCAACGAAAATTATAATATTTAATTGATTGATTTCGTTTGGAGGGATTATATTTTAATTTTCAAAACTATGAAGGTAATGGTTAAATCACATTTCCATGTCTCTGCGATGAGGAAATTAGAAAAAATGTTTAAAAACTACAGGAGATAGTTTGACGAATGGAAGGAAATTTATGTATCATCGTTTCCAAAATATATGTCGCCATTACAAGGACATGTCAGGGTGCAGCCACAAAAATTAAAATAAACGTGCGTACATATCCGTTTGAAAAAAAATATAATTAAAATACACGTGCATAAACTCCCGATTAACAAAAAACATACCCCCCCCCCCCAAAAAAAAAATCACACACATCACTGTAACTGGATGACAGGTTTAATAAATCACACAAAAAAAAAACATTTAGTCCATTGAGGTCATTATAATAATGACATTATTTTCAAAAACATGCACGGTCACCAAAGAAATGTCATTGAAGAGTAGATACTTTTAACATTTTGTCATGTATTTACGCTTGTGGAGTCCTGGAGAAAGACCAGTCATGAATCTCTGTTATACAGAATGTAATTGCTTTTTGGTTTAATTAAATGAGTCTGCAATTTTTTTATAATGAGGTCAAGAGGCCGACCATTAATAACATTTAGGGAGTGTCTATGTTTTTCCACGGGCAACAAAACAAAATACGGTTAATTTTATTAAGATTTTACCAAAGTTTATTGTTAAAACTGGATCGTCAGATTATTTAATTTTTCCATCTATACAATTTAGGACATACTTATTTTGTTCAAGCAAAGAACATGCCCCTCCCCTAAAAGTTAAATGGTCGTTCTTTATGTAAAAAAATACGTTAATTGTAATGTTTTTGTTTTGTTTATTTTTTTTAAAAAGAGATAAGAGTCATCAAGTTATAATCAAATTGTATGAATAAATGATTTGATTTGATTTATTTTTGGTCATACGTAACTATTATCAGCACCGATACTGTGCATTGTTAATTGATACCATATACAAGACAATACAATAAGTTTGATTTAAAGTCGGAAAGAATCAAACAATTATAACACAAGCTCTAGTGAGCTTTTAAATCTGACATAAGAATATGCATATACAAACAATAAAACAAAACATGCACACAATATTCGTAAAAAAAACACTTTGTCATATTTAAATCTTTCCATGAAATTTAAAACCAAACTAAAATGTGAAAGCAATAACATTATCACACTCGATAAAAATATATTAGATTATATAATGAAATATTAAATAATCGTTCGCTGTAATTAATTAAAGCTGTATTTTCAATCCGCATATATTTGAAAACTACAATTTCATAGCTTTCGAACGGTATAAAATATTTCATGAAAGAATATTTCTTTGTCTGTTCCATTTTGATTTTAAAGCAATGAGGGTCCGATCGGTGAAAAAACTTAAACTAGCTGAAAACGCATTTACACGTTAAAATTACTTTTTTAAACTTAACTTGTGAATTTCAATCCGCATATACTCATATTGTATACAAAACAATCTGTCGAATGACGTATTTTTCATATTTAAGAAAAAATTGAAAATCTGTTCCATTTTGCTACAAAAATCAGGTTATGGCGTCTAAGTCAATATAGCAGAATTTGTTTTAAGTCCGTAACACACGGCGGGTAGTATCGAGAATTAGCTTATGTACATTCGTATTGATAAAATAATATTTAAAGACATGAGAAAAACAATTGGGTGATTACATATATATGTAATAAAGTAATATTAATTAAAATCCTTAACTTGGATTCGACAGTCATGTCAGTATTATATTATAATATTTAATCAAATAAATTATTGTCCCGTTTTGTCTTGTATATTATTTCTTTTTTCGTGGCTTAAATCAGATATATTAATAATATTTATGATTTATGAAAAAGTGTTTTGAAGCTAAATTTATGAAAAGTTTGTATAAACGGCCAATAATTTAATGTATATCAACTTCAAAGAAAAGCTGAAGTTATACACGCGTACTATTAAACGCCAATTCTCACAATCCAATTATCTCTTTTATATATTGTTTGAAATCAATTATTAAAAGGCCGAAGAAAAAGGTAGGAATGTTAAAATTGCAATTAATTACTGTCATTGATTTTAAGTACAAAATAAAGATAAAGTTTTTCTTCACTGAAGGTTTATTTCTCAGCACATCATATACATGTATTTACATGATATCAATAATATAAAAAAACACAATACAATACTCTTAAATCACTGGATAAGTGAAATAATAATAAAAACAACTTTTAACAACATTCTTAAGGATGGTGTGACATCAGCTTTGAGGATGATGTGTGTAGATTGCTCTGGGCTGTAGCTTTCTCTGGTGAATATACCTAAAATAAATGAGAAATTGTTACTCAATTTGTCCTTATATTATCTTCAGAAATATATTACAAAAAAGGCTTCCTTTAATAATAGCAGTCAGTACACAAATAAGTAGAGTACCATACAGGCAATACTATTAATTTGGGTAAACGGACAGAAAGTTACAGGACATAAAGTCACAATTTTATAGGACAAAAAGTCACAATTAATATTTTGGGTTAAATAATGTTATAACAATAAAATGTCACAATACACATTTAACATGTATGTGGGACAATAAAAGTGCCTTTTTTATTAATTATTGTTAGCAAAGGCACTCGTGGCACGGAATTACCACCCCTAAGGAGGTCCTTTGCAGTATTTCTACGGACCCTTTCCGAGTACTTATTTATTTTCAATAAAAATGTCTTTATTATTTCATCTCTTTTTCCTGAATTTATTGTGGATAATAACAGTATATATAGGGTCGACACATGCAACTTGCTGTTAGCATAAGATTGTATAAATATGGATATGCACAAGTTAAATTAAGGAAAATTGGATGAAATAATAAAGAAATTTTGTTGAAAATAAATATGTAAACAGAAAGTTGATTAATTCATAAATTAAAATGATTTTTAATACAATTTATTAAGAAATGCCAATCACAATATCGTTATTTAGGTAAATACTTATTAGACAGATTTTTTTTAACTATTTTTTTTTTTGATTAATTGATAACTGACCCAAGTTAGGCTAAATAAATGAAATGTGACTTAATGTGTTAATTAATTTTCACTAAACAACATATTTGCCTTCTGTAAATTTTAATTTCTTATCTTATTATGTAACAATATGGTCAGGTTGTTATTTTCATTGAATGGCTTCTCAAAATAGATGGCTTCACAGTAGGTGCTCTTCCTGTATAATACATTTCTCTGACCTCACACTATTGTTCGAACAGTGGATTATTTTTAAGAATCTACAGTTTATTCTTTTGTTCTTGAATATATGAACTTTAACCTTTTATTGTTTTAGTCTGAAAAACGTGATATACATATTTTGGGACTTTTGGGTATCGAACCACTGCTGGGTCTACTTTGACTTTCAAAACTTCCATCTTACCAGTCGGCTAAGTTGACCACATTGATAAATTCTATAATTAGTATATATAACTCTTGATAGTAAGCTTTGTTAAAAAAATATCAACAATTTGCTAAAAAAAAAGCAATTGATCAATATATACAAGACACGATACAAGTATTTGAGTTCTGGCATAATTTATGTTCAGAGCTGACGAGTATTCTCGCAATACAAAAACAACCTACGAACCGACCGCAACTTAACAAATCAGACAGACCACAGGTGAACATTTGGAACACTTGAAAGACCTTGAAATATCTAAATATAAACGTGAATCGAAAGCACGAATGCGGATCAAATTTTGTTGTTTAAGTCTTGTTGATTGTGGCTTATTTAGCTTTCTGAATATTAACAGTTAAACATATAAAATGAAAACACTGTTGCAGATGGAAATGTATTATGTAAGAGAATACACTCCAACTTGTAGGTTCTTAAAAATAATCAACTCGACCCTTACGGGTCTTTCTCCATTGCATAATCAGTAATTGGTTACATCCTGTATATTACAACTGACAGATATGATACATGACAAACTATTTTAATTAGTCATCCTCATTATAAAATACATTTGATGGGCAAACTGTTAAAGTCGATTTCAAAGATTTGTCTGAAGAAGAAAGAAAAAAAATTAAGGATTTGTTATTTATTTTATAAAAAATTAATATTAGCGAGAGCGCTTATAGGAAACTGACAGTATTTTGTGATGGGCTACCACGAAAATATCTGGTTTCCCAATGCCGGGAAGATATTAACAGTTTATATCATTTTGAAAGAATTTCGGGAAATATCTCTGGCGCATATGTTAGTCTAGAAAGCGAAATTATCCGGTACATCAAGTATCGTGTAAATCCTGAAACAGACAAGATAAAAATTAAAATTTCGGGGAACGGGTCAAAAGTTAGTAGAATTTCAAACTTTGTCGTGTTGTCCTTTTCTGTAATTACCGATGATTTGACATTATCATCAAAAGATCAAAATGTTTTTTGCACTGTAAACTGCAAAGAAGATTATGATAATTTAAAACTTGCTTGTAAACCCATTTTTCAGAAAATAAACAAATTATACGAAAAAGGAAGTAGTGCAGTTGAGGGGAAACATTTTGATTTAGAGATTTTGATGGGTGGTGATATGAAATTTTTGCAACTTGTGCTTGGGTTGGGTGGATCTCTATGTAATTATTCCTGTCCATGGTGTAGGGTCCATAAAAACCAGAGAGACGACATGACAAAGCCATTGGAATTTTACCATACTCGTGGTATGCAGAGAACATCACAGAATCTGAAGGAAGATGTGGTAAAGAATGACTTTGGTGTTCGTGCTCAACCTCTTGTTAGTATTGAACCTGAACACTTAATTATTGATGAACTTCATCTTCTTCTTCGGATATGTGATAAACTGTTAAAGAACTTAATATTAGACACAAAAACGCTCGATGACAAAAATGCCGTTCATGGTGAGAAGTCAGATTTCTTAGGACAGCTTACTGAGAAAATAAGAGGATGCGGCGTTTCGTTTTATATTTGGACGAAAAAGGGTACTCAAGGTGAATTGAATTGGTCGTCATTGACGGGGTCTGACTATACAAAGCTTTTGGAAAATCTTCCTTCAAAATTATACTTTTTGATCATACTGTCAAAATTTGGAATTCATTTTTTGAGTTTATATCGTTTCGTGACGTTAGAAATACACGAGTTCTCTAACTTTGAAGATATTTTTGAAAAATGTAAAGGGTAGGTAAATGACTTTTTTGCTTTAGGATCATTGGGAAGAAAAGGCTTTGATAGCGTTACTCCTTATATGCATTGTCTTGTATACCATGTTCCGTGTTTCACTAAAAAGTATAGACAATTTTTACGTTTAAGTGGGCAGGGCGTATAAAAAAAATTCATCATTCAAAAACAAACAAATGGGACGCAACGGTCGTTGCCTTACAAGTTCGAAAAAGGATAGAACATTTGACATCAGAGAACTGCGAGCGTGATAAGCGAAACTACACCAAAAGTACGAACGAGTATTGGAGTGATATAATTTTTAAGCAAAGAGCCGCTAAAAGGGCTAAAATTTATGAGGAAATGTCACTCGTAGCTGACAAATATTCTGAAAATGATCCGGTCACTTGTTCAATCGACGACCTTGCCGTAACCGAGATTAGAGACGAATTGAAAAAAAATTAGGCGTTAAAACGAGAATAAAAAACAGAGAAAAACTTTTAGACCTTTTAAAGAGTAAACGACAATGATTTTGTTGTTACTTTCTGCGTCCTCATGTCAGGAACCGATTTATCGGTAGTCAAAAGTAACTACGAATTATTCTTCATCTTATATTGCTATTTTCTGTACAAAAGAAACAAATACCCAAATTCCCCGGAAATAAATAAGCATCATGGCGAAAGATACAGCAGCTTGGTTTGGTGCCTCTCTACAACAACGACGACGACTTCAGACTGTTCTGTGGTATGATGGATGGTCTTGCCTTTTTACCAGTACCTGATTTGACCATTAGTATTCATCTGCTTAGAACACTATGCCCTGATGACCCACCAGAGGCAGTTGAGCTCCTTGATTACTTTGATTCAACTTACATCAGTGGTAGACTTAGACAACAGAATCCAGCACAAAATCAAGCAGCCCGTCTGGTCTTAAGACGCAGCCCACCTATGTTTCCACCAGCCATTTGGAACGTACATGATGCTACAGTCAACGGTGATGCCAGAACCAGCAACATGTGCGAAGGCTGGAACAACATGTGCGAAGGCTGGAACAACAAGTTCTTCAACCTGGTAGGACATGCCCATCCGTCTACATGTATATGGCGTGTGATCGAGTGGTGTCAAAAGGAAGAAGCTACTGTCCGTACTATTATCCAGCAAGATGCCGTTGGTAACCCACCAGCTAAGCGTACTCAGCAGAGACATGTTCAGCTCCAAGTGCGTTTATAGAACCTATGCAGAGACCTCACTACTGGCCAGAAGACAATTGCCGAGTTCTTGTGTGGAGAGGATGGAACATCAGACTCAATCGCCATTATTATTGCTTAAGAGACAATTGACATTATGAACATTTACAATTTTAAACTGGAAATATTCAATGTTTGTATGTTCATCATTATATCGTTATGATTTGATATATTTCATATGTTATTTGTTATATGACTTATAAATGCTCCAATCATTGATGTGATTAATTAAATGTAAATGCTAATTCATTGTTGTTGGTTTTTTTATTATTTTCTAATTAAAAAGAGTTGGATGGGTGAATATCAATGAGTCAAATTTTGGTTCTCATATATCAAGGTCTCTATAATCATTCCTTTATAATTAGAAGTAGTTCGGATTGAATACATATCAATGAGACATCAATCGAATGTGGTTCTCAATCAAGGTCTTGAATAAATATCAAAACAAAACAAAAACAAAAAAACACACAAACAAATAAAAAAAAACAAAAAAAAAACGTCAAAAGCAAAAACAAAGCAAATATAATTATACACACTGTGACTTTCCGGGGTATAGTAAATGTGGAAAAAATATATTGTGACTTTTTTCCTGTGATTTTTTTTCTACCGACGCAACACATACTTGCGATATTATATTGAACACAGACACTATATCAATATTAATTCCATACAGTCAGTGATAAGGAAAAAATCGTGAACTTAACATTTTCCCCAACAAAAGGAAAACAATTCGGTTTATTATTTTCGTGAACGGATTTCGCTATACAGTTGCGATATTGTTGAACGCAGGACTAATTTAATGATTTCTACCTCACATGGCTTATTGAATTTGCAGGCAACAATACCATCGGCAATATCCTGTTTTGTTATGCTGCTTCTCTGCCAGTTTCCATCGTTGAGCATTCATGATTCTGCTGTCCGCACCAAATATTTATATTTGAAATTCATATGAAAGGAAATAAAAAAAAGCTCAATGCATATTAATATGTTGCTTTATTGTGGAGCCCAGTAACTGACATGAACATTTTAATTTTGTTTATGCGAAATAGTTTACGGAGCCCGTTTTCTGACATGAGAATTTTTTTTATTTCGTTTATAGATATTTTTTTAATTTAGTTTATGCGAAATACTATTTCGTGTAAGTCATAAAAAATATTTATCATGTCAGTTAACGGGCTCCGTACTTTATTGTTACTCATCAAAAAAAGAATAAATTATAATTAAGAAAGAAGCGTCTTTTAATTTCATAATATTAATGTTTTAAAAAGAAACCATCATAGATAAATTTGATAAACCATGTGAGGTAGAGAAAGATAATTAAAAAGTTGGCATGCAGTGAAATATTTATTCAATGACGAATTATACCTCAAAAGACGGCATTGTCATAATTTGATCTTAATATATGGTACTTGGGTGTGCTTTGCAAAGTTTTGACCTTTTTATCTAAGACATCAGCATATCTGGCGTTCGGGATATGTACAATGGAAGAAGAACAAAGGATTTATACAGACCTCGATCTACTTTGATTATTTATTAGGTTTAAATAAAATACCTTGTCTTTTGTATGAACAATTATTTATATACACGACTATATGGTTTAAAAGGAATATATTATTAGGTTCTATTTTAAGCTTGTCTTATTATTTGTTGTGTTAATTTGTCACGTACGCACATGTGTTTACCAAGAGTACAAATTGTAATATCATACCATTGTTTTTTTTCAATTGAATTCAAAGTTATTGTTAATTAAATCACGGGATAGATATTCGTGAGCCCGTAATTTTTCAAAATTTATAATAAATAAAACATGTAATTTTCAATGTAAAGTAGGTACATAAAAATTACAAATACGTTAATTTCAGTATTAAGAAGAAGGTCACTCATACATGCCAACTCTACCGATTTACGCGGTAGTCTACCGATTTTTTAAGTCTTCTACCGCCTACCGATTTTAGATGTTTTCCTACCGATTTAAAACAAAATGTAAATTTTTTTTTATCGTAAATTATTCACATGTTGATTATTCTTGTAGATTTCTACGACGTATAAATGAGTACAAATCCAAATTATTTAGGCCCTTTCCGTAATCGTTTCCCTCTTAAATTTGTACCGGAAACTTCCATTGGTCAATTCTTTATCATTAAGCCAATCAAAAACTGTATTTAAAATAAAGTTTTGAAGCACTACATTTTGAACTTATGACTCCTAAACATATATATATACAGTAGAACTTCGCTCGCTCGAACTCGAAGGTACTGTCAAAATATGTTCGAGTTATCGGAAGTTCGAGCCACCGAGGTCCCGTAATTTTAGACAGAAAACAATCTTGTTCTGACCCCGGAGTTGTTCATTCTTGATTGTCCCTTCTGTTTACTCTAGTGTTTATTTTGTCCTGTGTCTTGTGTATCCGATGTTGTCAGTGTCTCTGTGTTGTTCCTTCTGTTTACTCTAATGATTATTTTGTCTTGTATCTTGTGTATCCGATGTTGTCAGTGTCTCTGTGTTGTTCATTCTTGATTGTCCCTTCTGTTTACTCTATTTTTTTTTGTCCTGTGTCTTGTGTATCCGATGTTGTCAGTGTCTCTGTGTTGTTCTCTCTGTTTACTCTAGTGTTTATTTTGTCTTGTGTTTTCTGTATCTGATGTTAACAGTGTCTCTGTGTTGTTCTTTCTTGATTACCCTCCTGTTTACTGTAGTGTTTATTTTGTGCTGCGTCTTATGTATCCGATGTTACCAGTGTCTCTGTGTTGTTCTTTCTTGATTGCCCTTCTGTTTACTGTAGTGTTTATTTTGTCCTGTTTCTTGTGCATCCGATGTTGTCAGTGTCTCTGTGTTGTTCCTTCTGTTTACTCTAGTGATTATTTTGTCTTGTATCTTGTGTATCTGATGTTGTCAGTGTCTCTGTTTTGTTCCTTCTGTTTACTCTAGTGTTTATTTTGTCTTGTGTTTTCTGTATCCGATGTTAACAGTGTCTCTGTGTTGTTCTTTCTTGATTGCCCTTCTGTTTACTGTAGTGTTTATTTTGTCCTGTTTCTTGTGCATCCGATATGGTCAGTGTCTCTTTGTTGTTCCTTCTGTTTACTCTAGTGATTATTTTGTCTTGTGTCTTGTGTATCCGATGTTGTCAGTGTCTCCGTGTTGTTCCTTCTGTTTACTCTAGTGTTTATTTTGTCTTGTGTCTTCTGTGTCCGATGTTGCCAGTGTCTCTGTGTTGTTCATTCTTGATTGTCCCTTCAGTTTACTCTAGTGTTTATTTTGTCCTGTTTCTTGTGTATCCGATGTTGTCAGTGTCTCTGTGTTGTTCCTTCTGTTTACTCTAGTGATTATTTTGTCTTGTGTCTTGTGTATCCGATGTTACCAGTGTCTCTGTGTTGTTCATTCTTGATTGTTCCTTCTGTTTACTCTAGTGTTTATTTTGTTCTGTTTCTTGTGTATCCGATGTTGCCAGTGTCTCTGTGTTGTTCCTTCTGTTTATTCTAGTGATTATTTTGTCTTGTGTCTTGTGTATCCGATGTTACCAGTGTCTCTGTGTTGTTCTTTCTTGATTGTTCCTTGTGTTTACCCTAGTGTTTATTTTGTCCTGTTTCTTGTGTATCCGATGTTGTCAGTGTCTCTGTGTTGTTCCTTCTGTTTACTCTAGTGATTATTTTGTCTTGTGTCTTGTGTATCCGATGTTGTCAGTGTCTCTGTGTTGTTCCTTCTGTTTACTCTAGTGATTATTTTGTCTTGTGTCTTGTGTATCCGATGTTACCAGTGTCTCTGTGTTGTTCATTCTTGATTGTCCCTTCTGTTTACTCTAGTGTTTATTTTGTCCTGTGTCTTGTGTATCCGATGATGTCAGTGTCTCTGTGTTGTTCCTTCTGTTTACTCTAATGATTATTTTGTCTTGTATCTTGTGTATCCGATGTTGTCAGTGTCTCTGTGTTGTTCATTCTTGATTGTCCCTTCTGTTTACTCTATTTTTTTTTGTCCTGTGTCTTGTGTATCCGATGTTATCAGTGTCTCTGTGTTGTTCTTTCTGTTTACTCTAGTGTTTATTTTGTCTTGTGTTTTCTGTATCCGATGTTAACAGTGTCTCTGTGTTGTTCTTTCTTGATTGCCCTTCTGTTTACTGTAGTGTTTATTTTGTGCTGCGTCTTATGTATCCGATGTTACCAGTGTCTCTGTGTTGTTTATTCTTGATTGTCCCTTCTGTTTACTCTAGTGTTTATTTTGTCCTGTTTCTTGTGTATCCGATGTTGTCAGTGTCTCTGTGTTGTTCCTTCTGTTTACTCTAGTGTTTATTTTGTCTTGTGTTTTCTGTATCCGATGTTAACAGTGTCTCTGTGTTGTTCTTTCTTGATTGCCCTTCTGTTTACTGTAGTGTTTATTTTGTCCTGTTTCTTGTGCATCCGATATTGTCAGTGTCTCTTTGTTGTTCCTTCTGTTTACTCTAGTGATTATTTTGTCTTGTGTCTTGTGTATCCGATGTTGTCAGTGTCTCCGTGTTGTTCCTTCTGTTTACTCTAGTGTTTATTTTGTCTTGTGTCTTCTGTATCCGATGTTGCCAGTGTCTCTGTGTTGTTCATTCTTGATTGTCCCTTCAGTTTACTCTAGTGTTTATTTTGTCCTGTTTCTTGTGTATCCGATGTTGTCAGTGTCTCTGTGTTGTTCCTTCTGTTTACTCTAGTGATTATTTTGTCTTGTGTCTTATGTATCCGATGTTACCAGTGTCTCTGTGTTGTTCATTCTTGATTGTTCCTTCTGTTTACTCTAGTGTTTATTTTGTTCTGTTTCTTGTGTATCCGATGTTGCCAGTGTCTCTGTGTTGTTCCTTCTATTTACTCTAGTGATTATTTTGTCTTGTGTCTTGTGTATCCGATGTTGTCAGTGTCTCTGTGTTGTTCCTTCTGTTTACTCTAGTGATTATTTTGTCTTGTGTCTTGTGTATCCGATGTTACCAGTGTCTCTGTGTTGTTCTTTCTTGATTGTTCCTTGTGTTTACCCTAGTGTTTATTTTGTCCTGTTTCTTGTGTATCCGATGTTGTCAGTGTCTCTGTGTTGTTCCTTCTGTTTACTCTAGTGATTATTTTGTCTTGTGTCTTGTGTATCCGATGTTGTCAGTGTCTCTGTGTTGTTCCTTCTGTTTACTCTAGTGTTTATTTTTTTCTTGTGTCTTCTGTATCCGATGTTAAGAGTGTCTCTGTGTTGTTCTTTCTTGATTGTCCCTTCTGTTTACTCTAGTGTTTATTTTGTCTTGTGTCTTGTGTATCCAATGTTGTCAGTGTCTCTATGTTGTTCCTTCTGTTTACACTAGTGTTTATTTTGTCTTGTGTATGCGATGTTGTCAGTGTCTCTCTGTTGTTCTTTCTTGATTGTCCCTTCTGTTTACTCTAGTATTTATTTTGTCTTGTGTCCTGTGTATCCAATGTTGTCAGTGTCTCTATGTTGTTCCTTCTGTTTACTCTAGTGTTTATTTAGTCTTGTGTATGCGATGTTGTCAGTGTCTCTGTGTTGTTCATTCTTGATTGTCCCTTCTGTTTACTCTAGTATTTGTTGTGTCCTGTGTCTTGTGTATACGATCTTGACAGTTTCTCTGTGTTGTTCATTATTAATTGTCCCTTCTGTTTACTCTAGTGTTTATTTTGTCCTGTATCTTGTGTAACCGATGTTGTCAGTGTTTCTGTGTTGTTCCTTCTGTTTACTCTAGTGTTTATTTTGTCTTGTGTCTTGTGTATCCAATGTTGTCAGTGTCTCTGTTTTGTTCATTGTTGATTGTCCCTTCTGTTTACTCTAGTGTTTATTTTGTGCTGTGTCTTATGTATCCGATGTTGTCAGTGTTTCTGTGTTGTTCATTGTTGATTGTCCCTTCTGTTTACTCTAGTGTTTATTTTGTGCTGCGTCTTATGTATCCGATGTTGCCAGTGTCTCTGTGTTGTTCATTCCTGATTGTCCTTTCTGTGTACTCTAGTGTTTATTTTGTCCTGTGTCTTGTGTATCGGATGTTGTCAGTGTCTCTGTGGTGTTCCTTCTGTTTACTCTAGTGTTTATCTTGTCTTGTGTATCGGATGTTGTCAGTGTCTCTGTGTTGTTCATTCTTGATTGTCCCTTTTGTTTACTCTAGTGTTTATTTTGTCCTGTTTCTTGTGTATCCGATGTTGTCAGTGTCTCTGTGTTGTTCATTCTGTTTACTCTAGTGATTATTTTGTCTTGTTTCTTGTGTATCCGATGTTACCAGTGTCTCTGTGTTGTTCATTCTTGATTGTCCCTTCTGTTTACTCTAGTGTTTATTTTGTCTTGTGTATCCGATGTTGTCAGTGTCTCTGTGTTGTTCCTTCTGTTTACTATAGTGTTTATTTTGTCTTGTGTCTTGTGTATCCGATGTTGTCAGTGTCTCTGTGTTGTTCATTCTTGATTGTCCCTTCTGTTTACTCTAGTGTTTATTTTGTTCTGTGTCTTGTGTATCCGATGTTGCCAGTGTCTCTGTGTTGTTCTTTCTGTTTACCCTAGTGTTTATTTTGTCCTCTTTCTTGTGTATCCGATGTTGTCAGTGTCTCTGTGTTGTTCCTTCTGTTTACTCTAGTGTTTATTTTGTCTTGTGTCTTGTGTATCCGATGTTGTCAGTGTCTCCGTGTTGTTCCTTCTGTTTACTCTAGTGTTTATTTTGTCTTGTGTCTTCTGTATCCGATGTTACCTGTGTCTCTGTGTTGTTCATTCTTGATTGTCCCTTCTGTTTACTCTAGTGTTTATTTTGTCCTGTTTCTTGTGTATCCGATGTTGTCAGTGTCTCTGTGTTGTTCCTTCTGTTTACTCTAGTGATTATTTTGTCTTGTGTCTTGTGTATCCGATGTTACCAGTGTCTCTGTGTTGTTCATTCTTGATTGTTCCTTCTGTTTACTCTAGTGTTTATTTTTTTCTTTTCTTGTGTATCCGATGTTGCCAGTGTTTCTGTGTTGTTCCTTCTGTTTACTCTAGTGATTATTTTGTCTTGTTTCTTGTGTATCCGATGTTGTCAGTGTCTCTGTGTTGTTCCTTCTGTTTACTCTAGTGATTATTTTGTCTTGTGTCTTCTGTATCCGATGTTACCAATGTCTCTGTGTTGTTCTTTCTTGATTGTTCCTTGTGTTTACTCTAGTGTTTATTTTGTCCTGTTTCTTGTGTATCCGATGTTGTCAGTGTCTCTGTGTTGTTCCTTCTGTTTACTCTAGTGTTTATTTTGTCCTGTTTCTTGTGTATCCGATGTTGTCAGTGTCTCTGTGTTGTTCCTTCTGTTTACTCTAGTGATTATTTTGTCTTGTGTCTTGTGTATCCGATGTTGTCAGTGTCTCTGTGTTGTTCCTTCTGTTTACTCTAGTGTTTATTTTTTTCTTGTGTCTTCTGTATCCGATGCTAAGAGTGTCTCTGTGTTGTTCTTTCTTGATTGTCCCTTCTGTTTACTCTAGTGTTTATTTTGTCTTGTGTCTTGGGTATCCGATGTTGTCAGTGTCTCTGTGTTGTTCCTTTTGTTTACTCTAGTGATTATTGTGTCCTGTGTCTTGTGTATCCGATGTTACCAGTTTCTCTGTGTTGTTCATTCTTGATTGTCCCTTCTGTTTACTCTAGTGTTTATTTTGTCCTGTGTCTTGTGTATCAAATGTTGTCAGTGTCACTGTGTTGTTCATTCTTGATTGCCCCTTCTTATTACTCTAGTGTTTATTTTTTCTTGTGTCTTGTGTATCCGATGTTGTCAGTGTCTCTGTGTTGTTCCTTTTGTTTACTCTAGTGATTATTGTGTCCTGTGTCTTGTGTATCCGATGTTACCAGTGTTTCTGTGTTGTTCATTCTTTATTGTCCCTTCTGTTTACTCTAGTGTTTATTTTGTCATGTGTCTTGTGTATCGGATGCTGTCAGTGTCTCTGTGTTGTTCATTCTTGATTGTCCCTTCTGTTTACTCTAGTGTTTATTTTGTCGTGTGTCTTGTGTATCGGATGTTGTCAGTGCCTCTGTGTTGTTCCTTCTGTTTACTCTAGTATTTATTTTGTCTTGTGTCTTGTGTATCCAATGTTGTCAGTGTCTCTATGTTGTTCCTTCTGTTTACACTAGTGTTTATTTTGTCTTGTGTATGCGATGTTGTCAGTGTCTCTGTGTTGTTCATTCTTGATTGTCCCTTCTGTTTACTCTAGTGTTTATTTTGTCCTGTGTCTTGTGTATCAAATGTTGTCAGTGTCACTGTGTTGTTCATTCTTGATTGCCCCTTCTTATTACTCTAGTGTTTATTTTTTCTTGTGTCTTGTGTATCCGATGTTGTCAGTGTCTCTGTGTTGTTCCTTTTGTTTACTCTAGTGATTATTGTGTCCTGTGTCTTGTGTATCCGATGTTACCAGTGTTTCTGTGTTGTTCATTCTTGATTGTCCCTTCTGTTTACTCTAGTGTTTATTTTGTCATGTGTCTTGTGTATCGGATGCTGTCAGTGTCTCTGTGTTGTTCATTCTTGATTGTCCCTTCTGTTTACTCTAGTGTTTATTTTGTCCTGTGTCTTGTGTATCGGATGTTGTCAGTGTCTCTGTGTTGTTCCTTCTGTTTACTCTAGTATTTATTTTGTCTTGTGTCTTGTGTATCCAATGTTGTCAGTGTCTCTATGTTGTTCCTTCTGTTTACACTAGTGTTTATTTTGTCTTGTGTATGCGATGTTGTCAGTGTCTCTCTGTTGTTCATTCTTGATTGTTCCGTCTGTTTACTCTAGTATTTATTTTGTCCTGTGTCTTGTGTAACCGATGTTGTCAGTGTCTCTGTGTTGTTCCTTCTGTTTACTCTAGTGTTTATTTTGTCTTGTGTCTTGTGTATCCAATGTTGTCAGTGTCTCTGTTTTGTTCATTGTTGATTGTCCCTTCTGTTTACTCTAGTGTTTATTTTGTGCTGTGTCTTATGTATCCGATGTTGTCAGTGTTTCTGTGTTGTTCATTGTTGATTGTCCCTTCTGTTTACTCTAGTGTTTATTTTGTGCTGCGTCTTATGTATCCGATGTTGCCAGTGTCTCTGTGTTGTTCCTTCTGTTTACTCTAATGAATATTATGTCTTGTATCTTGTGTATACGATATTGTCAGTGTCTCTGTGTTGTTCCTTCTGTTTACTCTAGTGTTTATTTTGTCTTGTGTTTTCTGTATTCGATGTTAACAGTGTCTCTGTGTTGTTCTTTCTTGATTGTCCCTTCTGTTTATTGTAGTGTTTATTTTGTCCTATTTCTTGTGTATCCGATGTTGTCAGTGTCTCTGTGTTGTTCCTTCTGTTTACTCTAGTGATTATTTTGTCTTGTGTCTTGTGTATCCGATGTTGTCAGTGTCTCCGTGTTGTTTCTTCCGTTTACTCTAGTGTTTATTTTGTCTTGTGTCTTCTGTATCCGATGTTACCAGTGTCTCTGTGTTGTTCTTTCTTGATTGTCCCTTCTGTTTACTCTAGTGTTTATTTTGCCTTGTGTCTTGTGTATCCGATGTTGCCAGTGTCTCTGTGTTGTTCCTTCTGTTTACTCTAGTGTTTATTTTGTCCTGTGTCTTGTGTATCCGATGTTACCAGTGTCTCTGTGTTGTTCATTCTTGATTGTCCCTTCTGTTTACTCTAGTGTTTATTTTGTCCTGTGTCTTGTGTATCCGATGTTGTCAGTGTCTCTGTGTTGTTCATTCTTGATTGTCCCTTCTGTTTATTCTAGTGTTTATTTTGTCTTGTGTGTACGATTTTGTCAGTGTCTCTGTGTTGTTCCTTCTGTTTACTCTAGTGTTTATTTTTTCTTGTGTCTTGTGTATCCGATGTTGTCAGTGTCTCTGTGTTGTTCATTCTTGATTGCCCCTTCTATTTACTCTAGTGTTTATTTTTCATTGTGTCTTGTGTATCCGATGTTGTCAGTGTCTCTGTGTTGTTCCTTCTGTTTACTCTAGTGTTTATTTTGTCTTGTGTCTTGTGTATCCGATGTTGTCAGTGTCTCCGTGTTGTTCCTTCTGTTTACTCTAGTGTTTATTTTGTCTTGTGTCTTCTGTATCCGATGTTACCTGTGTCTCTGTGTTGTTCATTCTTGATTGTCCCTTCTGTTTACTCTAGTGTTTATTTTGTCCTGTTTCTTGTGTATCCGATGTTGTCAGTGTCTCTGTGTTGTTCCTTCTGTTTACTCTAGTGATTATTTTGTCTTGTGTCTTGTGTATCCGATGTTACCAGTGTCTCTGTGTTGTTCATTCTTGATTGTTCCTTCTGTTTACTCTAGTGTTTATTTTTTTCTTTTCTTGTGTATCCGATGTTGCCAGTGTCTCTGTGTTGTTCCTTCTGTTTACTCTAGTGATTATTTTGTCTTGTGTCTTGTGTATCCGATGTTGTCAGTGTCTCTGTGTTGTTCCTTCTGTTTACTCTAGTGATTATTTTGTCTTGTGTCTTCTGTATCCGATGTTACCAGTGTCTCTGTGTTGTTCTTTCTTGATTGTTCCTTGTGTTTACTCTAGTGTTTATTTTGTCCTGTTTCTTGTGTATCCGATGTTGTCAGTGTCTCTGTGTTGTTCCTTCTGTTTACTCTAGTGTTTATTTAGTCCTGTTTCTTGTGTATCCGATGTTGTCAGTGTCTCTGTGTTGTTCCTTCTGTTTACTCTAGTGATTATTTTGTCTTGTGTCTTGTGTATCCGATGTTGTCAGTGTCTCTGTGTTGTTCCTTCTGTTTACTCTAGTGTTTATTTTTTTCTTGTGTCTTCTGTATCCGATGCTAAGAGTGTCTCTGTGTTGTTCTTTCTTGATTGTCCCTTCTGTTTACTCTAGTATTTATTTTGTCTTGTGTCTTGGGTATCCGATGTTGTCAGTGTCTCTGTGTTGTTCCTTTTGTTTACTCTAGTGATTATTGTGTCCTGTGTCTTGTGTATCCGATGTTACCAGTGTCTCTGTGTTGTTCATTCTTGATTGTCCCTTCTGTTTACTCTAGTGTTTATTTTGTCCTGTGTCTTGTGTATCAAATGTTGTCAGTGTCACTGTGTTGTTCATTCTTGATTGCCCCTTCTTATTACTCTTGTGTTTATTTTTTCTTGTGTCTTGTGTATCCGATGTTGTCAGTGTCTCTGTGTTGTTCCTTTTGTTTACTCTAGTGATTATTGTGTCCTGTGTCTTGTGTATCCGATGTTACCAGTGTTTCTGTGTTGTTCATTCTTTATTGTCCCTTCTGTTTACTCTAGTGTTTATTTTGTCATGTGTCTTGTGTATCGGATGCTGTCAGTGTCTCTGTGTTGTTCATTCTTGATTGTCCCTTCTGTTTACTCTAGTGTTTATTTTGTCGTGTGTCTTGTGTATCGGATGTTGTCAGTGGCTCTGTGTTGTTCCTTCTGTTTACTCTAGTATTTATTTTGTCTTGTGTCTTGTGTATCCAATGTTGTCAGTGTCTCTATGTTGTTCCTTCTGTTTACACTAGTGTTTATTTTGTCTTGTGTATGCGATGTTGTCAGTGTCTCTGTGTTGTTCATTCTTGATTGTCCCTTCTATTTACTCTAGTGTTTATTTTGTCCTGTGTCTTGTGTATCAAATGTTGTCAGTGTCACTGTGTTGTTCATTCTTGATTGCCCCTTCTTATTACTCTAGTGTTTATTTTTTCTTGTGTCTTGTGTATCCGATGTTGTCAGTGTCTCTGTGTTGTTCCTTTTGTTTACTCTAGTGATTATTGTGTCCTGTGTCTTGTGTATCCGATGTTACCAGTGTTTCTGTGTTGTTCATTCTTGATTGTCCCTTCTGTTTACTCTAGTGTTTATTTTGTCATGTGTCTTGTGTATCGGATGCTGTCAGTGTCTCTGTGTTGTTCATTCTTGATTGTCCCTTCTGTTTACTCTAGTGTTTATTTTGTCCTGTGTCTTGTGTATCGGATGTTGTCAGTGTCTCTGTGTTGTTCCTTCTGTTTACTCTAGTATTTATTTTGTCTTGTGTCTTGTGTATCCAATGTTGTCAGTGTCTCTATGTTGTTCCTTCTGTTTACACTAGTGTTTATTTTGTCTTGTGTATGCGATGTTGTCAGTGTCTCTCTGTTGTTCATTCTTGATTGTTCCGTCTGTTTACTCTAGTATTTATTTTGTCCTGTGTCTTGTGTAACCGATGTTGTCAGTGTCTCTGTGTTGTTCCTTCTGTTTACTCTAGTGTTTATTTTGTCTTGTGTCTTGTGTATCCAATGTTGTCAGTGTCTCTGTTTTGTTCATTGTTGATTGTCCCTTCTGTTTACTCTAGTGTTTATTTTGTGCTGTGTCTTATGTATCCGATGTTGTCAGTGTTTCTGTGTTGTTCATTGTTGATTGTCCCTTCTGTTTACTCTAGTGTTTATTTTGTGCTGCGTCTTATGTATCCGATGTTGCCAGTGTCTCTGTGTTTTTCATTCTTGATTGTCCCTTCGGTGTACTCTAGTGTTTATTTTGTTCTGTGTCTTGTGTATCCGATGTTGCCAGTGTCTCTGTGTTGTTCCTTCTGTTTACTCTAATGAATATTATGTCTTGTATCTTGTGTATACGATATTGTCAGTGTCTCTGTGTTGTTCCTTCTGTTTACTCTAGTGTTTATTTTGTCTTGTGTTTTCTGTATTCGATGTTAACAGTGTCTCTGTGTTGTTCTTTCTTGATTGTCCCTTCTGTTTATTGTAGTGTTTATTTTGTCCTATTTCTTGTGTATCCGATGTTGTCAGTGTCTCTGTGTTGTTCCTTCTGTTTACTCTAGTGATTATTTTGTCTTGTGTCTTGTGTATCCGATGTTGTCAGTGTCTCCGTGTTGTTTCTTCCGTTTACTCTAGTGTTTATTTTGTCTTGTGTCTTCTGTATCCGATGTTACCAGTGTCTCTGTGTTGTTCTTTCTTGATTGTCCCTTCTGTTTACTCTAGTGTTTATTTTGTCTTGTGTCTTGTGTATCCGATGTTGCCAGTGTCTCTGTGTTGTTCCTTCTGTTTACTCTAGTGTTTATTTTGTCCTGTGTCTTGTGTATCCGATGTTACCAGTGTCTCTGTGTTGTTCATTCTTGATTGTCCCTTCTGTTTACTCTAGTGTTTATTTTGTCCTGTGTCTTGTGTATCCGATGTTGTCAGTGTCTCTGTGTTGTTCATTCTTGATTGTCCCTTCTGTTTATTCTAGTGTTTATTTTGTCTTGTGTGTACGATTTTGTCAGTGTCTCTGTGTTGTTCCTTCTGTTTACTCTAGTGTTTATTTTTTCTTGTGTCTTGTGTATCCGATGTTGTCAGTGTCTCTGTGTTGTTCATTCTTGATTGCCCCTTCTATTTACTCTAGTGTTTATTTTTCATTGTGTCTTGTGTATCCGATGTTGTCAGTGTCTCTGTGTTGTTCCTTCTGTTTACTCTAATGAATATTATGTCTTGTATCTTGTGTATACGATATTGTCAGTGTCTCTGTGTTGTTCCTTCTGTTTACTCTAGTGTTTATTTTGTCTTGTGTTTTCTGTATTCGATGTTAACAGTGTCTCTGTGTTGTTCTTTCTTGATTGTCCCTTCTGTTTATTGTAGTGTTTATTTTGTCCTATTTCTTGTGTATCCGATGTTGTCAGTGTCTCTGTGTTGTTCCTTCTGTTTACTCTAGTGATTATTTTGTCTTGTGTCTTGTGTATCCGATGTTGTCAGTGTCTCCGTGTTGTTTCTTCCGTTTACTCTAGTGTTTATTTTGTCTTGTGTCTTCTGTATCCGATGTTACCAGTGTCTCTGTGTTGTTCTTTCTTGATTGTCCCTTCTGTTTACTCTAGTGTTTATTTTGTCTTGTGTCTTGTGTATCCGATGTTGCCAGTGTCTCTGTGTTGTTCCTTCTGTTTACTCTAGTGTTTATTTTGTCCTGTGTCTTGTGTATCCGATGTTACCAGTGTCTCTGTGTTGTTCATTCTTGATTGTCCCTTCTGTTTACTCTAGTGTTTATTTTGTCCTGTGTCTTGTGTATCCGATGTTGTCAGTGTCTCTGTGTTGTTCATTCTTGATTGTCCCTTCTGTTTATTCTAGTGTTTATTTTGTCTTGTGTGTACGATTTTGTCAGTGTCTCTGTGTTGTTCCTTCTGTTTACTCTAGTGTTTATTTTTTCTTGTGTCTTGTGTATCCGATGTTGTCAGTGTCTCTGTGTTGTTCATTCTTGATTGCCCCTTCTATTTACTCTAGTGTTTATTTTTCATTGTGTCTTGTGTATCCGATGTTGTCAGTGTCTCTGTGTTGTTCCTTCTGTTTACTCTAGTGTTTATTTTGTCTTGTGTCTTGTGTATCCGATGTTGTCAGTGTCTCCGTGTTGTTCCTTCTGTTTACTCTAGTGTTTATTTTGTCTTGTGTCTTCTGTATCCGATGTTACCTGTGTCTCTGTGTTGTTCATTCTTGATTGTCCCTTCTGTTTACTCTAGTGTTTATTTTGTCCTGTTTCTTGTGTATCCGATGTTGCCAGTGTCTCTGTGTTGTTCCTTCTGTTTACTCTAGTGATTATTTTGTCTTGTGTCTTGTGTATCCGATGTTGTCAGTGTCTCTGTGTTGTTCCTTCTGTTTACTCTAGTGATTATTTTGTCTTGTGTCTTCTGTATCCGATGTTACCAGTGTCTCTGTGTTGTTCTTTCTTGATTGTTCCTTGTGTTTACTCTAGTGTTTATTTTGTCCTGTTTCTTGTGTATCCGATGTTGTCAGTGTCTCTGTGTTGTTCCTTCTGTTTACTCTAGTGTTTATTTTGTCCTGTTTCTTGTGTATCCGATGTTGTCAGTGTCTCTGTGTTGTTCCTTCTGTTTACTCTAGTGATTATTTTGTCTTGTGTCTTGTGTATCCGATGTTGTCAGTGTCTCTGTGTTGTTCCTTCTGTTTACTCTAGTGTTTATTTTTTTCTTGTGTCTTCTGTATCCGATGCTAAGAGTGTCTCTGTGTTGTTCTTTCTTGATTGTCCCTTCTGTTTACTCTAGTGTTTATTTTGTCTTGTGTCTTGGGTATCCGATGTTGTCAGTGTCTCTGTGTTGTTCCTTTTGTTTACTCTAGTGATTATTGTGTCCTGTGTCTTGTGTATCCGATGTTACCAGTGTCTCTGTGTTGTTCATTCTTGATTGTCCCTTCTGTTTACTCTAGTGTTTATTTTGTCCTGTGTCTTGTGTATCAAATGTTGTCAGTGTCACTGTGTTGTTCATTCTTGATTGCCCCTTCTTATTACTCTAGTGTTTATTTTTTCTTGTGTCTTGTGTATCCGATGTTGTCAGTGTCTCTGTGTTGTTCCTTTTGTTTACTCTAGTGATTATTGTGTCCTGTGTCTTGTGTATCCGATGTTACCAGTGTTTCTGTGTTGTTCATTCTTTATTGTCCCTTCTGTTTACTCTAGTGTTTATTTTGTCATGTGTCTTGTGTATCGGATGCTGTCAGTGTCTCTGTGTTGTTCATTCTTGATTGTCCCTTCTGTTTACTCTAGTGTTTATTTTGTCGTGTGTCTTGTGTATCGGATGTTGTCAGTGGCTCTGTGTTGTTCCTTCTGTTTACTCTAGTATTTATTTTGTCTTGTGTCTTGTGTATCCAATGTTGTCAGTGTCTCTATGTTGTTCCTTCTGTTTACACTAGTGTTTATTTTGTCTTGTGTATGCGATGTTGTCAGTGTCTCTGTGTTGTTCATTCTTGATTGTCCCTTCTGTTTACTCTAGTGTTTATTTTGTCCTGTGTCTTGTGTATCAAATGTTGTCAGTGTCACTGTGTTGTTCATTCTTGATTGCCCCTTCTTATTACTCTAGTGTTTATTTTTTCTTGTGTCTTGTGTATCCGATGTTGTCAGTGTCTCTGTGTTGTTCCTTTTGTTTACTCTAGTGATTATTGTGTCCTGTGTCTTGTGTATCCGATGTTACCAGTGTTTCTGTGTTGTTCATTCTTGATTGACCCTTCTGTTTACTCTAGTGTTTATTTTGTCATGTGTCTTGTGTATGGGATGCTGTCAGTGTCTCTGTGTTGTTCATTCTTGATTGTCCCTTCTGTTTACTCTAGTGTTTATTTTGTCCTGTGTCTTGTGTATCGGATGTTGTCAGTGTCTCTGTGTTGTTCCTTCTGTTTACTCTAGTATTTATTTTGTCTTGTGTCTTGTGTATCCAATGTTGTCAGTGTCTCTATGTTGTTCCTTCTGTTTACACTAGTGTTTATTTTGTCTTGTGTATGCGATGTTGTCAGTGTCTCTCTGTTGTTCATTCTTGATTGTTCCGTCTGTTTACTCTAGTATTTATTTTGTCCTGTGTCTTGTGTAACCGATGTTGTCAGTGTCTCTGTGTTGTTCCTTCTGTTTACTCTAGTGTTTATTTTGTCTTGTGTCTTGTGTATCCAATGTTGTCAGTGTCTCTGTTTTGTTCATTGTTGATTGTCCCTTCTGTTTACTCTAGTGTTTATTTTGTGCTGTGTCTTATGTATCCGATGTTGTCAGTGTTTCTATGTTGTTCATTGTTGATTGTCCCTTCTGTTTACTCTAGTGTTTATTTTGTGCTGCGTCTTATGTATCCGATGTTGCCAGTGTCTCTGTGTTTTTCATTCTTGATTGTCCCTTCGGTGTACTCTAGTGTTTATTTTGTTCTGTGTCTTGTGTATCCGATGTTGCCAGTGTCTCTGTGTTGTTCCTTCTGTTTACTCTAATGAATATTATGTCTTGTATCTTGTGTATACGATATTGTCAGTGTCTCTGTGTTGTTCCTTCTGTTTACTCTAGTGTTTATTTTGTCTTGTGTTTTCTGTATTCGATGTTAACAGTGTCTCTGTGTTGTTCTTTCTTGATTGTCCCTTCTGTTTATTGTAGTGTTTATTTTGTCCTATTTCTTGTGTATCCGATGTTGTCAGTGTCTCTGTGTTGTTCCTTCTGTTTACTCTAGTGATTATTTTGTCTTGTGTCTTGTGTATCCGATGTTGTCAGTGTCTCCGTGTTGTTTCTTCCGTTTACTCTAGTGTTTATTTTGTCTTGTGTCTTCTGTATCCGATGTTACCAGTGTCTCTGTGTTGTTCTTTCTTGATTGTCCCTTCTGTTTACTCTAGTGTTTATTTTGTCTTGTGTCTTGTGTATCCGATGTTGCCAGTGTCTCTGTGTTGTTCCTTCTGTTTACTCTAGTGTTTATTTTGTCCTGTGTCTTGTGTATCCGATGTTACCAGTGTCTCTGTGTTGTTCATTCTTGATTGTCCCTTCTGTTTACTCTAGTGTTTATTTTGTCCTGTGTCTTGTGTATCCGATGTTGTCAGTGTCTCTGTGTTGTTCATTCTTGATTGTCCCTTCTGTTTATTCTAGTGTTTATTTTGTCTTGTGTGTACGATTTTGTCAGTGTCTCTGTGTTGTTCCTTCTGTTTACTCTAGTGTTTATTTTTTCTTGTGTCTTGTGTATCCGATGTTGTCAGTGTCTCTGTGTTGTTCATTCTTGATTGCCCCTTCTATTTACTCTAGTGTTTATTTTTCATTGTGTCTTGTGTATCCGATGTTGTCAGTGTCTCTGTGTTGTTCCTTCTGTTTACTCTAATGAATATTATGTCTTGTATCTTGTGTATACGATATTGTCAGTGTCTCTGTGTTGTTCCTTCTGTTTACTCTAGTGTTTATTTTGTCTTGTGTTTTCTGTATTCGATGTTAACAGTGTCTCTGTGTTGTTCTTTCTTGATTGTCCCTTCTGTTTATTGTAGTGTTTATTTTGTCCTATTTCTTGTGTATCCGATGTTGTCAGTGTCTCTGTGTTGTTCCTTCTGTTTACTCTAGTGATTATTTTGTCTTGTGTCTTGTGTATCCGATGTTGTCAGTGTCTCCGTGTTGTTTCTTCCGTTTACTCTAGTGTTTATTTTGTCTTGTGTCTTCTGTATCCGATGTTACCAGTGTCTCTGTGTTGTTCTTTCTTGATTGTCCCTTCTGTTTACTCTAGTGTTTATTTTGTCTTGTGTCTTGTGTATCCGATGTTGCCAGTGTCTCTGTGTTGTTCCTTCTGTTTACTCTAGTGTTTATTTTGTCCTGTGTCTTGTGTATCCGATGTTACCAGTGTCTCTGTGTTGTTCATTCTTGATTGTCCCTTCTGTTTACTCTAGTGTTTATTTTGTCCTGTGTCTTGTGTATCCGATGTTGTCAGTGTCTCTGTGTTGTTCATTCTTGATTGTCCCTTCTGTTTATTCTAGTGTTTATTTTGTCTTGTGTGTACGATTTTGTCAGTGTCTCTGTGTTGTTCCTTCTGTTTACTCTAGTGTTTATTTTTTCTTGTGTCTTGTGTATCCGATGTTGTCAGTGTCTCTGTGTTGTTCATTCTTGATTGCCCCTTCTATTTACTCTAGTGTTTATTTTTCATTGTGTCTTGTGTATCCGATGTTGTCAGTGTCTCTGTGTTGTTCCTTCTGTTTACTCTAGTGTTTATTTTGTCTTGTGTCTTGTGTATCCGATGTTGTCAGTGTCTCCGTGTTGTTCCTTCTGTTTACTCTAGTGTTTATTTTGTCTTGTGTCTTCTGTATCCGATGTTACCTGTGTCTCTGTGTTGTTCATTCTTGATTGTCCCTTCTGTTTACTCTAGTGTTTATTTTGTCCTGTTTCTTGTGTATCCGATGTTGCCAGTGTCTCTGTGTTGTTCCTTCTGTTTACTCTAGTGATTATTTTGTCTTGTGTCTTGTGTATCCGATGTTGTCAGTGTCTCTGTGTTGTTCCTTCTGTTTACTCTAGTGATTATTTTGTCTTGTGTCTTCTGTATCCGATGTTACCAGTGTCTCTGTGTTGTTCTTTCTTGATTGTTCCTTGTGTTTACTCTAGTGTTTATTTTGTCCTGTTTCTTGTGTATCCGATGTTGTCAGTGTCTCTGTGTTGTTCCTTCTGTTTACTCTAGTGTTTATTTTGTCCTGTTTCTTGTGTATCCGATGTTGTCAGTGTCTCTGTGTTGTTCCTTCTGTTTACTCTAGTGATTATTTTGTCTTGTGTCTTGTGTATCCGATGTTGTCAGTGTCTCTGTGTTGTTCCTTCTGTTTACTCTAGTGTTTATTTTTTTCTTGTGTCTTCTGTATCCGATGCTAAGAGTGTCTCTGTGTTGTTCTTTCTTGATTGTCCCTTCTGTTTACTCTAGTGTTTATTTTGTCTTGTGTCTTGGGTATCCGATGTTGTCAGTGTCTCTGTGTTGTTCCTTTTGTTTACTCTAGTGATTATTGTGTCCTGTGTCTTGTGTATCCGATGTTACCAGTGTCTCTGTGTTGTTCATTCTTGATTGTCCCTTCTGTTTACTCTAGTGTTTATTTTGTCCTGTGTCTTGTGTATCAAATGTTGTCAGTGTCACTGTGTTGTTCATTCTTGATTGCCCCTTCTTATTACTCTAGTGTTTATTTTTTCTTGTGTCTTGTGTATCCGATGTTGTCAGTGTCTCTGTGTTGTTCCTTTTGTTTACTCTAGTGATTATTGTGTCCTGTGTCTTGTGTATCCGATGTTACCAGTGTTTCTGTGTTGTTCATTCTTTATTGTCCCTTCTGTTTACTCTAGTGTTTATTTTGTCATGTGTCTTGTGTATCGGATGCTGTCAGTGTCTCTGTGTTGTTCATTCTTGATTGTCCCTTCTGTTTACTCTAGTGTTTATTTTGTCGTGTGTCTTGTGTATAGGATGTTGTCAGTGGCTCTGTGTTGTTCCTTCTGTTTACTCTAGTATTTATTTTGTCTTGTGTCTTGTGTATCCAATGTTGTCAGTGTCTCTATGTTGTTCCTTCTGTTTACACTAGTGTTTATTTTGTCTTGTGTATGCGATGTTGTCAGTGTCTCTGTGTTGTTCATTCTTGATTGTCCCTTCTGTTTACTCTAGTGTTTATTTTGTCCTGTGTCTTGTGTATCAAATGTTGTCAGTGTCACTGTGTTGTTCATTCTTGATTGCCCCTTCTTATTACTCTAGTGTTTATTTTTTCTTGTGTCTTGTGTATCCGATGTTGTCAGTGTCTCTGTGTTGTTCCTTTTGTTTACTCTAGTGATTATTGTGTCCTGTGTCTTGTGTATCCGATGTTACCAGTGTTTCTGTGTTGTTCATTCTTGATTGACCCTTCTGTTTACTCTAGTGTTTATTTTGTCATGTGTCTTGTGTATCGGATGCTGTCAGTGTCTCTGTGTTGTTCATTCTTGATTGTCCCTTCTGTTTACTCTAGTGTTTATTTTGTCCTGTGTCTTGTGTATCGGATGTTGTCAGTGTCTCTGTGTTGTTCCTTCTGTTTACTCTAGTATTTATTTTGTCTTGTGTCTTGTGTATCCAATGTTGTCAGTGTCTCTATGTTGTTCCTTCTGTTTACACTAGTGTTTATTTTGTCTTGTGTATGCGATGTTGTCAGTGTCTCTCTGTTGTTCATTCTTGATTGTTCCGTCTGTTTACTCTAGTATTTATTTTGTCCTGTGTCTTGTGTAACCGATGTTGTCAGTGTCTCTGTGTTGTTCCTTCTGTTTACTCTAGTGTTTATTTTGTCTTGTGTCTTGTGTATCCAATGTTGTCAGTGTCTCTGTTTTGTTCATTGTTGATTGTCCCTTCTGTTTACTCTAGTGTTTATTTTGTGCTGTGTCTTATGTATCCGATGTTGTCAGTGTTTCTGTGTTGTTCATTGTTGATTGTCCCTTCTGTTTACTCTAGTGTTTATTTTGTGCTGCGTCTTATGTATCCGATGTTGCCAGTGTCTCTGTGTTTTTCATTCTTGATTGTCCCTTCGGTGTACTCTAGTGTTTATTTTGTTCTGTGTCTTGTGTATCCGATGTTGCCAGTGTCTCTGTGTTGTTCCTTCTGTTTACTCTAATGAATATTATGTCTTGTATCTTGTGTATACGATATTGTCAGTGTCTCTGTGTTGTTCCTTCTGTTTACTCTAGTGTTTATTTTGTCTTGTGTTTTCTGTATTCGATGTTAACAGTGTCTCTGTGTTGTTCTTTCTTGATTGTCCCTTCTGTTTATTGTAGTGTTTATTTTGTCCTATTTCTTGTGTATCCGATGTTGTCAGTGTCTCTGTGTTGTTCCTTCTGTTTACTCTAGTGATTATTTTGTCTTGTGTCTTGTGTATCCGATGTTGTCAGTGTCTCCGTGTTGTTTCTTCCGTTTACTCTAGTGTTTATTTTGTCTTGTGTCTTCTGTATCCGATGTTACCAGTGTCTCTGTGTTGTTCTTTCTTGATTGTCCCTTCTGTTTACTCTAGTGTTTATTTTGTCTTGTGTCTTGTGTATCCGATGTTGCCAGTGTCTCTGTGTTGTTCCTTCTGTTTACTCTAGTGTTTATTTTGTCCTGTGTCTTGTGTATCCGATGTTACCAGTGTCTCTGTGTTGTTCATTCTTGATTGTCCCTTCTGTTTACTCTAGTGTTTATTTTGTCCTGTGTCTTGTGTATCCGATGTTGTCAGTGTCTCTGTGTTGTTCATTCTTGATTGTCCCTTCTGTTTATTCTAGTGTTTATTTTGTCTTGTGTGTACGATTTTGTCAGTGTCTCTGTGTTGTTCCTTCTGTTTACTCTAGTGTTTATTTTTTCTTGTGTCTTGTGTATCCGATGTTGTCAGTGTCTCTGTGTTGTTCATTCTTGATTGCCCCTTCTATTTACTCTAGTGTTTATTTTTCATTGTGTCTTGTGTATCCGATGTTGTCAGTGTCTCTGTGTTGTTCCTTCTGTTTACTCTAGTGTTTATTTTGTCTTGTGTCTTGTGTATCCGATGTTGTCAGTGTCTCCGTGTTGTTCCTTCTGTTTACTCTAGTGTTTATTTTGTCTTGTGTCTTCTGTATCCGATGTTACCTGTGTCTCTGTGTTGTTCATTCTTGATTGTCCCTTCTGTTTACTCTAGTGTTTATTTTGTCCTGTTTCTTGTGTATCCGATGTTGCCAGTGTCTCTGTGTTGTTCCTTCTGTTTACTCTAGTGATTATTTTGTCTTGTGTCTTGTGTATCCGATGTTGTCAGTGTCTCTGTGTTGTTCCTTCTGTTTACTCTAGTGATTATTTTGTCTTGTGTCTTCTGTATCCGATGTTACCAGTGTCTCTGTGTTGTTCTTTCTTGATTGTTCCTTGTGTTTACTCTAGTGTTTATTTTGTCCTGTTTCTTGTGTATCCGATGTTGTCAGTGTCTCTGTGTTGTTCCTTCTGTTTACTCTAGTGTTTATTTTGTCCTGTTTCTTGTGTATCCGATGTTGTCAGTGTCTCTGTATTGTTCTTTCTGTTTACTCTAGTGATTATTTTGTCTTGTGTCTTGTGTATCCGATGTTGTCAGTGTCTCTGTGTTGTTCCTTCTGTTTACTCTAGTGTTTATTTTTTTCTTGTGTCTTCTGTATCCGATGCTAAGAGTGTCTCTGTGTTGTTCTTTCTTGATTGTCCCTTCTGTTTACTCTAGTGTTTATTTTGTCTTGTGTCTTGGGTATCCGATGTTGTCAGTGTCTCTGTGTTGTTCCTTTTGTTTACTCTAGTGATTATTGTGTCCTGTGTCTTGTGTATCCGATGTTACCAGTGTCTCTGTGTTGTTCATTCTTGATTGTCCCTTCTGTTTACTCTAGTGTTTATTTTGTCCTGTGTCTTGTGTATCAAATGTTGTCAGTGTCACTGTGTTGTTCATTCTTGATTGCCCCTTCTTATTACTCTAGTGTTTATTTTTTCTTGTGTCTTGTGTATCCGATGTTGTCAGTGTCTCTGTGTTGTTCCTTTTGTTTACTCTAGTGATTATTGTGTCCTGTGTCTTGTGTATCCGATGTTACCAGTGTTTCTGTGTTGTTCATTCTTTATTGTCCCTTCTGTTTACTCTAGTGTTTATTTTGTCATGTGTCTTGTGTATCGGATGCTGTCAGTGTCTCTGTGTTGTTCATTCTTGATTGTCCCTTCTGTTTACTCTAGTGTTTATTTTGTCGTGTGTCTTGTGTATCGGATGTTGTCAGTGGCTCTGTGTTGTTCCTTCTGTTTACTCTAGTATTTATTTTGTCTTGTGTCTTGTGTATCCAATGTTGTCAGTGTCTCTATGTTGTTCCTTCTGTTTACACTAGTGTTTATTTTGTCTTGTGTATGCGATGTTGTCAGTGTCTCTGTGTTGTTCATTCTTGATTGTCCCTTCTGTTTACTCTAGTGTTTATTTTGTCCTGTGTCTTGTGTATCAAATGTTGTCAGTGTCACTGTGTTGTTCATTCTTGATTGCCCCTTCTTATTACTCTAGTGTTTATTTTTTCTTGTGTCTTGTGTATCCGATGTTGTCAGTGTCTCTGTGTTGTTCCTTTTGTTTACTCTAGTGATTATTGTGTCCTGTGTCTTGTGTATCCGATGTTACCAGTGTTTCTGTGTTGTTCATTCTTGATTGACCCTTCTGTTTACTCTAGTGTTTATTTTGTCATGTGTCTTGTGTATCGGATGCTGTCAGTGTCTCTGTGTTGTTCATTCTTGATTGTCCCTTCTGTTTACTCTAGTGTTTATTTTGTCCTGTGTCTTGTGTATCGGATGTTGTCAGTGTCTCTGTGTTGTTCCTTCTGTTTACTCTAGTATTTATTTTGTCTTGTGTCTTGTGTATCCAATGTTGTCAGTGTCTCTATGTTGTTCCTTCTGTTTACACTAGTGTTTATTTTGTCTTGTGTATGCGATGTTGTCAGTGTCTCTGTGTTGTTCATTCTTGATTGTTCCGTCTGTTTACTCTAGTATTTATTTTGTGCTGTGTCTTGTGTAACCGATGTTGTCAGTGTCTCTGTGTTGTTCCTTCTGTTTACTCTAGTGTTTATTTTGTCTTGTGTCTTGTGTATCCAATGTTGTCAGTGTCTCTGTTTTGTTCATTGTTGATTGTCCCTTCTGTTTACTCTAGTGTTTATTTTGTGCTGTGTCTTATGTATCCGATGTTGTCAGTGTTTCTGTGTTGTTCATTGTTGATTGTCCCTTCTGTTTACTCTAGTGTTTATTTTGTGCTGCGTCTTATGTATCCGATGTTGCCAGTGTCTCTGTGTTTTTCATTCTTGATTGTCCCTTCGGTGTACTCTAGTGTTTATTTTGTTCTGTGTCTTGTGTATCCGATGTTGCCAGTGTCTCTGTGTTGTTCCTTCTGTTTACTCTAATGAATATTATGTCTTGTATCTTGTGTATACGATATTGTCAGTGTCTCTGTGTTGTTCCTTCTGTTTACTCTAGTGTTTATTTTGTCTTGTGTTTTCTGTATTCGATGTTAACAGTGTCTCTGTGTTGTTCTTTCTTGATTGTCCCTTCTGTTTATTGTAGTGTTTATTTTGTCCTATTTCTTGTGTATCCGATGTTGTCAGTGTCTCTGTGTTGTTCCTTCTGTTTACTCTAGTGATTATTTTGTCTTGTGTCTTGTGTATCCGATGTTGTCAGTGTCTCTGTGTTGTTTCTTCCGTTTACTCTAGTGTTTATTTTGTCTTGTGTCTTCTGTATCCGATGTTACCAGTGTCTCTGTGTTGTTCTTTCTTGATTGTCCCTTCTGTTTACTCTAGTGTTTATTTTGTCTTGTGTCTTGTGTATCCGATGTTGCCAGTGTCTCTGTGTTGTTCCTTCTGTTTACTCTAGTGTTTATTTTGTCCTGTGTCTTGTGTATCCGATGTTACCAGTGTCTCTGTGTTGTTCATTCTTGATTGTCCCTTCTGTTTACTCTAGTGTTTATTTTGTCCTGTGTCTTGTGTATCCGATGTTGTCAGTGTCTCTGTGTTGTTCATTCTTGATTGTCCCTTCTGTTTACTCTAGTGTTTATTTTGTCTTGTGTGTACGATTTTGTCAGTGTCTCTGTGTTGTTCCTTCTGTTTACTCTAGTGTTTATTTTTTCTTGTGTCTTGTGTATCCGATGTTGTCAGTGTCTCTGTGTTGTTCATTCTTGATTGCCCCTTCTATTTACTCTAGTGTTTATTTTTCATTGTGTCTTGTGTATCCGATGTTGTCAGTGTCTCTGTGTTGTTCCTTCTGTTTACTCTAGTGTTTATTTTGTCTTGTGTCTTGTGTATCCGATGTTGTCAGTGTCTCCGTGTTGTTCCTTCTGTTTACTCTAGTGTTTATTTTGTCTTGTGTCTTCTGTATCCGATGTTACCTGTGTCTCTGTGTTGTTCATTCTTGATTGTCCCTTCTGTTTACTCTAGTGTTTATTTTGTCCTGTTTCTTGTGTATCCGATGTTGTCAGTGTCTCTGTGTTGTTCCTTCTGTTTACTCTAGTGATTATTTTGTCTTGTGTCTTGTGTATCCGATGTTACCAGTGTCTCTGTGTTGTTCATTCTTGATTGTTCCTTCTGTTTACTCTAGTGTTTATTTTTTTCTTTTCTTGTGTATCCGATGTTGCCAGTGTCTCTGTGTTGTTCCTTCTGTTTACTCTAGTGATTATTTTGTCTTGTTTCTTGTGTATCCGATGTTGTCAGTGTCTCTGTGTTGTTCCTTCTGTTTACTCTAGTGATTATTTTGTCTTGTGTCTTCTGTATCCGATGTTACCAGTGTCTCTGTGTTGTTCTTTCTTGATTGTTCCTTGTGTTTACTCTAGTGTTTATTTTGTCCTGTTTCTTGTGTATCCGATGTTGTCAGTGTCTCTGTGTTGTTCCTTCTGTTTACTCTAGTGTTTATTTTGTCCTGTTTCTTGTGTATCCGATGTTGTCAGTGTCTCTGTGTTGTTCCTTCTGTTTACTCTAGTGATTATTTTGTCTTGTGTCTTGTGTATCCGATGTTGTCAGTGTCTCTGTGTTGTTCCTTCTGTTTACTCTAGTGTTTATTTTTTTCTTGTGTCTTCTGTATCCGATGCTAAGAGTGTCTCTGTGTTGTTCTTTCTTGATTGTCCCTTCTGTTTACTCTAGTGTTTATTTTGTCCTGTGTCTTGTGTATCAAATGTTGTCAGTGTCACTGTGTTGTTCATTCTTCATTGCCCCTTCTTATTACTCTAGTGTTTATTTTTTCTTGTGTCTTGTGTATCCGATGTTGTCAGTGTCTCTGTGTTGTTCCTTTTGTTTACTCTAGTGATTATTGTGTCCTGTGTCTTGTGTATCCGATGTTACCAGTGTTTCTGTGTTGTTCATTCTTTATTGTCCCTTCTGTTTACTCTAGTGTTTATTTTGTCATGTGTCTTGTGTATCGGATGCTGTCAGTGTCTCTGTGTTGTTCATTCTTGATTGTCCCTTCTGTTTACTCTAGTGTTTATTTTGTCGTGTGTCTTGTGTATCGGATGTTGTCAGTGGCTCTGTGTTGTTCCTTCTGTTTACTCTAGTATTTATTTTGTCTTGTGTCTTGTGTATCCAATGTTGTCAGTGTCTCTATGTTGTTCCTTCTGTTTACACTAGTGTTTATTTTGTCTTGTGTATGCGATGTTGTCAGTGTCTCTCTGTTGTTCATTCTTGATTGTTCCGTCTGTTTACTCTAGTATTTATTTTGTCCTGTGTCTTGTGTAACCGATGTTGTCAGTGTCTCTGTGTTGTTCCTTCTGTTTACTCTAGTGTTTATTTTGTCTTGTGTCTTGTGTATCCAATGTTGTCAGTGTCTCTGTTTTGTTCATTGTTGATTGTCCCTTCTGTTTACTCTAGTGTTTATTTTGTGCTGTGTCTTATGTATCCGATGTTGTCAGTGTTTCTGTGTTGTTCATTGTTGATTGTCCCTTCTGTTTACTCTAGTGTTTATTTTGTGCTGCGTCTTATGTATCCGATGTTGCCAGTGTCTCTGTGTTTTTCATTCTTGATTGTCCCTTCGGTGTACTCTAGTGTTTATTTTGTTCTGTGTCTTGTGTATCCGATGTTGCCAGTGTCTCTGTGTTGTTCCTTCTGTTTACTCTAATGAATATTATGTCTTGTATCTTGTGTATACGATATTGTCAGTGTCTCTGTGTTGTTCCTTCTGTTTACTCTAGTGTTTATTTTGTCTTGTGTTTTCTGTATTCGATGTTAACAGTGTCTCTGTGTTGTTCTTTCTTGATTGTCCCTTCTGTTTATTGTAGTGTTTATTTTGTCCTATTTCTTGTGTATCCGATGTTGTCAGTGTCTCTGTGTTGTTCCTTCTGTTTACTCTAGTGATTATTTTGTCTTGTGTCTTGTGTATCCGATGTTGTCAGTGTCTCCGTGTTGTTTCTTCCGTTTACTCTAGTGTTTATTTTGTCTTGTGTCTTCTGTATCCGATGTTACCAGTGTCTCTGTGTTGTTCTTTCTTGATTGTCCCTTCTGTTTACTCTAGTGTTTATTTTGTCCTGTGTCTTGTGTATCCGATGTTACCAGTGTCTCTGTGTTGTTCATTCTTGATTGTCCCTTCCGTTTACTCTAGTGTTTATTTTGTCCTGTGTCTTGTGTATCCGATGTTGTCAGTGTCTCTGTGTTGTTCATTCTTGATTGTCCCTTCTGTTTATTCTAGTGTTTATTTTGTCTTGTGTGTACGATTTTGTCAGTGTCTCTGTGTTGTTCCTTCTGTTTACTCTAGTGTTTATTTTTTCTTGTGTCTTGTGTATCCGATGTTGTCAGTGTCTCTGTGTTGTTCATTCTTGATTGCCCCTTCTATTTACTCTAGTGTTTATTTTTCATTGTGTCTTGTGTATCCGATGTTGTCAGTGTCTCTGTGTTGTTCCTTCTGTTTACTCTAGTGTTTATTTTGTCTTGTGTCTTGTGTATCCGATGTTGTCAGTGTCTCCGTGTTGTTCCTTCTGTTTACTCTAGTGTTTATTTTGTCTTGTGTCTTCTGTATCCGATGTTACCTGTGTCTCTGTGTTGTTCATTCTTGATTGTCCCTTCTGTTTACTCTAGTGTTTATTTTGTCCTGTTTCTTGTGTATCCGATGTTGCCAGTGTCTCTGTGTTGTTCCTTCTGTTTACTCTAGTGATTATTTTGTCTTGTGTCTTGTGTATCCGATGTTGTCAGTGTCTCTGTGTTGTTCCTTCTGTTTACTCTAGTGATAATTTTGTCTTGTGTCTTCTGTATCCGATGTTACCAGTGTCTCTGTGTTGTTCTTTCTTGATTGTTCCTTGTGTTTACTCTAGTGTTTATTTTGTCCTGTTTCTTGTGTATCCGATGTTGTCAGTGTCTCTGTGTTGTTCCTTCTGTTTACTCTAGTGTTTATTTAGTCCTGTTTCTTGTGTATCCGATGTTGTCAGTGTCTCTGTGTTGTTCCTTCTGTTTACTCTAGTGATTATTTTGTCTTGTGTCTTGTGTATCCGATGTTGTCAGTGTCTCTGTGTTGTTCCTTCTGTTTACTCTAGTGTTTATTTTTTTCTTGTGTCTTCTGTATCCGATGCTAAGAGTGTCTCTGTGTTGTTCTTTCTTGATTGTCCCTTCTGTTTACTCTAGTGTTTATTTTGTCTTGTGTCTTGGGTATCCGATGTTGTCAGTGTCTCTGTGTTGTTCCTTTTGTTTACTCTAGTGATTATTGTGTCCTGTGTCTTGTGTATCCGATGTTACCAGTGTCTCTGTGTTGTTCATTCTTGATTGTCCCTTCTGTTTACTCTAGTGTTTATTTTGTCCTGTGTCTTGTGTATCAAATATTGTCAGTGTCACTGTGTTGTTCATTCTTGATTGCCCCTTCTTATTACTCTAGTGTTTATTTTTTCTTGTGTCTTGTGTATCCGATGTTGTCAGTGTCTCTGTGTTGTTCCTTTTGTTTACTCTAGTGATTATTGTGTCCTGTGTCTTGTGTATCCGATGTTACCAGTGTTTCTGTGTTGTTCATTCTTTATTGTCCCTTCTGTTTACTCTAGTGTTTATTTTGTCATGTGTCTTGTGTATCGGATGCTGTCAGTGTCTCTGTGTTGTTCATTCTTGATTGTCCCTTCTGTTTACTCTAGTGTTTATTTTGTCGTGTGTCTTGTGTATCGGATGTTGTCAGTGGCTCTGTGTTGTTCCTTCTGTTTACTCTAGTATTTATTTTGTCTTGTGTCTTGTGTATCCAATGTTGTCAGTGTCTCTATGCTGTTCCTTCTGTTTACACTAGTGTTTATTTTGTCTTGTGTATGCGATGTTGTCAGTGTCTCTGTGTTGTTCATTCTTGATTGTCCCTTCTGTTTACTCTAGTGTTTATTTTGTCCTGTGTCTTGTGTATCAAATGTTGTCAGTGTCACTGTGTTGTTCATTCTTGATTGCCCCTTCTTATTACTCTAGTGTTTATTTTTTCTTGTGTCTTGTGTATCCGATGTTGTCAGTGTCTCTGTGTTGTTCCTTTTGTTTACTCTAGTGATTATTGTGTCCTGTGTCTTGTGTATCCGATGTTTCCAGTGTTTCTGTGTTGTTCATTCTTGATTGACCCTTCTGTTTACTCTAGTGTTTATTTTGTCATGTGTCTTGTGTATCGGATGCTGTCAGTGTCTCTGTGTTGTTCGTTCTTGATTGTCCCTTCTGTTTACTCTAGTGTTTATTTTGTCCTGTGTCTTGTGTATCGGATGTTGTCAGTGTCTCTGTGTTGTTCCTTCTGTTTACTCTAGTATTTATTTTGTCTTGTGTCTTGTGTATCCAATGTTGTCAGTGTCTCTATGTTGTTCCTTCTGTTTACACTAGTGTTTATTTTGTCTTGTGTATGCGATGTTGTCAGTGTCTCTCTGTTGTTCAATCTTGATTGTTCCGTCTGTTTACTCTAGTATTTATTTTGTCCTGTGTCTTGTGTAACCGATGTAGTCAGTGTCTCTGTGTTGTTCCTTCTGTTTACTCTAGTGTTTATTTTGTCTTGTGTCTTGTGTATCCAATGTTGTCAGTGTCTCTGTTTTGTTCATTGTTGATTGTCCCTTCTGTTTACTCTAGTGTTTATTTTGTGCTGTGTCTTATGTATCCGATGTTGTCAGTGTTTCTGTGTTGTTCATTGTTGATTGTCCCTTCTGTTTACTCTAGTGTTTATTTTGTGCTGCGTCTTATGTATCCGATGTTGCCAGTGTCTCTGTGTTTTTCATTCTTGATTGTCCCTTCGGTGTACTCTAGTGTTTATTTTGTTCTGTGTCTTGTGTATCCGATGTTGCCAGTGTCTCTGTGTTGTTCCTTCTGTTTACTCTAATGAATATTATGTCTTGTATCTTGTGTATCCGATATTGTCAGTGTCTCTGTGTTGTTCCTTCTGTTTACTCTAGTGTTTATTTTGTCTTGTGTGTACGATTTTGTCAGTGTCTCTGTGTTGTTCCTTCTGTTTACTCTAGTGTTTATTTTTTCTTGTGTCTTGTGTATCCGATGTTGTCAGTGTCTCTGTGTTGTTCATTCTTGATTGCCCCTTCTATTTACTCTAGTGTTTATTTTTCATTGTGTCTTGTGTATCCGATGTTGTCAGTGTCTCTGTGTTGTTCCTTCTGTTTACTCTAGTGTTTATTTTGTCTTGTGTCTTGTGTATCCGATGTTGTCAGTGTCTCCGTGTTGTTCCTTCTGTTTACTCTAGTGTTTATTTTGTCTTGTGTCTTCTGTATCCGATGTTACCTGTGTCTCTGTGTTGTTCATTCTTGATTGTCCCTTCTGTTTACTCTAGTGTTTATTTTGTCCTGTTTCTTGTGTATCCGATGTTGCCAGTGTCTCTGTGTTGTTCCTTCTGTTTACTCTAGTGATTATTTTGTCTTGTGTCTTGTGTATCCGATGTTGTCAGTGTCTCTGTGTTGTTCCTTCTGTTTACTCTAGTGATAATTTTGTCTTGTGTCTTCTGTATCCGATGTTACCAGTGTCTCTGTGTTGTTCTTTCTTGATTGTTCCTTGTGTTTACTCTAGTGTTTATTTTGTCCTGTTTCTTGTGTATCCGATGTTGTCAGTGTCTCTGTGTTGTTCCTTCTGTTTACTCTAGTGTTTATTTAGTCCTGTTTCTTGTGTATCCGATGTTGTCAGTGTCTCTGTGTTGTTCCTTCTGTTTACTCTAGTGATTATTTTGTCTTGTGTCTTGTGTATCCGATGTTGTCAGTGTCTCTGTGTTGTTCCTTCTGTTTACTCTAGTGTTTATTTTTTTCTTGTGTCTTCTGTATCCGATGCTAAGAGTGTCTCTGTGTTGTTCTTTCTTGATTGTCCCTTCTGTTTACTCTAGTGTTTATTTTGTCTTGTGTCTTGGGTATCCGATGTTGTCAGTGTCTCTGTGTTGTTCCTTTTGTTTACTCTAGTGATTATTGTGTCCTGTGTCTTGTGTATCCGATGTTACCAGTGTCTCTGTGTTGTTCATTCTTGATTGTCCCTTCTGTTTACTCTAGTGTTTATTTTGTCCTGTGTCTTGTGTATCAAATATTGTCAGTGTCACTGTGTTGTTCATTCTTGATTGCCCCTTCTTATTACTCTAGTGTTTATTTTTTCTTGTGTCTTGTGTATCCGATGTTGTCAGTATCTCTGTGTTGTTCCTTTTGTTTACTCTAGTGATTATTGTGTCCTGTGTCTTGTGTATCCGATGTTACCAGTGTTTCTGTGTTGTTCATTCTTTATTGTCCCTTCTGTTTACTCTAGTGTTTATTTTGTCATGTGTCTTGTGTATCGGATGCTGTCAGTGTCTCTGTGTTGTTCATTCTTGATTGTCCCTTCTGTTTACTCTAGTGTTTATTTTGTCGTGTGTCTTGTGTATCGGATGTTGTCAGTGGCTCTGTGTTGTTCCTTCTGTTTACTCTAGTATTTATTTTGTCTTGTGTCTTGTGTATCCAATGTTGTCAGTGTCTCTATGCTGTTCCTTCTGTTTACACTAGTGTTTATTTTGTCTTGTGTATGCGATGTTGTCAGTGTCTCTGTGTTGTTCATTCTTGATTGTCCCTTCTGTTTACTCTAGTGTTTATTTTGTCCTGTGTCTTGTGTATCAAATGTTGTCAGTGTCACTGTGTTGTTCATTCTTGATTGCCCCTTCTTATTACTCTAGTGTTTATTTTTTCTTGTGTCTTGTGTATCCGATGTTGTCAGTGTCTCTGTGTTGTTCCTTTTGTTTACTCTAGTGATTATTGTGTCCTGTGTCTTGTGTATCCGATGTTTCCAGTGTTTCTGTGTTGTTCATTCTTGATTGACCCTTCTGTTTACTCTAGTGTTTATTTTGTCATGTGTCTTGTGTATCGGATGCTGTCAGTGTCTCTGTGTTGTTCGTTCTTGATTGTCCCTTCTGTTTACTCTAGTGTTTATTTTGTCCTGTGTCTTGTGTATCGGATGTTGTCAGTGTCTCTGTGTTGTTCCTTCTGTTTACTCTAGTATTTATTTTGTCTTGTGTCTTGTGTATCCAATGTTGTCAGTGTCTCTATGTTGTTCCTTCTGTTTACACTAGTGTTTATTTTGTCTTGTGTATGCGATGTTGTCAGTGTCTCTCTGTTGTTCAATCTTGATTGTTCCGTCTGTTTACTCTAGTATTTATTTTGTCCTGTGTCTTGTGTAACCGATGTAGTCAGTGTCTCTGTGTTGTTCCTTCTGTTTACTCTAGTGTTTATTTTGTCTTGTGTCTTGTGTATCCAATGTTGTCAGTGTCTCTGTTTTGTTCATTGTTGATTGTCCCTTCTGTTTACTCTAGTGTTTATTTTGTGCTGTGTCTTATGTATCCGATGTTGTCAGTGTTTCTGTGTTGTTCATTGTTGATTGTCCCTTCTGTTTACTCTAGTGTTTATTTTGTGCTGCGTCTTATGTATCCGATGTTGCCAGTGTCTCTGTGTTTTTCATTCTTGATTGTCCCTTCGGTGTACTCTAGTGTTTATTTTGTTCTGTGTCTTGTGTATCCGATGTTGCCAGTGTCTCTGTGTTGTTCCTTCTGTTTACTCTAATGAATATTATGTCTTGTATCTTGTGTATCCGATATTGTCAGTGTCTCTGTGTTGTTCCTTCTGTTTACTCTAGTGTTTATTTTGTCTTGTGTTTTCTGTATTCGATGTTAACAGTGTCTCTGTGTTGTTCTTTCTTGATTGTCCCTTCTGTTTATTGTAGTGTTTATTTTGTCCTATTTCTTGTGTATCCGATGTTGTCAGTGTCTCTGTGTTGTTCCTTCTGTTTACTCTAGTGATTATTTTGTCTTGTGTCTTGTGTATCCGATGTTGTCAGTGTCTCCGTGTTGTTTCTTCCGTTTACTCTAGTGTTTATTTTGTCTTGTGTCTTCTGTATCCGATGTTACCAGTGTCTCTGTGTTGTTCTTTCTTGATTGTCCCTTCTGTTTACTCTAGTGTTTATTTTGTCTTGTGTCTTGTGTATCCGATGTTGCCAGTGTCTCTGTGTTGTTCCTTCTGTTTACTCTAGTGTTTATTTTGTCTTGTGTGTACGATGTTGTCAGTGTCTCTGTGTTGTTCCTTCTGTTTACTCTAGTGTTTATTTTTTTTTGTGTCTTGTGTATCCGATGTTGTCAGTGTCTCTGTGTTGTTCATTCTTGATTGCCCCTTCTAATTACTCTAGTGTTTATTTTTTATTGTGTCTTGTGTATCCGATGTTGTCAGTGTCTCTGTGTTGTTCATTCTTGATTGTCCCTTCTGTTTACTCTAGTGTTTATTTTGTCCTGTGTCTTGTGTATCCGATGTTGTCAGTGTCTCTGTGTTGTTCCTTCTGTTTACTCTAGTGGTTATTTTGTCTTGTGTATCCGATGTTGTCAGTGTCTCTGTGTTGTTCCTTCTGTTTACTCTAGTGTTTATTTTGTCTTGTGTCTTGTGTATCCGATGTTGTCAGTGTCTCTGTGTTGTTCATTCTTGATTGTCCCTTCTGTTTACTCTAATGTTTATTTTGTCCTGTGTCTTGTGTATCGGGTGCTGTCAGTGTCTCTGTGTTGTTCCTTCTGTTTACTCTAGTATTTATTTTGTCTTGTGTCTTGTGTATCCAATTTTGTCAGTGTCTCTATGTTGTTCCTTCTGTTTACACTAGTGTTTATTTTGTCTTGTGTCTTGCTTATGCGATGTTGTCAGTGTCTCTCTGTTGTTCATTCTTGATTGTCCCTTCTGTTTACTCTAGTGTTTATTTAGTCTTGTGTATCCGATGTTGTCAGTGTCTCTCTGTTGTTCATTCATGATTGTCCCTTCTGTTTACTCTAGTGTTTATTTTGTCCTGTGTCTTGTGTATCCGATGTTGTCAGTGTCTCTGTGTTGTTCCTTCTGTTTACTCTAGTATTTATTTTGTATTGTGTATCGGATGTTGTCAGTGTCTCTGTGTTGTTCCTTCTGTTTACTCTAGTGTTTATTTTGTCTTGTGTATCCGATGTTGTCAGTGTCTCTGTGTTGTTCCTTCTGTTTACTATAGTGTTTATTTTGTCTTGTGTCTTGTGTATCCGATGTTGTCAGTGTCTCTCTGTTGTTCATTCTTGATTGTCCCTTCTGTTTACTCTAGTGTTTATTTTGTCCTGTGTCTTGTGTATCCAATGTTGTCAGTGTCTCTGTGTTGTTCCTTCTGTTTACTCTAGTATTTATTTTGTATTGTGTATCGGATGTTGTCAGTGTCTCTGTGTTGTTCCTTTTGTTTACTCTAGTGTTTATTTTGTCTTGTGTATCCGATGTTGTCAGTGTGTCTGTGTTGTTCCTTCTGTTTACTATAGTGTTTATTTTGTCTTGTGTCTTGTGTATCCGATGTTGTCAGTGTCTCTGTGTTGTTCATTCTTGATTGTCCCTTCTGTTTACTCTAGTGTTTATTTTGTCCTGTTTCTTGTGTATCCGATGTTGTCAGTGTCTCTGTGTTGTTCATTCTGTTTACTCTAGTGATTATTTTGTCTTGTTTCTTGTGTATCCGATGTTACCAGTGTCTCTGTGTTGTTCATTCTTGATTGTCCCTTCTGTTTACTCTAGTGTTTATTTAGTCTTGTGTATCCGATGTTGTCAGTGTCTCTCTGTTGTTCATTCATGATTGTCCCTTCTGTTTACTCTAGTGTTTATTTTGTCCTGTGTCTTGTGTATCCGATGTTGTCAGTGTCTCTGTGTTGTTCCTTCTGTTTACTCTAGTATTTATTTTGTATTGTGTATCGGATGTTGTCAGTGTCTCTGTGTTGTTCCTTCTGTTTACTCTAGTGTTTATTTTGTCTTGTGTATCCGATGTTGTCAGTGTCTCTGTGTTGTTCCTTCTGTTTACTATAGTGTTTATTTTGTCTTGTGTCTTGTGTATCCGATGTTGTCAGTGTCTCTCTGTTGTTCATTCTTGATTGTCCCTTCTGTTTACTCTAGTGTTTATTTTGTCCTGTGTCTTGTGTATCCAATGTTGTCAGTGTCTCTGTGTTGTTCCTTCTGTTTACTCTAGTATTTATTTTGTATTGTGTATCGGATGTTGTCAGTGTCTCTGTGTTGTTCCTTTTGTTTACTCTAGTGTTTATTTTGTCTTGTGTATCCGATGTTGTCAGTGTGTCTGTGTTGTTCCTTCTGTTTACTATAGTGTTTATTTTGTCTTGTGTCTTGTGTATCCGATGTTGTCAGTGTCTCTGTGTTGTTCATTCTTGATTGTCCCTTCTGTTTACTCTAGTGTTTATTTTGTCCTGTTTCTTGTGTATCCGATGTTGTCAGTGTCTCTGTGTTGTTCATTCTGTTTACTCTAGTGATTATTTTGTCTTGTTTCTTGTGTATCCGATGTTACCAGTGTCTCTGTGTTGTTCATTCTTGATTGTCCCTTCTGTTTACTCTAGTGTTTATTTTGTTCTGTGTCTTGTGTATCCGATGTTGCCAGTATCTCTGTGTTGTTCCTTCTGTTTACTCTAGTGAATATTATGTCTTGTATCTTGTGTATCCGATATTGTCAGTGTCTCTGTGTTGTCCCTTCTGTTTACTCTAGTGTTTATTTTGTCTTGTGTTTTCTGTATCCGATGTTAACAGTGTCTCTGTGTTGTTCATTCTTGATTGTCCCTTCTGTTTACTCTAGTGTTTATTTTGTCTTGTGTGTACGATGTTTTCAGTGTCTCTGTGTTGTTCCTTCTGTTTACTCTAGTGTTTTTTTTTTTTTGTGTCTTGTGTATCCGATGTTGTCAGTGTCTCTGTGTTGTTCATTCTTGATTGCCCCTTCTATTTACTCTAGTGTTTATTTTTTATTGTGTCTTGTGTATCCGATGTTGTCAGTGTCTCTGTGTTGTTCTTTCTTGATTGTCCCTTCTGTTTACTCTAGTGTTTATTTTGTCCTGTGTCTTGTGTATCCGATGTTGTCAGTGTCTCTGTGTTGTTCCTTCTGTTTACTCTAGTGGTTATTTTGTCTTGTGTATCCGATGTTGTCAGTGTCTATGTGTTGTTCCTTCTGTTTACTCTAGTGTTTATTTTGTCTTGTGTCTTGTGTATCCGATGTTGTCAGTGTCTCTGTGTTGTCCCTTCTGTTTACTCTAGTGTTTATTTTGTCTTGTGTTTTCTGTATCCGATGTTAACAGTGTCTCTGTGTTGTTCATTCTTGATTGTCCCTTCTGTTTACTCTAGTGTTTATTTTGTCTTGTGTGTACGATGTTGTCAGTGTCTCTGTGTTGTTCCTTCTGTTTACTCTAGTGTTTATTTTTTTTGTGTCTTGTGTATCCGATGTTGTCAGTGTCTCTGTGTTGTTCATTCTTGATTGCCCCTTCTAATTACTCTAGTGTTTATTTTTTATTGTGTCTTGTGTATTCGATGTTCTCAGTGTCTCTGTGTTGTTCATTCTTGATTGTCCCTTCTGTTTACTCTAGTGTTTATTTTGTCCTGTGTCTTGTGTATCCGATGTTGTCAGTGTCTCTCTGTTTTTCCTTCTGTTTACTCTAGTGGTTATTTTGTCTTGTGTATCCGATGTTGTCAGTGTCTCTGTGTTGTTCCTTCTGTTTACTCTAGTGTTTATTTTGTCTTGTGTCTTGTGTATCCGATGTTGTCAGTGTCTCTGTGTTGTTCATTCTTGATTGTCCCTTCTGTTTACTCTAATGTTTATTTTGTCCTGTGTCTTGTGTATCGGGTGCTGTCAGTGTCTCTGTGTTGTTCCTTCTGTTTACTCTAGTATTTATTTTGTCTTGTGTCTTGTGTATCCAATTTTGTCAGTGTCTCTATGTTGTTCCTTCTGTTTACACTAGTGTTTATTTTGTCTTGTGTCTTGCTTATGCGATGTTGTCAGTGTCTCTCTGTTGTTCATTCTTGATTGTCCCTTCTGTTTACTCTAGTGTTTATTTAGTCTTGTGTATCCGATGTTGTCAGTGTCTCTCTGTTGTTCATTCTTGATTGTCCCTTCTGTTTACTCTAGTGTTTATTTTGTCCTGTGTCTTGTGTATCCGATGTTGTCAGTGTCTCTGTGTTGTTCCTTCTGTTTACTATAGTGTTTATTTTGTCTTGTGTCTTGTGTATCGATGTTGTCAGTGTCTCTCTGTTGTTCATTCTTGATTGTCCCTTCTGTTTACTCTAGTGTTTATTTTGTCCTGTGTCTTGTGTATCCGATGTTGTCAGTGTCTCTGTGTTGTTCCTTCTGTTTACTCTAGTATTTATTTTGTATTGTGTATCGGATGTTGTCAGTGTCTCTGTGTTGTTCCTTTTGTTTACTCTAGTGTTTATTTTGTCTTGTGTATCCGATGTTGTCAGTGTCTCTGTGTTGTTCCTTCTGTTTACTATAGTGTTTATTTTGTCTTGTGTCTTGTGTATCCGATGTTGTCAGTGTCTCTGTGTTGTTCATTCTTGATTGTCCCTTCTGTTTAATCTAGTGTTTATTTTGTCCTGTTTCTTGTGTATCCGATGTTGTCAGTGTCTCTGTGTTGTTCATTCTGTTTACTCTAGTGATTATTTTGTCTTGTTTCTTGTGTATCCGATGTTACCAGTGTCTCTGTGTTGTTCATTCTTGATTGTCCCTTCTGTTTACTCTAGTGTTTATTTTGTTCTGTGTCTTGTGTATCCGATGTTGCCAGTATCTCTGTGTTGTTCCTTCTGTTTACTCTAGTGAATATTATGTCTTGTATCTTGTGTATCCGATATTGTCAGTGTCTCTGTGTTGTCCCTTCTGTTTACTCTAGTGTTTATTTTGTCTTGTGTTTTCTGTATCCGATGTTAACAGTGTCTCTGTGTTGTTCATTCTTGATTGTCCCTTCCGTTTACTCTAGTGTTTATTTTGTCTTGTGTCTTCTGTATCCGATGTTACCAGTGTCTCTGTGTTGTTCTTTCTTGATTGTCCCTTCTGTTTACTCTAGTGTTTATTTTGTCTTGTGTCTTGTGTATCCGATGTTGCCAGTGTCTCTGTGTTGTTCCTTCTGTTTACTCTAGTGTTTATTTTGTCTTGTGTGTACGATGTTGTCAGTGTCTCTGTGTTGTTCCTTCTGTTTACTCTAGTGTTTATTTTTTTTTGTGTCTTGTGTATCCGATGTTGTCAGTGTCTCTGTGTTGTTCATTCTTGATTGCACCTTCTAATTACTCTAGTGTTTATTTTTTATTGTGTCTTGTGTATCCGATGTTGTCAGTGTCTCTGTGTTGTTCATTCTTGATTGTCCCTTCTGTTTACTCTAGTGTTTATTTTGTCCTGTGTCTTGTGTATCCGATGTTGTCAGTGTCTCTGTGTTGTTCCTTCTGTTTACTCTAGTGGTTATTTTGTCTTGTGTATCCGATTTTGTCAGTGTCTCTGTGTTGTTCCTTCTGTTTACTCTAGTGTTTATTTTGTCTTGTGTCTTGTGTATCCGATGTTGTCAGTGTCTCTGTGTTGTTCATTCTTGATTGTCCCTTCTGTTTACTCTAATGTTTATTTTGTCCTGTGTCTTGTGTATCGGGTGCTGTCAGTGTCTCTGTGTTGTTCCTTCTGTTTACTCTAGTATTTATTTTGTCTTGTGTCTTGTGTATCCAATTTTGTCAGTGTCTCTATGTTGTTCCTTCTGTTTACACTAGTGTTTATTTTGTCTTGTGTCTTGCTTATGCGATGTTGTCAGTGTCTCTCTGTTGTTCATTCTTGATTGTCCCTTCTGTTTACTCTAGTGTTTATTTAGTCTTGTGTATCCGATGTTGTCAGTGTCTCTCTGTTGTTCATTCTTGATTGTCCCTTCTGTTTACTCTAGTGTTTATTTTGTCCTGTGTCTTGTGTATCCGATGTTGTCAGTGTCTCTGTGTTGTTCCTTCTGTTTACTCTAGTATTTATTTTGTATTGTGTATCGGATGTTGTCAGTGTCTCTGTGTTGTTCCTTCTGTTTACTCTAGTGTTTATTTTGTCTTGTGTATCCGATGTTGTCAGTGTCTCTGTGTTGTTCCTTCTGTTTACTATAGTGTTTATTTTGTCTTGTGTCTTGTGTATCCGATGTTGTCAGTGTCTCTCTGTTGTTCATTCTTGATTGTCCCTTCTGTTTACTCTAGTGTTTATTTTGTCCTGTGTCTTGTGTATCCAATGTTGTCAGTGTCTCTGTGTTGTTCCTTCTATTTACTCTAGTATTTATTTTGTATTGTGTATCGGATGTTGTCAGTGTCTCTGTGTTGTTCCTTTTGTTTACTCTAGTGTTTATTTTGTCTTGTGTATCCGATGTTGTCAGTGTGTCTGTGTTGTTCCTTCTGTTTACTATAGTGTTTATTTTGTCTTGTGTCTTGTGTATCCGATGTTGTCAGTGTCTCTGTGTTGTTCATTCTTGATTGTCCCTTCTGTTTACTCTAGTGTTTATTTTGTCCTGTTTCTTGTGTATCCGATGTTGTCAGTGTCTCTGTGTTGTTCATTCTGTTTACTCTAGTGATTATTTTGTCTTGTTTCTTGTGTATCCGATGTTACCAGTGTCTCTGTGTTGTTCATTCTTGATTGTCCCTTCTGTTTACTCTAGTGTTTATTTTGTTCTGTGTCTTGTGTATCCGATGTTGCCAGTATCTCTGTGTTGTTCCTTCTGTTTACTCTAGTGAATATTATGTCTTGTATCTTGTGTATCCGATATTGTCAGTGTCTCTGTGTTGTCCCTTCTGTTTACTCTAGTGTTTATTTTGTCTTGTGTTTTCTGTATCCGATGTTAACAGTGTCTCTGTGTTGTTCATTCTTGATTGTCCCTTCTGTTTACTCTAGTGTTTATTTTGTCTTGTGTGTACGATGTTGTCAGTGTCTCTGTGTTGTTCCTTCTGTTTACTCTAGTGTTTTTTTTTTTTTGTGTCTTGTGTATCCGATGTTGTCAGTGTCTCTGTGTTGTTCATTCTTGATTGCCCCTTCTATTTACTCTAGTGTTTATTTTTTATTGTGTCTTGTGTATCCGATGTTGTCAGTGTCTCTGTGTTGTTCTTTCTTGATTGTCCCTTCTGTTTACTCTAGTGTTTATTTTGTCCTGTGTCTTGTGTATCCGATGTTGTCAGTGTCTCTGTGTTGTTCCTTCTGTTTACTCTAGTGGTTATTTTGTCTTGTGTATCCGATGTTGTCAGTGTCTATGTGTTGTTCCTTCTGTTTACTCTAGTGTTTATTTTGTCTTGTGTCTTGTGTATCCGATGTTGTCAGTGTCTCTGTGTTGTCCCTTCTGTTTACTCTAGTGTTTATTTTGTCTTGTGTTTTCTGTATCCGATGTTAACAGTGTCTCTGTGTTGTTCATTCTTGATTGTCCCTTCTGTTTACTCTAGTGTTTATTTTGTCTTGTGTGTACGATGTTGTCAGTGTCTCTGTGTTGTTCCTTCTGTTTACTCTAGTGTTTATTTTTTTTTGTGTCTTGTGTATCCGATGTTGTCAGTGTCTCTGTGTTGTTCATTCTTGATTGCCCCTTCTAATTACTCTAGTGTTTATTTTTTATTGTGTCTTGTGTATTCGATGTTGTCAGTGTCTCTGTGTTGTTCATTCTTGATTGTCCCTTCTGTTTACTCTAGTGTTTATTTTGTCCTGTGTCTTGTGTATCCGATGTTGTCAGTGTCTCTCTGTTGTTCCTTCTGTTTACTCTAGTGGTTATTTTGTCTTGTGTATCCGATGTTGTCAGTGTCTCTGTGTTGTTCCTTCTGTTTACTCTAGTGTTTATTTTGTCTTGTGTCTTGTGTATCCGATGTTGTCAGTGTCTCTGTGTTGTTCATTCTTGATTGTCCCTTCTGTTTACTCTAATGTTTATTTTGTCCTGTGTCTTGTGTATCGGGTGCTGTCAGTGTCTCTGTGTTGTTCCTTCTGTTTACTCTAGTATTTATTTTGTCTTGTTTCTTGTGTATCCAATTTTGTCAGTGTCTCTATGTTGTTCCTTCTGTTTACACTAGTGTTTATTTTGTCTTGTGTCTTGCTTATGCGATTTTGTCAGTGTCTCTCTGTTGTTCATTCTTGATTTTCCCTTCTGTTTACTCTAGTGTTTATTTAGTCTTGTGTATCCGATGTTGTCAGTGTCTCTCTGTTGTTCATTCTTGATTGTCCCTTCTGTTTACTCTAGTGTTTATTTTGTCCTGTGTCTTGTGTATCCGATGTTGTCAGTGTCTCTGTGTTGTTCCTTATGTTTACTCTAGTATTTATTTTGTATTGTGTATCGGATGTTGTCAGTGTCTCTGTGTTGTTCCTTCTGTTTACTCTAGTATTTATTTTGTATTGTGTATCGGATGTTGTCAGTGTCTCTGTGTTGTTCCTTTTGTTTACTCTAGTGTTTATTTTGTCTTGTGTATCCGATGTTGTCAGTGTCTCTGTGTTGTTCCTTCTGTTTACTATAGTGTTTATTTTGTCTTGTGTCTTGTGTATCCGATGTTGTCAGTGTCTCTGTGTTGTTCATTCTTGATTGTCCCTTCTGTTTACTCTAGTGTTTATTTTGTCCTGTTTCTTGTGTATCCGATGTTGTCAATGTCTCTGTGTTGTTCATTCTGTTTACTCTAGTGATTATTTTGTCTTGTTTCTTGTGTATCCGATGTTACCAGTGTCTCTGTGTTGTTCATTCTTGATTGTCCCTTCTGTTTACTCTAGTGTTTATTTTGTCCTGTGTCTTGTGTATCCGATGTTGTCAGTGTCTCTGTGTTGTTCCTTCTGTTTACTCTAGTGGTTATTTTGTCTTGTGTATCCGATGTTGTCAGTGTCTATGTGTTGTTCCTTCTGTTTACTCTAGTGTTTATTTTGTCTTGTGTCTTGTGTATCCGATGTTGTCAGTGTCTCTGTGTTGTCCCTTCTGTTTACTCTAGTGTTTATTTTGTCTTGTGTTTTCTGTATCCGATGTTAACAGTGTCTCTGTGTTGTTCATTCTTGATTGTCCCTTCTGTTTACTCTAGTGTTTATTTTGTCTTGTGTGTACGATGTTGTCAGTGTCTCTGTGTTGTTCCTTCTGTTTACTCTAGTGTTTATTTTTTTTTGTGTCTTGTGTATCCGATGTTGTCAGTGTCTCTGTGTTGTTCATTCTTGATTGCCCCTTCTAATTACTCTAGTGTTTATTTTTTATTGTGTCTTGTGTATTCGATGTTGTCAGTGTCTCTGTGTTGTTCATTCTTGATTGTCCCTTCTGTTTACTCTAGTGTTTATTTTGTCCTGTGTCTTGTGTATCCGATGTTGTCAGTGTCTCTCTGTTGTTCCTTCTGTTTACTCTAGTGGTTATTTTGTCTTGTGTATCCGATGTTGTCAGTGTCTCTGTGTTGTTCCTTCTGTTTACTCTAGTGTTTATTTTGTCTTGTGTCTTGTGTATCCGATGTTGTCAGTGTCTCTGTGTTGTTCATTCTTGATTGTCCCTTCTGTTTACTCTAATGTTTATTTTGTCCTGTGTCTTGTGTATCGGGTGCTGTCAGTGTCTCTGTGTTGTTCCTTCTGTTTACTCTAGTATTTATTTTGTCTTGTGTCTTGTGTATCCAATTTTGTCAGTGTCTCTATGTTGTTCCTTCTGTTTACACTAGTGTTTATTTTGTCTTGTGTCTTGCTTATGCGATGTTGTCAGTGTCTCTCTGTTGTTCATTCTTGATTGTCCCTTCTGTTTACTCTAGTGTTTATTTAGTCTTGTGTATCCGATGTTGTCAGTGTCTCTCTGTTGTTCATTCTTGATTGTCCCTTCTGTTTACTCTAGTGTTTATTTTGTCCTGTGTCTTGTGTATCCGATGTTGTCAGTGTCTCTGTGTTGTTCCTTCTGTTTACTCTAGTATTTATTTTGTATTGTGTATCGGATGTTGTCAGTGTCTCTGTGTTGTTCCTTCTGTTTACTCTAGTGTTTATTTTGTCTTGTGTATCCGATGTTGTCAGTGTCTCTGTGTTGTTCCTTCTGTTTACTATAGTGTTTATTTTGTCTTGTGTCTTGTGTATCGATGTTGTCAGTGTTTCTCTGTTGTTCATTCTTGATTGTCCCTTCTGTTTACTCTAGTGTTTATTTTGTCCTGTGTCTTGTGTATCCGATGTTGTCAGTGTCTCTGTGTTGTTCCTTCTGTTTACTCTAGTATTTATTTTGTATTGTGTATCGGATGTTGTCAGTGTCTCTGTGTTGTTCCTTTTGTTTACTCTAGTGTTTATTTTGTCTTGTGTATCCGATGTTGTCAGTGTCTCTGTGTTGTTCCTTCTGTTTACTATAGTGTTTATTTTGTCTTGTGTCTTGTGTATCCGATGTTGTCAGTGTCTCTGTGTTGTTCATTCTTGATTGTCCCTTCTGTTTACTCTAGTGTTTATTTTGTCCTGTTTCTTGTGTATCCGATGTTGTCAGTGTCTCTGTGTTGTTCATTCTGTTTACTCTAGTGATTATTTTGTCTTGTTTCTTGTGTATCCGATGTTACCAGTGTCTCTGTGTTGTTCATTCTTGATTGTCCCTTCTGTTTACTCTAGTTTTTATTTTGTTCTGTGTCTTGTGTATCCGATGTTGCCAGTATCTCTGTGTTGTTCCTTCTGTTTACTCTAGTGAATATTATGTCTTGTATCTTGTGTATCCGATATTGTCAGTGTCTCTGTGTTGTCCCTTTTGTTTACTCTAGTGTTTATTTTGTCTTGTGTTTTCTGTATCCGATGTTAACAGTGTCTCTGTGTTGTTCATTCTTGATTGTCCCTTCTGTTTACTCTAGTGTTTATTTTGTCTTGTGTGTACGATGTTGTCAGTGTCTCTGTGTTGTTCCTTCTGTTTACTCTAGTGTTTATTTTTTTTGTGTCTTGTGTATCCGATGTTGTCAGTGTCTCTGTGTTGTTCATTCTTGATTGCCCCTTCTATTTACTCTGGTGTTTATTTTTTATTGTGTCTTGTGTATCCGATGTTGTCAGTGTCTCTGTGTTGTTCTTTCTTGATTGTCCCTTCTGTTTACTCTAGTGTTTATTTTGTCCTGTGTCTTGTGTATCCGATGTTGTCAGTGTCTCTGTGTTGTTCCTTCTGTTTACTCTAGTGTTTATTTTGTCTTGTGTCTTGTGTATCCGATGTTGTCAGTGTCTCTGTGTTGTTCATTCTTGATTGTCCCTTCTGTTTACTCTAATGTTTATTTTGTCCTGTGTCTTGTGTATCGGGTGCTGTCAGTGTCTCTGTGTTGTTCCTTCTGTTTACTCTAGTATTTATTTTGTCTTGTGTCTTGTGTATCCAATTTTGTCAGTGTCTCTATGTTGTTCCTTCTGTTTACACTAGTGTTTATTTTGTCTTGTGTCTTGCTTATGCGATGTTGTCAGTGTCTCTCTGTTGTTCATTCTTGATTGTCCCTTCTGTTTACTCTAGTGTTTATTTAGTCTTGTGTATCCGATGTTGTCAGTGTCTCTCTGTTGTTCATTCTTGATTGTCCCTTCTGTTTACTCTAGTGTTTATTTTGTCCTGTGTCTTGTGTATCCGATGTTGTCAGTGTCTCTGTGTTGTTCCTTCTGTTTACTCTAGTATTTATTTTGTATTGTGTATCGGATGTTGTCAGTGTCTCTGTGTTGTTCCTTCTGTTTACTCTAGTGTTTATTTTGTCTTGTGTATCCGATGTTGTCAGTGTCTCTGTGTTGTTCCTTCTGTTTACTATAGTGTTTATTTTGTCTTGTGTCTTGTGTATCGATGTTGTCAGTGTCTCTCTGTTGTTCATTCTTGATTGTCCCTTCTGTTTACTCTAGTGTTTATTTTGTCCTGTGTCTTGTGTATCCGATGTTGTCAGTGTCTCTGTGTTGTTCCTTCTGTTTACTCTAGTATTTATTTTGTATTGTGTATCGGATGTTGTCAGTGTCTCTGTGTTGTTCCTTTTGTTTACTCTAGTGTTTATTTTGTCTTGTGTATCCGATGTTGTCAGTGTCTCTGTGTTGTTCCTTCTGTTTACTATAGTGTTTATTTTGTCTTGTGTCTTGTGTATCCGATGTTGTCAGTGTCTCTGTGTTGTTCATTCTTGATTGTCCCTTCTGTTTACTCTAGTGTTTATTTTGTCCTGTTTCTTGTGTATCCGATGTTGTCAGTGTCTCTGTGTTGTTCATTCTGTTTACTCTAGTGATTATTTTGTCTTGTTTCTTGTGTATCCGATGTTACCAGTGTCTCTGTGTTGTTCATTCTTGATTGTCCCTTCTGTTTACTCTAGTGTTTATTTTGTTCTGTGTCTTGTGTATCCGATGTTGCCAGTATCTCTGTGTTGTTCCTTCTGTTTACTCTAGTGAATATTATGTCTTGTATCTTGTGTATCCGATATTGTCAGTGTCTCTGTGTTGTCCCTTTTGTTTACTCTAGTGTTTATTTTGTCTTGTGTTTTCTGTATCCGATGTTAACAGTGTCTCTGTGTTGTTCATTCTTGATTGTCCCTTCTGTTTACTCTAGTGTTTATTTTGTCTTGTGTGTACGATGTTGTCAGTGTCTCTGTGTTGTTCCTTCTGTTTACTCTAGTGTTTATTTTTTTTGTGTCTTGTGTATCCGATGTTGTCAGTGTCTCTGTGTTGTTCATTCTTGATTGCCCCTTCTATTTACTCTGGTGTTTATTTTTTATTGTGTCTTGTGTATCCGATGTTGTCAGTGTCTCTGTGTTGTTCTTTCTTGATTGTCCCTTCTGTTTACTCTAGTGTTTATTTTGTCCTGTGTCTTGTGTATCCGATGTTGTCAGTGTCTCTGTGTTGTTCCTTCTGTTTACTCTAGTGGTTATTTTGTCTTGTGTATCCGATGTTGTCAGTGTCTCTGTGTTGTTCCTTCTGTTTACTCTAGTGTTTATTTTGTCTTGTGTCTTGTGTATCCGATGTTGTCAGTGTCTCTGTGTTGTTCCTTCTGTTTACTCTAGTGGTTATTTTGTCTTGTGTATCCGATGTTGTCAGTGTCTCTGTGTTGTTCCTTCTGTTTACTCTAGTGTTTATTTTGTCTTGTGTCTTGTGTATCCGATGTTGTCAGTGTCTCAGTGTTGTTCATTCTTGATTGTCCCTTCTGTTTACTCTAGTGTTTATTTTGTCCTGTGTCTTGTGTATCGGGTGCTGTCAGTGTCTCTGTGTTGTTCTTTCTGTTTACTCTAGTATTTATTTTGTCTTGTGTCTTGTGTATCCAATGTTGTCAGTGTCTCTATGTTGTTCCTTCTGTTTACACTAGTGTTTATTTTGTCTTGTGTCTTGCTTATGCGATGTTGTCAGTGTCTCTCTGTTGTTCATTCTTGATTGTCCCTTCTGTTTACTCTAGTGTTTATTTAGTCTTGTGTATCCGATGTTGTCAGTGTCTCTCTGTTGTTCATTCTTGATTGTCCCTTCTGTTTACTCTAGTGTTTATTTTGTCCTGTGTCTTGTGTATCCGATGTTTCCAGTGTCTCTGTGTTGTTCATTCTTGATTGTCCCTTCTGTTTACTCTAGTGTTTATTTTGTCCTGTGTCTTGTGTATCCGATGTTGTCAGTGTCTCTGTGTTGTTCCTTCTGTTTACTCTAGTATTTATTTTGTCTTGTGTATCGGATGTTGTCAGTGTGTCTGTGTTGTTCCTTCTGTTTACTCTAGTGTTTATTTTGTCTTGTGTATCCGATGTTGTCAGTGTCTCTGTGTTGTTCCTTCTGTTTACTATAGTGTTTATTTTGTCTTGTGTCTTGTGTATCCGATGTTGTCAGTGTCTCTGTGTTGTTCATTCTTGATTGTCCCTTCTGTTTACTCTAGTGTTTATTTTGTCCTGTTTCTTGTGTATCCGATGTTGTCAGTGTCTCTGTGTTGTTCATTCTGTTTACTCTAGTGATTATTTTGTCTTGTTTCTTGTGTATCCGATGTTACCAGTGTCTCTGTGTTGTTCATTCTTGATTGTCCCTTCTGTTTACTCTAGTGTTTATTTTGTTCTGTGTCTTGTGTATCCGATGTTGCCAGTGTCTCTGTGTTGTTCCTTCTGTTTACTCTAGTGAATATTATGTCTTGTATCTTGTGTATCCGATATTGTCAGTGTCTCTGTGTTGTTCCTTCTGTTTACTCTAGTGTTTATTTTGTCTTGTGTTTTCTGTATCCGATGTTAACAGTGTCCCTGTGTTGTTCATTCTTGATTGTCCCTTCTGTTTACTCTAGTGTTTATTTTGTCTTGTGTGTACGATGTTGTCAGTGTCTCTGTGTTGTTCCTTCTGTTTACTATAGTGTTTATTTTGTCTTGTGTCTTGTGTATCCGATGTTGTCAGTGTCTCTGTGTTGTTCATTCTTGATTGTCCCTTCTGTTTACTCTAGTGTTTATTTTGTCCTGTTTCTTGTGTATCCGATGTTGTCAGTGTCTCTGTGTTGTTCATTCTGTTTACTCTAGTGATTATTTTGTCTTGTTTCTTGTGTATCGGATGCTACCAGTGTCTCTGTGTTGTTCATTCTTGATTGTCCCTTCTGTTTACTCTAGTGTTTATTTTGTTCTGTGTCTTGTGTATCCGATGTTGCCAGTATCTCTGTGTTGTTCCTTCTGTTTACTCTAGTGAATATTATGTCTTGTGTGTACGATGTTGCCAGTATCTCTGTGTTGTCCCTTCTGTTTACTCTAGTGTTTATTTTCTCTTGTGTCTTGTGTATCCGATGTTGCCAGTGTCTCTGTGTTGTTCATTCTTGATTGCCCCTTCTATTTACTCTAGTGTTTATTTTTTATTGTGTCTTGTGTATCCGATGTTGTCAGTGTCTCTGTGTTGTTCATTCTTGATTGTCCCTTCTGTTTACTCTAGTGTTTATTTTGTCCTGTGTCTTGTGTATCCGATGTTGTCAGTGTCTCTGTGTTGTTCCTTCTGTTTACTCTAGTGGTTATTTTGGCTTGTGTATCCGATGTTGTCAGTGTCTCTGTGTTGTTCCTTCTGCTTACTCTAGTGTTTATTTTGTCTTGTGTTTTGTGTATCCGATGTTCACAGTGTCTATGTGTTGTTCATTCTTGATTGTCCCTTCTGATTACTCTAGTGTTTATTTTGTCCTGTGTCTTGTGTATCGGGTGGTGTCAGTGTCTCTGTGTTGTTCCTTCTGTTTACTCTAGTATTTATTTTGTCTTGTGTCTTGTGTATCCAATGTTGTCAGTGTCCTATGTTGTTCCTTCTGTTTACACTAGTGTTTATTTTGTCTTGTGTCTTGTGTATGCGATGTTGTCAGTGTCGCTCTGTTGTTCATTCTTGATTGTCCCTTCTGTTTACTCTAGTGTTTATTTTGTCTTGTGTATCAGATGGTGTCAGTGTCTCTCTGTTGTTCATTCTTGATTGTCCCTTCTGTTTACTCTAGTGTTTATTTTGTCCTGTGTCTTGTGTATCCGATGTTACCAGTGTCTCTGTGTTGTTCATTCTTGATTGTCCCTTCTGTTTACTCTAGTGTTTATTTTGTCATGTGTCTTGTGTATCCGATGTTGTCAGTGTCTCTGTGTTGTTCCTTCTGTTTACTCTAGTATTTATTTTGTCTTGTGTATCGGATGTTGTCAGTGTCTCTGTGTTGTTCCTTCTGTTTACTCTAGTGTTTATTTTGTCTTGTGTATCCGATGTTATCAGTGTCTCTGTGTTGTTCATTCTTGATTGTCCTTTCTATTTACTCTAGTGTTTATTTTGTCCTGTTTCTTGTGTATCCGATGTTGTCAGTGTCTCTGTGTTGTTCCTTCTGTTTACTCTAGTATTTATTTTGTATTGTGTATCGGATGTTGTCAGTGTCTCTGTGTTGTTCCTTCTGTTTACTCTAGTGTTTATTTTGTCTTGTGTATCCGATGTTGTCAGTGTCTCTGTGTTGTTCCTTCTGTTTACTATAGTGTTTATTTTGTCTTGTGTCTTGTGTATCGATGTTGTCAGTGTCTCTCTGTTGTTCATTCTTGATTGTCCCTTCTGTTTACTCTAGTGTTTATTTTGTCCTGTGTCTTGTGTATCCGATGTTGTCAGTGTCTCTGTGTTGTTCCTTCTGTTTACTCTAGTATTTATTTTGTATTGTGTATCGGATGTTGTCAGTGTCTCTGTGTTGTTCCTTTTGTTTACTCTAGTGTTTATTTTGTCTTGTGTATCCGATGTTGTCAGTGTCTCTGTGTTGTTCCTTCTGTTTACTATAGTGTTTATTTTGTCTTGTGTCTTGTGTATCCGATGTTGTCAGTGTCTCTGTGTTGTTCATTCTTGATTGTCCCTTCTGTTTACTCTAGTGTTTATTTTGTCCTGTTTCTTGTGTATCCGATGTTGTCAGTGTCTCTGTGTTGTTCATTCTGTTTACTCTAGTGATTATTTTGTCTTGTTTCTTGTGTATCCGATGTTACCAGTGTCTCTGTGTTGTTCATTCTTGATTGTCCCTTCTGTTTACTCTAGTGTTTATTTTGTTCTGTGTCTTGTGTATCCGATGTTGCCAGTATCTCTGTGTTGTTCCTTCTGTTTACTCTAGTGAATATTATGTCTTGTATCTTGTGTATCCGATATTGTCAGTGTCTCTGTGTTGTCCCTTTTGTTTACTCTAGTGTTTATTTTGTCTTGTGTTTTCTGTATCCGATGTTAACAGTGTCTCTGTGTTGTTCATTCTTGATTGTCCCTTCTGTTTACTCTAGTGTTTATTTTGTCTTGTGTGTACGATGTTGTCAGTGTCTCTGTGTTGTTCCTTCTGTTTACTCTAGTGTTTATTTTTTTTGTGTCTTGTGTATCCGATGTTGTCAGTGTCTCTGTGTTGTTCATTCTTGATTGCCCCTTCTATTTACTCTGGTGTTTATTTTTTATTGTGTCTTGTGTATCCGATGTTGTCAGTGTCTCTGTGTTGTTCTTTCTTGATTGTCCCTTCTGTTTACTCTAGTGTTTATTTTGTCCTGTGTCTTGTGTATCCGATGTTGTCAGTGTCTCTGTGTTGTTCCTTCTGTTTACTCTAGTGGTTATTTTGTCTTGTGTATCCGATGTTGTCAGTGTCTCTGTGTTGTTCCTTCTGTTTACTCTAGTGTTTATTTTGTCTTGTGTCTTGTGTATCCGATGTTGTCAGTGTCTCTGTGTTGTTCCTTCTGTTTACTCTAGTGGTTATTTTGTCTTGTGTATCCGATGTTGTCAGTGTCTCTGTGTTGTTCCTTCTGTTTACTCTAGTGTTTATTTTGTCTTGTGTCTTGTGTATCCGATGTTGTCAGTGTCTCAGTGTTGTTCATTCTTGATTGTCCCTTCTGTTTACTCTAGTGTTTATTTTGTCCTGTGTCTTGTGTATCGGGTGCTGTCAGTGTCTCTGTGTTGTTCTTTCTGTTTACTCTAGTATTTATTTTGTCTTGTGTCTTGTGTATCCAATGTTGTCAGTGTCTCTATGTTGTTCCTTCTGTTTACACTAGTGTTTATTTTGTCTTGTGTCTTGCTTATGCGATGTTGTCAGTGTCTCTCTGTTGTTCATTCTTGATTGTCCCTTCTGTTTACTCTAGTGTTTATTTAGTCTTGTGTATCCGATGTTGTCAGTGTCTCTCTGTTGTTCATTCTTGATTGTCCCTTCTGTTTACTCTAGTGTTTATTTTGTCCTGTGTCTTGTGTATCCGATGTTTCCAGTGTCTCTGTGTTGTTCATTCTTGATTGTCCCTTCTGTTTACTCTAGTGTTTATTTTGTCCTGTGTCTTGTGTATCCGATGTTGTCAGTGTCTCTGTGTTGTTCCTTCTGTTTACTCTAGTATTTATTTTGTCTTGTGTATCGGATGTTGTCAGTGTGTCTGTGTTGTTCCTTCTGTTTACTCTAGTGTTTATTTTGTCTTGTGTATCCGATGTTGTCAGTGTCTCTGTGTTGTTCCTTCTGTTTACTATAGTGTTTATTTTGTCTTGTGTCTTGTGTATCCGATGTTGTCAGTGTCTCTGTGTTGTTCATTCTTGATTGTCCCTTCTGTTTACTCTAGTGTTTATTTTGTCCTGTTTCTTGTGTATCCGATGTTGTCAGTGTCTCTGTGTTGTTCATTCTGTTTACTCTAGTGATTATTTTGTCTTGTTTCTTGTGTATCCGATGTTACCAGTGTCTCTGTGTTGTTCATTCTTGATTGTCCCTTCTGTTTACTCTAGTGTTTATTTTGTTCTGTGTCTTGTGTATCCGATGTTGCCAGTGTCTCTGTGTTGTTCCTTCTGTTTACTCTAGTGAATATTATGTCTTGTATCTTGTGTATCCGATATTGTCAGTGTCTCTGTGTTGTTCCTTCTGTTTACTCTAGTGTTTATTTTGTCTTGTGTTTTCTGTATCCGATGTTAACAGTGTCCCTGTGTTGTTCATTCTTGATTGTCCCTTCTGTTTACTCTAGTGTTTATTTTGTCTTGTGTGTACGATGTTGTCAGTGTCTCTGTGTTGTTCCTTCTGTTTACTATAGTGTTTATTTTGTCTTGTGTCTTGTGTATCCGATGTTGTCAGTGTCTCTGTGTTGTTCATTCTTGATTGTCCCTTCTGTTTACTCTAGTGTTTATTTTGTCCTGTTTCTTGTGTATCCGATGTTGTCAGTGTCTCTGTGTTGTTCATTCTGTTTACTCTAGTGATTATTTTGTCTTGTTTCTTGTGTATCGGATGCTACCAGTGTCTCTGTGTTGTTCATTCTTGATTGTCCCTTCTGTTTACTCTAGTGTTTATTTTGTTCTGTGTCTTGTGTATCCGATGTTGCCAGTATCTCTGTGTTGTTCCTTCTGTTTACTCTAGTGAATATTATGTCTTGTGTGTACGATGTTGCCAGTATCTCTGTGTTGTCCCTTCTGTTTACTCTAGTGTTTATTTTCTCTTGTGTCTTGTGTATCCGATGTTGCCAGTGTCTCTGTGTTGTTCATTCTTGATTGCCCCTTCTATTTACTCTAGTGTTTATTTTTTATTGTGTCTTGTGTATCCGATGTTGTCAGTGTCTCTGTGTTGTTCATTCTTGATTGTCCCTTCTGTTTACTCTAGTGTTTATTTTGTCCTGTGTCTTGTGTATCCGATGTTGTCAGTGTCTCTGTGTTGTTCCTTCTGTTTACTCTAGTGGTTATTTTGGCTTGTGTATCCGATGTTGTCAGTGTCTCTGTGTTGTTCCTTCTGCTTACTCTAGTGTTTATTTTGTCTTGTGTTTTGTGTATCCGATGTTCACAGTGTCTATGTGTTGTTCATTCTTGATTGTCCCTTCTGATTACTCTAGTGTTTATTTTGTCCTGTGTCTTGTGTATCGGGTGGTGTCAGTGTCTCTGTGTTGTTCCTTCTGTTTACTCTAGTATTTATTTTGTCTTGTGTCTTGTGTATCCAATGTTGTCAGTGTCCTATGTTGTTCCTTCTGTTTACACTAGTGTTTATTTTGTCTTGTGTCTTGTGTATGCGATGTTGTCAGTGTCGCTCTGTTGTTCATTCTTGATTGTCCCTTCTGTTTACTCTAGTGTTTATTTTGTCTTGTGTATCAGATGGTGTCAGTGTCTCTCTGTTGTTCATTCTTGATTGTCCCTTCTGTTTACTCTAGTGTTTATTTTGTCCTGTGTCTTGTGTATCCGATGTTACCAGTGTCTCTGTGTTGTTCATTCTTGATTGTCCCTTCTGTTTACTCTAGTGTTTATTTTGTCATGTGTCTTGTGTATCCGATGTTGTCAGTGTCTCTGTGTTGTTCCTTCTGTTTACTCTAGTATTTATTTTGTCTTGTGTATCGGATGTTGTCAGTGTCTCTGTGTTGTTCCTTCTGTTTACTCTAGTGTTTATTTTGTCTTGTGTATCCGATGTTATCAGTGTCTCTGTGTTGTTCATTCTTGATTGTCCTTTCTATTTACTCTAGTGTTTATTTTGTCCTGTTTCTTGTGTATCCGATGTTGTCAGTGTCTCTGTGTTGTTCATTCTGTTTACTATAGTGATTATTTTGTCTTGTGTCTTGTGTATCCGATGTTGTCAGTGTTTCTGTGTTGTTCACTCTTGATTGTCCCTTCTGTTTACTCTAGTGTTTATTTTGTCATGTTTCTTGTGTATCCGATGTTGTCAGTGTCTATGTGTTGTTCCTTCTGTTTACTCTATTGATTATTTTGTCTTGTGTCTTGTGTATCCGATGTTGTCAGTGTCTCCGTGTTGTTCCTTCTGTTTACTCTAGTGTTTATTGTGTCTTGTGTCTTCTGTATCCGATGTTACCAGTGTCTCTGTGTTGTTCTTTCTTGATTGTCCCTTCTGTTTACTCTAGTGTTTATTTTGTCTTGTGTCTTGTGTATCCGATGTTGCCAGTGTCTCTGTGTTGTTCCTTCTGTTTACTCTGGTGTTTATTTTGTCCTGTGTCTTGTGTATCCGATGTTACCAGTGTCTCTGTGTTGTTCATTCTTGATTGTCCCTTCTGTTTACTCTAGTGTTTATTTTGTCCTGTGTCTTGTGTATACGATGTTGTCAGTGTCTCTGTGTTGTTCATTCTTGATTGTCCCTTCTGTTTACTCTAGTGTTTATTTGTTCTTGTGTCTTGTGTATCCAATGTTGTCAGTGTCTCTGTGTTGTTCATTCTTGATTGTCCCTTCTGTTTACTCTAGTGTTTATTTTGTCTTGTGTGTACGATGTTGTTAGTGTCTCTTTGTTGTTCCTTCTGTTTACTCTAGTGTTTATTTTTTCTTGTGTCTTGTGTATCCGATGTTGGCAGTGTCTCTGTGTTGTTCATTCTTGATTGCCCCTTCTATTTACTCTAGTGTTTATTTTTTATTGTGTCCTGTGTATCCGATGTTGTCAGTGTCTCTGTGTTGTTCATTCTTGATTGTTCCTTCTGTTTACTCTAGTGTTTATTTTGTCCTGTGTCTTGTGTATCCGATGTTGTCAGTGTCTCTGTGTTGTTCCTTCTGTTTACTCTAGGGGTTATTTTGTCTTGTGTATCCGATGTTGTCAGTGTCTCTGTGTTGTTCCTTCTGTTTACTCTAGTGTTTATTTTGTCCTGTGTCTTGTGTATCCGATATTGTCAGTGTCTCTGTGTTGTTCATTCTTGATTGTCCCTTCTGTTTACTCTAGTGTTTATTTTGTCCTGTGTCTTGTGTATCGGATGCTGTCAGTGTCTCTGTGTTGTTCCTTCTGTTTACTCTAGTATTTATTTTGTCTTGTGTCTTGTGTATGCGATGTTGTCAGTGTCTCTATGTTGTTCCTTCTGTTTACACTAGTGTTTATTTTGTCTTGTGTCTTGTGTATGCGATGTTGTCAGTGTCTCTCTGTTGTTCATTCTTGATTGTCCCTTCTGTTTACTCTAGTGTTTATTTAGTCTTGTGTATCCGATGTTGTCAGTGTCTCTCTGTTGTTCATTCTTGATTGTCCCTTCTGTTTACTCTAGTGTTTATTTTGTCCTGTGTCTTGTGTATCCGATGTTACCAGTGTCTCTGTGTTGTTCATTCTTGATAGTCCCTTCTGTTTACTCTAGTGTTTATTTTGTTCTGTGTCTTGTGTATCCGATGTTGTCAGTGTCTCTGTGTTGTTCCTTCTGTTTAACTCTAGTATTTATTTTGTCTTGTGTATCCGATGTTGTCAGTGTCTCTGTGTTGTTCCTTCTGTTTACTCTAGTGTTTATTTTGTCTTGTGTCTTGTGTATCCGATGTTGTCAGTGTCTCTGTGTTGTTCATTCTTGATTGTCCCTTCTGTTTACTCTAATGTTTATTTTGTCCTGTGTCTTGTGTATCGGGTGCTGTCAGTGTCTCTGTGTTGTTCCTTCTGTTTACTCTAGTATTTATTTTGTCTTGTGTCTTGTGTATCCAATGTTGTCAGTGTCTCTATGTTGTTCCTTCTGTTTACACTAGTGTTTATTTTGTCTTGTGTCTTGCTTATGCGATGTTGTCAGTGTCTCTCTGTTGTTCATTCTTGATTGTCCCTTCTGTTTACTCTAGTGTTTATTTAGTTTTGTGTATCCGATGTTGTCAGTGTCTCTCTGTTGTTCATTCTTGATTGTCCCTTCTGTTTACTCTAGTGTTTATTTTGTCCTGTGTCTTGTGTATCCGATGTTGTCAGTGTCTCTGTGTTGTTCCTTCTGTTTACTCTAGTGGTTATTCTGTCTTGTGTATCCGATGTTGTCAGTGTCTCTGTGTTGTTCCTTCTGTTTACTCTAATGTTTATTTTGTCTTGTGTCTTGTGTATCCGATGTTGTCAGTGTCTCAGTGTTGTTCATTCTTGATTGTCCCTTCTGTTTACTCTAGTGTTTATTTTGTCCTGTGTCTTGTGTATCGGGTGCTGTCAGTGTCTCTGTGTTGTTCCTTCTGTTTACTCTAGTATTTATTTTGTCTTGTGTCTTGTGTATCCAATGTTGTCAGTGTCTCTATGTTGTTCCTTCTGTTTACACTAGTGTTTATTTTGTCTTGTGTCTTGCTTATGCGATGTTGTCAGTGTCTCTCTGTTGTTCATTCTTGATTGTCCCTTCTGTTTACTCTAGTGTTTATTTAGTCTTGTGTATCCGATGTTGTCAGTGTCTCTCTGTTGTTCATTCTTGATTGTCCCTTCTGTTTACTCTAGTGTTTATTTTGTCCTGTGTCTTGTGTATCCGATGTTGTCAGTGTCTCTGTGTTGTTCCTTCTGTTTACTCTAGTATTTATTTTGTCTTGTGTATCCGATGTTGTCAGTGTCTCTGTGTTGTTCATTCTTGATTGCCCCTTCTATTTACTCTAGTGTTTATTTTTTATTGTGTCCTGTGTATCCGATGTTGTCAGTGTCTCTGTGTTGTTCATTCTTGATTGTTCCTTCTGTTTACTCTAGTGTTTATTTTGTCCTGTGTCTTGTGTATCCGATGTTGTCAGTGTCTCTGTGTTGTTCCTTCTGTTTACTCTAGTGGTTATTCTGTCTTGTGTATCCGATGTTGTCAGTGTCTCTGTGTTGTTCCTTCTGTTTACTCTAGTGTTTATTTTGTCTTGTGTCTTGTGTATCCGATGTTGTCAGTGTCTCAGTGTTGTTCATTCTTGATTGTCCCTTCTGTTTACTCTAGTGTTTATTTTGTCCTGTGTCTTGTGTATCGGGTGCTGTCAGTGTCTCTGTGTTGTTCCTTCTGTTTACTCTAGTATTTATTTTGTCTTGTGTCTTGTGTATCCAATGTTGTCAGTGTCTCTATGTTGTTCCTTCTGTTTACACTAGTGTTTATTTTGTCTTGTGTCTTGCTTATGCGATGTTGTCAGTGTCTCTCTGTTGTTCATTCTTGATTGTCCCTTCTGTTTACTCTAGTGTTTATTTAGTCTTGTGTATCCGATGTTGTCAGTGTCTCTCTGTTGTTCATTCTTGATTGTCCCTTCTGTTTACTCTAGTGTTTATTTTGTCCTGTGTCTTGTGTATCCGATGTTACCAGTGTCTCTGTGTTGTTCATTCTTGATTGTCCCTTCTGTTTACTCTAGTGTTTATTTTGTCCTGTGTCTTGTGTATCCGATGTTGTCAGTGTCTCTGTGTTGTTCCTTCTGTTTACTCTAGTATTTATTTTGTCTTGTGTATCGGATGTTGTCAGTGTCTCTGTGTTGTTCCTTCTGTTTACTCTAGTGTTTATTTTGTCTTGTGTATCCGATGTTGTCAGTGTCTCTGTGTTGTTCCTTCTGTTTACTATAGTGTTTATTTTGTCTTGTTTCTTGTGTATCCGATGTTGTCAGTGTCTCTGTGTTGTTCATTCTTGATTGTCCCTTCTGTTTACTCTAGTGTTTTTTTTGTCCTGTTTCTTGTGTATCCGATGTTGTCAGTGTCTCTGTGTTGTTCATTCTGTTTACTCTAGTGAATATTATGTCTTGTATCTTGTGTATCCGATGTTGTCAGTGTCTCTGTGTTGTTCCTTCTGTTTACTATAGTGTTTATTTTGTCTTGTGTCTTGTGTATCCGATGTTGTCAGTGTCATTGTGTTGTTCATTCTTGATTGTCCCTTCTGTTTACTCTAGTGTTTTTTTGTCTTGTTTCTTGTGTATCCGATGTTACCAGTGTCTCTGTGTTGTTCATTCTTGATTGTCCCTTCTGTTTACTCTAGTGTTTATTTTGTTCTGTGTCTTGTGTATCCGATGTTGCCAGTGTCTCTGTGTTGTTCCTTCTGTTTACTCTAGTGAATATTATGTCTTGTATCTTGTGTATCCGATATTGTCAGTGTCTCTGTGTTGTTCCTTCTGTTTACTCTAGTGTTTATTTTGTCTTGTGTTTTCTGTATCCGATGTTACCAGTGTCCCTGTGTTGTTCATTCTTGATTGTCCCTTCTGTTTACTCTAGTGTTTATTTTGTCTTGTGTGTACGATGTTGTCAGTGTCTCTGTGTTGTTCATTCTTGATTGTCCCTTCTGTTTACTCTAGTGTTTATTTTGTCCTGTTTCTTGTGTATCCGATGTTGTCAGTGTCTCTGTGTTGTTCATTCTGTTTACTCTAGTGATTATTTTGTCTTGTTTCTTGTGTATCGGATGCTACCAGTGTCTCTGTGTTGTTCATTCTTGATTGTCCCTTCTGTTTACTCTAGTGTTTATTTTGTCATGTGTCTTGTGTATCCGATGTTGTCAGTGTCTCTGTGTTGTTCCTTCTGTTTACTCTAGTATTTATTTTGTCTTGTGTATCGGATGTTGTCAGTGTCTCTGTGTTGTTCCTTCTGTTTACTCTAGTGTTTATTTTGTCTTGTGTATCCGATGTTATCAGTGTCTCTGTGTTGTTCATTCTTGATTGTCCTTTCTATTTACTCTAGTGTTTATTTTGTCCTGTTTCTTGTGTATCCGATGTTGTCAGTGTCTCTGTGTTGTTCATTCTGTTTACTATAGTGATTATTTTGTCTTGTGTCTTGTGTATCCGATGTTGTCAGTGTTTCTGTGTTGTTCACTCTTGATTGTCCCTTCTGTTTACTCTAGTGTTTATTTTGTCATGTTTCTTGTGTATCCGATGTTGTCAGTGTCTATGTGTTGTTCCTTCTGTTTACTCTATTGATTATTTTGTCTTGTGTCTTGTGTATCCGATGTTGTCAGTGTCTCCGTGTTGTTCCTTCTGTTTACTCTAGTGTTTATTGTGTCTTGTGTCTTCTGTATCCGATGTTACCAGTGTCTCTGTGTTGTTCTTTCTTGATTGTCCCTTCTGTTTACTCTAGTGTTTATTTTGTCTTGTGTCTTGTGTATCCGATGTTGCCAGTGTCTCTGTGTTGTTCCTTCTGTTTACTCTGGTGTTTATTTTGTCCTGTGTCTTGTGTATCCGATGTTACCAGTGTCTCTGTGTTGTTCATTCTTGATTGTCCCTTCTGTTTACTCTAGTGTTTATTTTGTCCTGTGTCTTGTGTATACGATGTTGTCAGTGTCTCTGTGTTGTTCATTCTTGATTGTCCCTTCTGTTTACTCTAGTGTTTATTTGTTCTTGTGTCTTGTGTATCCAATGTTGTCAGTGTCTCTGTGTTGTTCATTCTTGATTGTCCCTTCTGTTTACTCTAGTGTTTATTTTGTCTTGTGTGTACGATGTTGTTAGTGTCTCTTTGTTGTTCCTTCTGTTTACTCTAGTGTTTATTTTTTCTTGTGTCTTGTGTATCCGATGTTGGCAGTGTCTCTGTGTTGTTCATTCTTGATTGCCCCTTCTATTTACTCTAGTGTTTATTTTTTATTGTGTCCTGTGTATCCGATGTTGTCAGTGTCTCTGTGTTGTTCATTCTTGATTGTTCCTTCTGTTTACTCTAGTGTTTATTTTGTCCTGTGTCTTGTGTATCCGATGTTGTCAGTGTCTCTGTGTTGTTCCTTCTGTTTACTCTAGGGGTTATTTTGTCTTGTGTATCCGATGTTGTCAGTGTCTCTGTGTTGTTCCTTCTGTTTACTCTAGTGTTTATTTTGTCCTGTGTCTTGTGTATCCGATATTGTCAGTGTCTCTGTGTTGTTCATTCTTGATTGTCCCTTCTGTTTACTCTAGTGTTTATTTTGTCCTGTGTCTTGTGTATCGGATGCTGTCAGTGTCTCTGTGTTGTTCCTTCTGTTTACTCTAGTATTTATTTTGTCTTGTGTCTTGTGTATGCGATGTTGTCAGTGTCTCTATGTTGTTCCTTCTGTTTACACTAGTGTTTATTTTGTCTTGTGTCTTGTGTATGCGATGTTGTCAGTGTCTCTCTGTTGTTCATTCTTGATTGTCCCTTCTGTTTACTCTAGTGTTTATTTAGTCTTGTGTATCCGATGTTGTCAGTGTCTCTCTGTTGTTCATTCTTGATTGTCCCTTCTGTTTACTCTAGTGTTTATTTTGTCCTGTGTCTTGTGTATCGATGTTACCAGTGTCTCTGTGTTGTTCATTCTTGATAGTCCCTTCTGTTTACTCTAGTGTTTATTTTGTTCTGTGTCTTGTGTATCCGATGTTGTCAGTGTCTCTGTGTTGTTCCTTCTGTTTAACTCTAGTATTTATTTTGTCTTGTGTATCCGATGTTGTCAGTGTCTCTGTGTTGTTCCTTCTGTTTACTCTAATGTTTATTTTGTCCTGTGTCTTGTGTATCGGGTGCTGTCAGTGTCTCTGTGTTGTTCCTTCTGTTTACTCTAGTATTTATTTTGTCTTGTGTCTTGTGTATCCAATGTTGTCAGTGTCTCTATGTTGTTCCTTCTGTTTACACTAGTGTTTATTTTGTCTTGTGTCTTGCTTATGCGATGTTGTCAGTGTCTCTCTGTTGTTCATTCTTGATTGTCCCTTCTGTTTACTCTAGTGTTTATTTAGTTTTGTGTATCCGATGTTGTCAGTGTCTCTCTGTTGTTCATTCTTGATTGTCCCTTCTGTTTACTCTAGTGTTTATTTTGTCCTGTGTCTTGTGTATCCGATGTTGTCAGTGTCTCTGTGTTGTTCCTTCTGTTTACTCTAGTGGTTATTCTGTCTTGTGTATCCGATGTTGTCAGTGTCTCTGTGTTGTTCCTTCTGTTTACTCTAATGTTTATTTTGTCTTGTGTCTTGTGTATCCGATGTTGTCAGTGTCTCAGTGTTGTTCATTCTTGATTGTCCCTTCTGTTTACTCTAGTGTTTATTTTGTCCTGTGTCTTGTGTATCGGGTGCTGTCAGTGTCTCTGTGTTGTTCCTTCTGTTTACTCTAGTATTTATTTTGTCTTGTGTCTTGTGTATCCAATGTTGTCAGTGTCTCTATGTTGTTCCTTCTGTTTACACTAGTGTTTATTTTGTCTTGTGTCTTGCTTATGCGATGTTGTCAGTGTCTCTCTGTTGTTCATTCTTGATTGTCCCTTCTGTTTACTCTAGTGTTTATTTAGTCTTGTGTATCCGATGTTGTCAGTGTCTCTCTGTTGTTCATTCTTGATTGTCCCTTCTGTTTACTCTAGTGTTTATTTTGTCCTGTGTCTTGTGTATCCGATGTTGTCAGTGTCTCTGTGTTGTTCCTTCTGTTTACTCTAGTATTTATTTTGTCTTGTGTATCCGATGTTGTCAGTGTCTCTGTGTTGTTCATTCTTGATTGCCCCTTCTATTTACTCTAGTGTTTATTTTTTATTGTGTCCTGTGTATCCGATGTTGTCAGTGTCTCTGTGTTGTTCATTCTTGATTGTTCCTTCTGTTTACTCTAGTGTTTATTTTGTCCTGTGTCTTGTGTATCCGATGTTGTCAGTGTCTCTGTGTTGTTCCTTCTGTTTACTCTAGGGGTTATTTTGTCTTGTGTATCCGATGTTGTCAGTGTCTCTGTGTTGTTCCTTCTGTTTACTCTAGTGTTTATTTTGTCCTGTGTCTTGTGTATCCGATATTGTCAGTGTCTCTGTGTTGTTCATTCTTGATTGTCCCTTCTGTTTACTCTAGTGTTTATTTTGTCCTGTGTCTTGTGTATCGGATGCTGTCAGTGTCTCTGTGTTGTTCCTTCTGTTTACTCTAGTATTTATTTTGTCTTGTGTCTTGTGTATGCGATGTTGTCAGTGTCTCTATGTTGTTCCTTCTGTTTACACTAGTGTTTATTTTGTCTTGTGTCTTGTGTATGCGATGTTGTCAGTGTCTCTCTGTTGTTCATTCTTGATTGTCCCTTCTGTTTACTCTAGTGTTTATTTAGTCTTGTGTATCCGATGTTGTCAGTGTCTCTCTGTTGTTCATTCTTGATTGTCCCTTCTGTTTACTCTAGTGTTTATTTTGTCCTGTGTCTTGTGTATCCGATGTTACCAGTGTCTCTGTGTTGTTCATTCTTGATAGTCCCTTCTGTTTACTCTAGTGTTTATTTTGTTCTGTGTCTTGTGTATCCGATGTTGTCAGTGTCTCTGTGTTGTTCCTTCTGTTTACTCTAGTATTTATTTTGTCTTGTGTATCCGATGTTGTCAGTGTCTCTGTGTTGTTCCTTCTGTTTACTCTAGTGTTTATTTTGTCTTGTGTCTTGTGTATCCGATGTTGTCAGTGTCTCTGTGTTGTTCATTCTTGATTGTCCCTTCTGTTTACTCTAATGTTTATTTTGTCCTGTGTCTTGTGTATCGGGTGCTGTCAGTGTCTCTGTGTTGTTCCTTCTGTTTACTCTAGTATTTATTTTGTCTTGTGTCTTGTGTATCCAATGTTGTCAGTGTCTCTATGTTGTTCCTTCTGTTTACACTAGTGTTTATTTTGTCTTGTGTCTTGCTTATGCGATGTTGTCAGTGTCTCTCTGTTGTTCATTCTTGATTGTCCCTTCTGTTTACTCTAGTGTTTATTTAGTCTTGTGTATCCGATGTTGTCAGTGTCTCTCTGTTGTTCATTCTTGATTGTCCCTTCTGTTTACTCTAGTGTTTATTTTGTCCTGTGTCTTGTGTATCCGATGTTACCAGTGTCTCTGTGTTGTTCATTCTTGATTGTCCCTTCTGTTTACTCTAGTGTTTATTTTGTCCTGTGTCTTGTGTATCCGATGTTGTCAGTGTCTCTGTGTTGTTCCTTCTGTTTACTCTAGTATTTATTTTGTCTTGTGTATCGGATGTTGTCAGTGTCTCTGTGTTGTTCCTTCTGTTTACTCTAGTGTTTATTTTGTCTTGTGTATCCGATGTTGTCAGTGTCTCTGTGTTGTTCCTTCTGTTTACTATAGTGTTTATTTTGTCTTGTGTCTTGTGTATCCGATGTTGTCAGTGTCTCTGTGTTGTTCATTCTTGATTGTCCCTTCTGTTTACTCTAGTGTTTTTTTTGTCCTGTTTCTTGTGTATCCGATGTTGTCAGTGTCTCTGTGTTGTTCATTCTGTTTACTCTAGTGAATATTATGTCTTGTATCTTGTGTATCCGATGTTGTCAGTGTCTCTGTGTTGTTCCTTCTGTTTACTATAGTGTTTATTTTGTCTTGTGTCTTGTGTATCCGATGTTGTCAGTGTCATTGTGTTGTTCATTCTTGATTGTCCCTTCTGTTTACTCTAGTGTTTTTTTGTCTTGTTTCTTGTGTATCCGATGTTACCAGTGTCTCTGTGTTGTTCATTCTTGATTGTCCCTTCTGTTTACTCTAGTGTTTATTTTGTTCTGTGTCTTGTGTATCCGATGTTGCCAGTGTCTCTGTGTTGTTCCTTCTGTTTACTCTAGTGAATATTATGTCTTGTATCTTGTGTATCCGATATTGTCAGTGTCTCTGTGTTGTTCCTTCTGTTTACTCTAGTGTTTATTTTGTCTTGTGTTTTCTGCATCCGATGTTACCAGTGTCCCTGTGTTGTTCATTCTTGATTGTCCCTTCTGTTTACTCTAGTGTTTATTTTGTCTTGTGTGTACGATGTTGTCAGTGTCTCTGTGTTGTTCCTTCTGTTTACTATAGTGTTCATTTTGTGTTGTGTCTTGTGTATCCGATGTTGTCAGTGTCTCTGTGTTGTTCATTCTTGATTGTCCCTTCTGTTTACTCTAGTGTTTATTTTGTCCTGTTTCTTGTGTATCCGATGTTGTCAGTGTCTCTGTGTTGTTCATTCTGTTTACTCTAGTGATTATTTTGTCTTGTTTCTTGTGTATCGGATGCTACCAGTGTCTCTGTGTTGTTCATTCTTGATTGTCCCTTCTGTTCACTCTAGTGTTTATTTTGTTCTGTGTCTTGTGTATCCGATGTTGCCAGTATCTCTGTGTTGTCCCTTCTGTTTACTCTAGTGTTTATTTTGTCTTGTGTGTACGATGTTGTCAGTGTCTCTGTGTTGTTCCTTCTGTTTACTCTAGTGTTTATTTTGTTCTGTGTCTTGTGTATCCGATGTTGTCAGTGTCTCTGTGTTGTTCCTTCTGTTTACTCTAGTATTTATTTTGTCTTGTGTATCCGATGTTGTCAGTGTCTCTGTGTTGTTCCTTCTGTTTACTCTAGTGTTTATTTTGTCTTGTGTCTTGTGTATCCGATGTTGTCAGTGTCTCTGTGTTGTTCATTCTTGATTGTCCCTTCTGTTTACTCTAATGTTTTTTTTGTCCTGTGTCTTGTGTATCGGGTGCTGTCAGTGTCTCTGTGTTGTTCCTTCTGTTTACTCTAGTATTTATTTTGTCTTGTGTCTTGTGTATCCAATGTTGTCAGTGTCTCTATGTTGTTCCTTCTGTTTACACTAGTGTTTATTTTGTCTTGTGTCTTGCTTATGCGATGTTGTCAGTGTCTCTCTGTTGTTCATTCTTGATTGTCCCTTCTGTTTACTCTAGTGTTTATTTAGTCTTGTGTATCCGATGTTGTCAGTGTCTCTCTGTTGTTCATTCTTGATTGTCCCTTCTGTTTACTCTAGTGTTTATTTTGTCCTGTGTCTTGTGTATCCGATGTTGTCAGTGTCTCTGTGTTGTTCCTTCTGTTTACTCTAGTGGTTATTCTGTCTTGTGTATCCGATGTTGTCAGTGTCTCTGTGTTGTTCCTTCTGTTTACTCTAGTGTTTATTTTGTCTTGTGTCTTGTGTATCCGATGTTGTCAGTGTCTCAGTGTTGTTCATTCTTGATTGTCCCTTCTGTTTACTCTAGTGTTTATTTTGTCCTGTGTCTTGTGTATCGGGTGCTGTCAGTGTCTCTGTGTTGTTCCTTCTGTTTACTCTAGTATTTATTTTGTCTTGTGTCTTGTGTATCCAATGTTGTCAGTGTCTCTATGTTGTTCCTTCTGTTTACACTAGTGTTTATTTTGTCTTGTGTCTTGCTTATGCGATGTTGTCAGTGTCTCTCTGTTGTTCATTCTTGATTGTCCCTTCTGTTTACTCTAGTGTTTATTTAGTCTTGTGTATCCGATGTTGTCAGTGTCTCTCTGTTGTTCATTCTTGATTGTCCCTTCTGTTTACTCTAGTGTTTATTTTGTCCTGTGTCTTGTGTATCCGATGTTACCAGTGTCTCTGTGTTGTTCATTCTTGATTGTCCCTTCTGTTTACTCTAGTGTTTATTTTGTCCTGTGTCTTGTGTATCCGATGTTGTCAGTGTCTCTGTGTTGTTCCTTCTGTTTACTCTAGTATTTATTTTGTCTTGTGTATCGGATGTTGTCAGTGTCTCTGTGTTGTTCCTTCTGTTTGCTCTAGTGTTTATTTTGTCTTGTGTATCCGATGTTGTCAGTGTCTCTGTGTTGTTCCTTCTGTTTACTATAGTGTTTATTTTGTCTTGTGTCTTGTGTATCCGATGTTGTCAGTGTCTCTGTGTTGTTCATTCTTGATTGTCCCTTCTGTTTACTCTAGTGTTTTTTTTGTCCTGTTTCTTGTGTATCCGATGTTGTCAGTGTCTCTGTGTTGTTCATTCTGTTTACTCTAGTGAATATTATGTCTTGTATCTTGTGTATCCGATGTTGTCAGTGTCTCTGTGTTGTTCCTTCTGTTTACTATAGTGTTTATTTTGTCTTGTGTCTTGTGTATCCGATGTTGTCAGTGTCATTGTGTTGTTCATTCTTGATTGTCCCTTCTGTTTACTCTAGTGTTTTTTTGTCTTGTTTCTTGTGTATCCGATGTTACCAGTGTCTCTGTGTTGTTCATTCTTGATTGTCTCTTCTGTTTACTCTAGTGTTTATTTTGTTCTGTGTCTTGTGTATCCGATGTTGCCAGTGTCTCTGTGTTGTTCCTTCTGTTTACTCTAGTGAATATTATGTCTTGTATCTTGTGTATCCGATATTGTCAGTGTCTCTGTGTTGTTCCTTCTGTTTACTCTAGTGTTTATTTTGTCTTGTGTCTTGTGTATCCGATGTTGTCAGTGTCTCTGTGTTGTTCATTCTTGATTGTCCCTTCTATTTACTCTAGTGTTTATTTTGTCCTGTTTCTTGTGTATCCGATGTTGTCAGTGTCTCTGTGTTGTTCATTCTGTTTACTCTAGTGATTATTTTGTCTTGTTTCTTGTGTATCGGATGCTACCAGTGTCTCTGTGTTGTTCATTCTTGATTGTCCCTTCTGTTTACTCTAGTGTTTATTTTGTTCTGTGTCTTGTGTATCCGATGTTGCCAGTATCTCTGTGTTGTTCCTTCTGTTTACTCTAGTGAATATTATGTCTTGTGTGTACGATGTTGCCAGTATCTCTGTGTTGTCCCTTCTGTTTACTCTAGTGTTTATTTTGTCTTGTGTGTACGATGTTGTCAGTGTCTCTGTGTTGTTCCTTCTGTTTACTCTAGTGTTTATTTTCTTTTGTGTCTTGTGTATCCGATGTTGTCAGTGTCTCTGTGTTGTTCATTCTTGATTGCCCCTTCTATTTACTCTAGTGTTTATTTTTTATTGTGTCTTGTGTATCCGATGTTGTCAGTGTCTCTGTGTTGTTCATTCTTGATTGTCCCTTCTGTTTACTCTAGTGTTTATTTTGTCCTGTGTCTTGTGTATCCCATGTTGTCAGTGTCTCTGTGTTGTTCCTTCTGTTTACTCTAGTGGTTATTTTGTCTTGTGTATCCGATGTTGTCAGTGTCTCTGTGTTGTTCCTTCTGTTTACTCTAGTGTTTATTTTGTCTTGTGTTTTGTGTATCCGATGTTGTCAGTGTCTCTGTGTTGTTCATTCTTGATTGTCCCTTCTGTTTACTCTAGTGTTTATTTTGTCCTGTGTCTTGTGTATCGGGTGGTGTCAGTGTCTCTGTGTTGTTCCTTCTGTTTACTCTAGTATTTATTTTGTCTTGTGTCTTGTGTATCCAATGTTGTCAGTGTCCTATGTTGTTCCTTCTGTTTACACTAGTGTTTATTTTGTCTTGTGTCTTGTGTATGCGATGTTGTCAGTGTCGCTCTGTTGTTCATTCTTGATTGTCCCTTCTGTTTACTCTAGTGTTTATTTAGTCTTGTGTATCCGATGTTGTCAGTGTCTCTCTGTTGTTCATTCTTGATTGTCCCTTCTGTTTACTCTAGTGTTTATTTTGTCCTGTGTCTTGTGTATCCAATGTTACCAGTGTCTCTGTGTTGTTCCTTCTGTTTACTCTAGTATTTATTTTGTCTTGTGTATCGGATGTTGTCAGTGTCTCTGTGTTGTTCCTTCTGTTTACTCTAGTGTTTATTTTGTCTTGTGTATCCGATGTTGTCAGTGTCTCTGTGTTGTTCATTCTTGATTGTCCTTTCTGTTTACTCTAGTGTTTATTTTGTCCTTTTTCTTTTGTATCCGATGTTGTCAGTGTCTCTGTGTTGTTCATTCTGTTTACTATAGTGATTATTTTGTCTTGTGTCTTGTGTATCCGATGTTGTCAGTGTCTCTGTGTTGTTCACTCTTGATTGTCCCTTCTGTTTACTCTAGTGTTTATTTTGTCATGTTTCTTGTGTATCCGATGTTGTCAGTGTCTCTGTGTTGTTCCTTCTGTTTACTCTATTGATTATTTTGTCTTGTGTCTTGTGTATCCGATGTTGTCAGTGTCTCCGTGTTGTTCCTTCTGTTTACTCTAGTGTTTATTTTGTCTTGTGTCTTCTGTATCCGATGTTACCAGTGTCTCTGTGTTGTTCTTTCTTGATTGTCCCTTCTGTTTACTCTAGTGTTTATTTTGTCTTGTGTCTTGTGTATCCGATGTTGCTAGTGTCTCGGTGTTGTTCCTTCTGTTTACTCTAGTGTTTATTTTGTCCTCTGTCTTGTGTATCCGATGTTACCAGTGTCTCTGTGTTGTTCATTCTTGATTGTCCCTTCTGTTTACTCTAGTGTTTATTTTGTCCTGTGTCTTGTGTATACGATGTTGTCAGTGTCTCTGTGTTGTTCATTCTTGATTGTCCCTTCTGTTTACTCTAGTGTTTATTTGTTCTTGTGTCTTGTGTATCCAATGTTGTCAGTGTCTCTGTGTTGTTCATTCTTGATTGTCCCTTCTGTTTACTCTAGTGTTTATTTTGTCTTGTGTGTACGATGTTGTCAGTGTCTCTGTGTTGTTCCTTCTGTTTACTCTAGTGTTTATTTTTTCTTGTGTCTTGTGTATCCGATGTTGTCAGTGTCTCTGTGTTGTTCATTCTTGATTGCCCCTTCTATTTACTCTAGTGTTGATTTTTTATTGTGTCTTGTGTATCCGATGTTGTCAGTGTCTCTGTGTTGTTCATTCTTGATTGTCCCTTCTGTTTACTCTAGTGTTTATTTTGTCCTGTGTCTTGTGTATCCGATGTTGTCAGTGTCTCTGTGTTGTTCTTTCTGTTTACTCTAAGGCTTATTTTGTCTTGTGTATCCGATGTTGTCAGTGTCTCTGTGTTGTTCCTTCTGTTTACTCTAGTGTTTATTTTGTCCTGTGTCTTGTGTATCCGATATTGTCAGTGTCTCTGTGTTGTTCATTCTTGATTGTCCCTTCTGTTTACTCTAGTGTTTATTTTGTCCTGTGTCTTGTGTATCGGATGCTGTCAGTGTCTCTGTGTTGTTCCTTCTGTTTACTCTAGTATTTATTTTGTCTTGTGTCTTGTGTATGCGATGTTGTCAGTGTCTCTCTGTTGTTCATACTTGATTGTCCCTTCTGTTTACTCTAGTGTTTATTTAGTCTTGTGTATCCGATGTTGTCAGTGTCTCTCTGTTGTTCATACTTGATTGTCCCTTCTGTTTACTCTAGTGTTTATTTTGTCCTGTGTCTTGTGTATCCGATGTTACCAGTGTCTCTGTGTTGTTCATTCTTGATAGTCCCTTCTGTTTACTCTAGTGTTTATTTTGTCCTGTGTCTTGTGTATCCGATGTTGTCAGTGTCTCTGTGTTGTTCCTTCTGTTTACTCTAGTATTTATTTTTTCTTGTGTATCCGATGTTGTCAGTGTCTCTGTGTTGTTCCTTCTGTTTACTCTAGTGTTTATTGTGTCTTGTGTCTTGTGTATCCGATGTTGTCAGTGTCTCTAAGTTGTTCATTCTTGATTGTCCCTTCTGTTTACTCTAGTATTTATTGTGTCCTGTGTCTTGTGTATACGATGTTGACAGTGTCTCTGTGTTGTTCATTATTAATTGTCCCTTCTGTTTACTCTAGTTATTAATTTGTCCTGTATCTTGTGTAACCGATGTTGTCAGTGTCTCTGTGTTGTTCATTCTTGATTGTCCCTTCTGTTTACTCTAGTGTTTATTTTGTCATGTGTCTTGTGTATCGGATGCTGTCAGTGTCTCTTTGTTGTACATTCCTGATTGTCCCTTCTGTTTACTCTAGTGTTTATTTTGTCCTGTGTCTTGTGTATCGGATGTTGTCAGTGTCTCTGTGTTGTTCCTTCTGTTTACTCTAGTATTTATTTTGTGTTGTGTCTTGTGTATCCAATGTTGTCAGTGTCTCTATGTTGTTCTTCTGTTTACACTAGTGTTTATTTTGTCTTGTGTCTTGTGTATGCGATGTTGTCAGTGTCTCTCTGTTGTTCATTCTTGATTGTCCCTTCTGTTTACTCTAGTGTTTATTTTGTCTTGTGTATCCGATGTTGTCAGTGTCTCTCTGTTGTTCATTCTTGATTGTCCCTTCTGTTTACTTTAGTGTTTATTTTGTCTTGTGTATCCGATGTTGTCAGTGTCTCTCTGTTGTTCATTCTTGATTGTCCCTTCTGTTTACTTTAGTGTTTATTTGGTCTTGTGTATCCGATGTTGTCAGTGTCTCTCTGTTCTTCATTCTTGATTGTCCCTTCTGTTTACTATAATATTTGTTGTGTCCTGTGTCTTGTGTAGACGATGTTGACAGTTTCTATGTGTTGTTCATTATTAATTGTCCCTTCTGTTTACTCTAGTGTTTATTTTGTCCTGTATCTTGTGTATCCGATGTTGTCAGTGTCTCTGGGTTGTTCCTTCTGTTTACTCTAGTGTTTATTTTGTCTTGTGTCTTGTGTATCCAATGTTGTCAGTGTCTCTGTTTTGTTCATTGTTGATTGTCCCTTCTCTTTCCTCTAGTTTTTATTTTGTCTTGTGTCTTATGTATCCGATGTTGTCAGTGTCTCTCTGTTGTTCATTGTTGATTGTCCCTTCTGTTTACTCTAGTGTTTATTTTGTGCTGCGTCTTATGTATCCGATGTTGCCAGTGTCTCTGTGTTGTTCATTCTTGATTGTCCCTTCTGTTTACTCTAGTGTTTATTTTGTCCTGTTTCTTGTGTATCCGATGTTGTCAGTGTCTCTGTGTTTTTCCTTCTGTTTACTCTAGGGATTATTTTGTCTTGTGTCTTGTGTATTCGATGTTACCAGTGTCTCTGTGTTGTTCATTCTTGATTGTCCCTTCTGTTTACTTTAGTGTTATTTTGTCCGGTGTCTTGTGTATCCGATGTTGTCAGTGTCTCTGTGTTGTTCCTTCTGTTTACTCTAGTGTTTTTTTTGTCTTGTGTCTTGTGTATCCGATGTTGTCAGTGTCTCTGTGTTGTCCCTTCTGTTTACTCTAGTGTTTATTTTGTCTTTTGTCTTCTGTATCCGATGTTACCAGTGTCTCTGTGTTGTTCTTTCTTGATTGTCCATTCTGTTTACCCTAGTTTTTATTTTGTCTTGTGTCTTGTGTATCCGATGTTGTCAGTGTCTCTGTGTTGTTCCTTCTGTTTACTTTAGTGTTTATTTTGTCCTGTGTCTTGTGTATCCGATGTTACCAGTGTCTCTGTGTTGTTCATTCTTGATTGTCCCTTCTGTTTACTCTAGTGTTTATTTTGTCCTGTGTCTTGTGTAACCGATGTTGTCAGTGTCTCTGTGTTGTTCATTCTTGATTGCCCCTTCTATTTACTCTAGTGTTTATTTTTTCTTGTGTCTTGTGTATCCGATGTTGTCAGTGTCTCTGTGTGGTTCATTCTTGATTGTCCCTTCTGTTTACTCTAGTGTTTATTTTGTCCTGTGTCTTGTGTATCCGATGTTGTCAGTGTCTCTGTGTTGTTCATTCTTGATTGTCCCTTCTGTTTACTCTAGTGTTTATTTTGTCTTGTGTGTCCGATGTTGTCAGTGTTTCTGTGTTGTTCCTTCTGTTTACTCTAGTGTTTATTTTTTCTTGTGTCTTGTGTATCCGATGTTGTCAGTGTCTCCGTGTTGGTCATTCTTGATTGTCCCTTCTGTGTACTCTAGTGTTTATTTTGTTTTGTGTCTTGTGTATCCAATGTTGTCAGTGTCTCTGTGTTGTTCCTTCTGTTTATTTAGTGTTTATTTTGTGCTGCGTCTTATGTATCCGATGTTGCCAGTGTCTCTGTGTTGTTCATTCTTGATTGTCCCTTCTGTTTACTCTAGTGTTTATTTTGTCCTGTTTCTTGTGTATCCGATGTTGTCAGTGTCTCTGTGTTTTTCCTTCTGTTTACTCTAGGGATTATTTTGTCTTGTGTCTTGTGTATTCGATGTTACCAGTGTCTCTGTGTTGTTCATTCTTGATTGTCCCTTCTGTTTACTTTAGTGTTATTTTGTCCGGTGTCTTGTGTATCCGATGTTGTCAGTGTCTCTGTGTTGTTCCTTCTGTTTACTCTAGTGTTTTTTTTGTCTTGTGTCTTGTGTATCCGATGTTGTCAGTGTCTCTGTGTTGTCCCTTCTGTTTACTCTAGTGTTTATTTTGTCTTTTGTCTTCTGTATCCGATGTTACCAGTGTCTCTGTGTTGTTCTTTCTTGATTGTCCATTCTGTTTACCCTAGTTTTTATTTTGTCTTGTGTCTTGTGTATCCGATGTTGTCAGTGTCTCTGTGTTGTTCCTTCTGTTTACTTTAGTGTTTATTTTGTCCTGTGTCTTGTGTATCCGATGTTACCAGTGTCTCTGTGTTGTTCATTCTTGATTGTCCCTTCTGTTTACTCTAGTGTTTATTTTGTCCTGTGTCTTGTGTAACCGATGTTGTCAGTGTCTCTGTGTTGTTCATTCTTGATTGCCCCTTCTATTTACTCTAGTGTTTATTTTTTCTTGTGTCTTGTGTATCCGATGTTGTCAGTGTCTCTGTGTGGTTCATTCTTGATTGTCCCTTCTGTTTACTCTAGTGTTTATTTTGTCCTGTGTCTTGTGTATCCGATGTTGTCAGTGTCTCTGTGTTGTTCATTCTTGATTGTCCCTTCTGTTTACTCTAGTGTTTATTTTGTCTTGTGTGTCCGATGTTGTCAGTGTTTCTGTGTTGTTCCTTCTGTTTACTCTAGTGTTTATTTTTTCTTGTGTCTTGTGTATCCGATGTTGTCAGTGTCTCCGTGTTGGTCATTCTTGATTGTCCCTTCTGTGTACTCTAGTGTTTATTTTGTTTTGTGTCTTGTGTATCCAATGTTGTCAGTGTCTCTGTGTTGTTCCTTCTGTTTATTTAGTGTTTATTTTGTCTTGTGTCTTGTGTATCCGATGTTGTCAGTGTCTCTGTGTTGTTCATTCTTGATTGTCCCTTCTGTTTACTCTAGTATTTATTGTGTCCTGTGTCTTGTGTATACGATGTTGACAGTGTCTCTGTGTTGTTCATTATTAATTGTCCCTTCTGTTTACTCTAGTTATTAATTTGTCCTGTATCTCGTGTAACCGATGTTGTCAGTGTCTCTGTGTTGTTCATTCTTAATTGTCCCTTCTGTTTACTCTAGTGTTTATTTTGTAATGTGTCTTGTGTATCGGATGCTGTCAGTGTCTCTTTGTTATACATTCTTGATTGTCCCTTCTGTTTACTCTAGTGTTTATTTTGTAATGTGTCTTGTGTATCGGATGCTGTCAGTGTCTCTTTGTTATACATTCTTGATTGTCCCTTCTGTTTACTCTAGTGTTTATTTTGTCCTGTGTCTTGTGTATCGGATGTTGTCAGTGTCTCTGTGATGTTCCTTCTGTTTACTCTAGTATTTATGTTGTCTTGTGTCTTGTGTATCCAATGTTGTCAGTGTCTCTATGTTGTTCTTCTGTTTACACTAGTGTTTATTTTGTCTTGTGTCTTATGTATGCGATGTTGTCAGTGTCTCTCTGTTGTTCATTCTTGATTGTCCCTTCTGTTTACTCTAGTGTTTATTTTGTCTTGTGTATCCGATGTTGTCAGTGTCTCTGTGTTGTTCATTCTTGATTGTCTCTTCTGTTTACTCTGGTATTTATTGTGTCCTGTGTTTTGTGTATCCGATGTTGTCAGTGTCTCTCTGTTATTCATTCTTGATTGTCCCTTCTGTTTACTCTAGTATTTGTTGTGTCCTGTGTCTTGTGTATACGATGTTGACAGTTTCTCTGTGTTGTTCATTATTAATTGTCCCTTCTGTTTACTCTAGTGTTTATTTTGTCTTGTGTCTTGTGTATCCAATGTTGTCAGTGTCTCTGTGTTGTTCCTTCTGTTTACTCTAGTGTTTATTTTGTCTTTTGTCTTCTGTATCCGATGTTACCAGTGTCTCTTTGTTGTTCATTCTTGATTGTCCCTTCTGTTTACTCTAGTGTTTATTTTGTGCTGTGTCTTATGTATCCGATGTTGTCAGTGTCTCTGTGTTGTCCCTTCTGTTTACTCTAGTGTTTATTTTGTGCTGCGTCTTATGTATCCGATGTTGCCAGTGTCTCTGTGTTGTTCCTTCTGTTTACTCTAGGGATTATTTTGTCTTTTGTCCTCTGTATCCGATGTTACCAGTGTCTCTGTGTTGTTCATTCTTGATTGTCCCTTCTGTTTACTCTAGTGTTTATTTTGTCTTTTGTCTTGTGTATCCAATGTTGACAGTGTCTCTGTGTTGTTCATTATTAATTGTCCCTTCTGTTTACTCTAGTTATTAATTTGTCCTGTATCTTGTGTAACCGATGTTGTCAGTGTCTCTGTGTTGTTCATTCTTAATTGTCCCTTCTGTTTACTCTAGTGTTTATTTTGTAATGTGTCTTGTGTATCGGATGCTGTCAGTGTCTCTTTGTTATACATTCTTGATTGTCCCTTCTGTTTACTCTAGTGTTTATTTTGTCCTGTGTCTTGTGTATCGGATGTTGTCAGTGTCTCTGTGTTGTTCCTTCTATTTACTCTAGTATTTATTTTGTCTTGTGTCTTGTGTATCCAATGTTGTCAGTGTCTCTATGTTGTTCGTCTGTTTACACTAGTGTTTATTTTGTCTTGTGTCTTGTGTATGCGATGTTGTCAGTGTCTCTCTGTTGTTCATTCTTGATTGTCCCTTCTGTTTACTCTGGTGTTTATTTTGTCTTGTGTATCCGATGTTGTCAGTGTCTCTGTGTTGTTCATTCTTGATTGTCTCTTCTGTTTACTCTGGTATTTATTGTGTCCTGTGTTTTGTGTATCCGATGTTGTCAGTGTCTCTCTATTATTCATTCTTGATTGTCCCTTCTGTTTACTCTAGTATTTATTGTGTCCTGTGTCTTGTGTATACGATGTTGACAGTTTCTCTGTGTTGTTCATTATTAATTGTCCCTTCTGTTTACTCTAGTGTTTATTTTGTCTTGTGTCTTGTGTATCCAATGTTGTCAGTGTCTCTGTGTTGGTCCTTCTGTTTACTCTAGTGTTTATTTTGTCTTTTGTCTTCTGTATCCGATGTTACCAGTGTCTCTGTGTTGTTCATTCTTGATTGTCCCTTCTGTTTACTCTAGTGTTTATTTTGTGCTGTGTCTTATGTATCCGATGTTGTCAGTGTCTCTGTGTTGTCCCTTCTGTTTACTCTAGTGTTTATTTTGTGCTGCGTCTTATGTATCCGATGTTGCCAGTGTCTCTGTGTTGTTCCTTCTGTTTACTCTAGGGATTATTTTGTCTTTTGTCTTCTGTATCCGATGTTACCAGTGTCTCTGTGTTGTTCAATCTTGATTGTCCCTTCTGTTTACTCTAGTGTTTATTTTGTCTTGTGTCTTGTGTATCCAATGTTGTCAGTGTCTCTGTGTTGTTCATTCTTGATTGTCCCTTCTGTTTACTCTAGTGTTTATTTTGTCTTTTGTCTTGTGTATCCAATGTTGACAGTGTCTCTGTGTTGTTCATTATTAATTGTCCCTTCTGTTTACTCTAGTTATTAATTTGTCCTGTATCTTGTGTAACCGATGTTGTCAGTGTCTCTGTGTTGTTCATTCTTAATTGTCCCTTCTGTTTACTCTAGTGTTTATTTTGTAATGTGTCTTGTGTATCCGATGCTGTCAGTGTCTCTTTGTTATACATTCTTGATTGTCCCTTCTGTTTACTCTAGTGTTTATTTTGTCCTGTGTCTTGTGTATCGGATGTTGTCAGTGTCTCTGTGTTGTTCCTTCTGTTTACTCTAGTATTTATTTTGTCTTGTGTCTTGTGTATCCAATGTTGTCAGTGTCTCTATGATGTTCTTCTGTTTACACTAGTGTTTATTTTGTCTTGTGTCTTGTGTATGCGATGTTGTCAGTGTCTCTCTGTTGTTCATTCTTGATTGTCCCTTCTGTTTACTCTAGTGTTTATTTTGTCTTGTGTATCCGATGTTGTCAGTGTCTCTGTGTTGTTCATTCTTGATTGTCTCTTCTGTTTACTCTGGTATTTATTGTGTCCTGTGTTTTGTGTATCCGATGTTGTCAGTGTCTCTCTGTTATTCATTCTTGATTGTCCCTTCTGTTTACTCTAGTATTTATTGTGTCCTGTGTCTTGTGTATACGATGTTGACAGTTTCTCTGTGTTGTTCATTATTAATTGTCCCTTCTGTTTACTCTAGTGTTTATTTTGTCTTGTGTCTTCTGTATCCAATGTTGTCAGTGTCTCTGTGTTGTTCCTTCTGTTTACTCTAGTGTTTATGTTGTCTTTTGTCTTCTGTATCCGATGTTACCAGTGTCTCTGTGTTGTTCATTCTTGATTGTCCCTTCTGTTTACTCTAGTGTTTATTTTGTGCTGTGTCTTATGTATCCGATGTTGTCAGTGTCTCTGTGTTGTCCCTTCTGTTTACTCTAGTGTTTATTTGTGCTGCGTCTTATGTATCCGATGTTGCCAGTGTCTCTGTGTTGTTCCTTCTGTTTACTCTAGGGATTATTTTGTCTTTTGTCTTCTGTATCCGATGTTACCAGTGTCTCTGTGTTGTTCAATCTTGATTGTCCCTTCTGTTTACTCTAGTGTTTATTTTGTCTTGTGTCTTGTGTATCCAATGTTGTCAGTGTCTCTGTGTTGTTCATTCTTGATTGTCTCTTCTGTTTACTCTGGTATTTATTGTGTCCTGTGTCTTGTGTATACGATGTTGACAGTTTCTCTGTGTTGTTCATTATTATTTGTCCCTTCTGTTTACTCTAGTGTTTATTTTGTCTTGTGTATTGTGTATCCAATGTTGTCAGTGTCTCTGTGTTGTTCCTTCTGTTTACTCTAGTGTTTATTTTGTCTTGTGTCTTGTGTATCCGATGTTGTCAGTGTCTCTGTGTTGTTCATTCTTGATTGTCCCTTCTGTTTACTCTAGTGTTTATTTTGTCCTGTGTCTTGTGTATCGATGTTGTCAGTGTCTCTGTGTTGTTCATTCTTGATTGTCCCTTCTGTTTACTCTAGTGTTTATTTTGTCCTTTGTGTGTTGTGAATACGGTGTTGACAGTGTCTCTGTGTTGTTCATTCTTGATTGTCCCTTCTGTTTACTCTAGTGTTTATTTTGTGCTGCGTCTTATGTATCCGATGTTACCAGTGTCTCTGTGTTGTTCATTCTTGATTGTCCCTTCTGTTTACTCTAGTGTTTATTTTGTCCTGTTTCTTGTGTATCCGATGTTGTCAGTGTCTCTGTGTTGTTCCTTCTGTTTACTCTAGGGATTATTTTCTCTTGTGTCTTGTGTATTCGATGTTACCAGTGTCTCTGTGTTGTTCATTCTTGATTGTCCCTTCTGTTTACTCTAGTGTTTATTTTGTCTTTTGTCTTCTGTATCCGATGTTATCAGTGTCTCTGTGTTGTTCTTTCTTGATTGTCCCTTCTGTTTACTCTAGTGTTTATTTTGTCTTGTGTCTTGTGTATCCGATGTTGTCAGTGTCTCTGTGTTGTTCCTTCTGTTTACTTTAGTGTTTATTTTGTCCTGTGTCTTGTGTATCCGATGTTACCAGTGTCTCTGTGTTGTTCATTCTTGATTGTCCCTTCTGTTTACTCTAGTGTTTATTTTGTCCTGTGTCTTGTGTAACCGATGTTGTCAGTGTCTCTGTGTTGTTCATTCTTGATTGCCCCTTCTATTTACTCTAGTGTTTTTTTTTCTTGTGTCTTGTGTATCCGATGTTGTCAGTGTCTCTGTGTTGTTCATTCTTGATTGTCCCTTCTGTTTACTCTAGTGTTTATTTTGTCTTGTGTGTCCGATGTTGTCAATGTCTCTGTTTTGTTCCTTCTGTTTACTCTAGTGTTTATTTTTTCTTGTGTCTTGTGTATCCGATGTTGTCAGTGTCTCTGTGTTGTTCATTCTTGATTTTCCCTTCTGTTTAATCTAGTATTTATTGTGTCCTGTTTCTTGTGTATACGATGTTGACAGTGTCTCTGTGTTGTTCATTATTAATTGTCCCTTCTGTTTACTCTAGTTTTTAATTTGTCCTGTATCTTGTGTAACCGATGTTGTCAGTGTCTCTGTGTTGTTCATTCTTGATTGTCCCTTCTGTTTACTCTAGTATTTGTTGTGTCCTGTGTCTTGTGTATCGGATGTTGTCAGTGTCATTGTGTTGTTCATTCTTGATTGTCCCTTCTGTTTACTCTAGTGTTTATTTTGTCTTGTGTATCGGATGTTGTCAGTGTCTCTGTGTTGTTCATTCTTGATTGTCCCTTCTGTTTACTCTAGTATTTGTTTTGTCCTGTGTCTTGTGTATCCGATGTTGTCAGTGTCTCTGTGTTGTTCCTTCTGTTTACTTTAGTGTTTATTTTGTCCTGTGTCTTGTGTATCCGATGTTACCAGTGTCTCTGTGTTGTTCATTCTTGATTGTCCCTTCTGTTTACACTAGTATTTGTTGTGTCCTGTGTCTTGTGTATCGGATGTCGTCAGTGTCATTGTGTTGTTCATTCTTGATTGTCCCTTCTGTTTACTCTAGTGTTTATTTTGTCTTGTGTATCGGATGTTGTCAGTGTCTCTGTGTTGTTCATTCTTGATTGTCCCTTCTGTTTACTCTAGTATTTGTTTTGTCCTGTGTCTTGTGTATCCGATGTTGTCAGTGTCTCTGTGTTGTTCCTTCTGTTTACTCCAGTGTTTATTTTGTCCTGTGTCTTGTGTATCCGATGTCGTCAGTGTCTCTGTGTTGTTCATTCTTGATTGTCCCTTCTGTTTACTCTAGTGTTTATTTTGTCCTGTGTCTTGTGTAACCGATGTTGTCAGTGTCTCTGTGTTGTTCATTCTTGATTGCCCCTTCTATTTACTCTAGTGTTTATTTTTTCTTGTGTCTTGTGTATCCGATGTTGTCAGTGTCTCTGTGTTGTTCATTCTTGATTGTCCCTTCTGTTTACTCTAGTGTTTATTTTGTCTTGTGTGTCCGATGTTGTCAGTGTCTCTGTGTTGTTCCTTCTGTTTACTCTAGTGTTTATTTTTTCTTGTGTCTTGTGTATCCGATGTTGTCAGTGTGTCTGTGTTGTTCCTTCTGTTTACTCTAGTGTTTATTTTGTCCTGTATCTTGTGTATCCGATGTTGTCAGTGTCTCCGTGTTGTTCATTCTTGATTGTCCCTTCTGTGTACTCTAGTGTTTATTTTGTTTTGTGTCTTGTGTATCCAATGTTGTCAGTGTCTCTGTGTTGTTCCTTCTGTTTATTCTAGTGTTTATTTTGTCTTGTGTAACCGATGTTGTCAGTGTCTCTGTGTTGTTCATTCTTGATTGCCCCTTCTATTTACTCTAGTGTTTTTTTTCTTGTGTCTTGTGTATCCGATGTTGTCAGTGTCTCTGTGTTGTTCATTCTTGATTGTCCCTTCTGTTTACTCTAGTGTTTATTTTGTCTTGTGTGTCCGATGTTGTCAGTGTCTCCGTGTTGTTCATTCTTGATTGTCCCTTCTGTGTACTCTAGTGTTTATTTTGTTTTGTGTCTTGTGTATCCAATGTTGTCAGTGTCTGTGTGTTGTTCCTTCTGTTTATTCTAGTGTTTATTTTGTCTTGTGTCTTGTGTATCCGATGTTGTCAGTGTCTCTGTGTTGTTCATTCTTAATTGTCCCTTCTGTTTACTCTAGTGTTTATTTTGTCCTGTATTTTGTGTAACCGATGTTGTCAGTGTCTCTTTGTTGTTCATTCTTAATTGTCCCTTCTGTTTACTCTAGTGTTTATTTTGTAATGTGTCTTGTGTATCGGATGCTGTCAGTGTCTCTTTGTTATACATTCTTGATTGTCCCTTCTGTTTACTCTAGTGTTTATTTTGTCCTGTGTCTTGTGTATCGGATGTTGTCAGTGTCTCTGTGTTGTTCCTTCTGTTTACTCTAGTATTTATTTTGTCTTGTGTCTTGTGTATCCAATGTTGTCAGTGTCTCCATGTTGTTCTTCTGTTTACACTAGTGTTTATTTTGTCTTGTGTCTTGTGTATGCGATGTTGTCAGTGTCTCTCTGTTGTTCATTCTTGATTGTCCCTTCTGTTTACTCTAGTGTTTATTTTGTCTTGTGTATCCGATGTTGTCAGTGTCTCTGTGTTGTTCATTCTTGATTGTCTCTTCTGTTTACTCTGGTATTTATTGTGTCCTGTGTTTTGTGTATCCGATTTTGTCAGTGTCGCTCTGTTATTCATTCTTGATTGTCCCTTCTCTTTACTCTAGTATTTATTGTGTCCTGTGTCTTGTGTATACGATGTTGACAGTTTCTCTGTGTTGTTCATTATTAATTGTCCCTTCTGTTTACTCTAGTGTTTATTTTGTCTTGTGTCTTGTGTATCCAATGTTGTCAGTGTCTCTGTGTTGTTCCTTCTGTTTACTCTAGTGTTTATTTTGTCTTTTGTCTTCTGTATCCGATGTTACCAGTGTCTCTGTGTTGTTCATTCTTGATTGTCCCTTCTGTTTACTCTAGTGTTTATTTTGTGCTGTGTCTTATGTATCCGATGTTGTCAGTGTCTCTGTGTTGTCCCTTCTGTTTACTCTAGTTTTTATTTTGTGCTGCGTCTTATGTATCCGATGTTGCCAGTGTCTCTGTGTTGTTCCTTCTGTTTACTCTAGGGATTATTTTGTCTTTTGTCTTCTGTATCCGATGTTACCAGTGTCTCTGTGTTGTTCAATCTTGATTGTCCCTTCTGTTTACTCTAGTGTTTATTTTGTCTTGTGTCTTGTGTATCCAATGTTGTCAGTGTCTCTGTGTTGTTCATTCTTGATTGTCTCTTCTGTTTAATCTGGTATTTATTGTGTCCTGTGTCTTGTGTATACGATGTTGACAGCTTCTCTGTGTTGTTCATTATTAATTGTCCCTTCTGTTTACTCTAGTGTTTATTTTGTCTTGTGTCTTGTGTATCCAATGTTGTCAGTGTCTCTGTGTTGTTCCTTCTGTTTACTCTAGTGTTTATTTTGTCTTGTGTCTTGTGTATCCGATGTTGTCAGTGTCTCTGTGTTGTTCATTCTTGATTGTCCCTTCTGTTTACTCTAGTGTTTATTTTGTCCTCTGTCTTGTGTATCGATGTTGCCAGTGTCTCTGTGTTGTTCATTCTTGATTGTCCCTTCTGTTTACTCTAGTGTTTATTTTGTCCTTTGTGTGTTGTGAATACGGTGTTGACAGTGTCTCTGTGTTGTTCATTCTTGATTGTCCCTTCTGTTTACTCTAGTGTTTATTTTGTGCTGCGTCTTATGTATCCGATGTTACCAGTGTCTCTGTGTTGTTCATTCTTGATTGTCTCTTCTGTTTACTCTAGTGTTTATTTTGTCCTGTTTCTTGTGTATTCGATGTTGTCAGTGTCTCTGTGTTGTTCCTTCTGTTTACTCTAGGGATTATTTTCTCTTGTGTCTTGTGTATTCGATGTTACCAGTGTCTCTGTGTTGTTCATTCTTGATTGTCCCTTCTGTTTACTTTAGTGTTATTTTGTCCTGTGTCTTGTGTATCCGATGTTGTCAGTGTCTCTGTGTTGTTCCTTCTGTTTACTCTAGTGTTTATTTTGTCTTGTGTCTTGTGTATCCGATGTTGTCAGTGTCTCTGTGTTGTCCCTTCTCTTTACTCTAGTGTTTATTTTGTCTTTTGTCTTCTGTATCCGATGTTATCAGTGTCTCTGTGTTGTTCTTTCTTGATTGTCCCTTCTGTTTACTCTAGTGTTTATTTTGTCTTGTGTCTTGTGTATCCGATGTTGTCAGTGTCTCTGTGTTGTTCCTTCTGTTTACTTTAGTGTTTATTTTGTCCTGTGTCTTGTGTATCCGATGTTACCAGTGTCTCTGTGTTGTTCATTCTTGATTGTCCCTTCTGTTTACTCTAGTGTTTATTTTGTCCTGTGTCTTGTGTAACCGATGTTGTCAGTGTCTCTGTGTTGTTCATTCTTGATTGCCCCTTCTATTTACTCTAGTGTTTATTTTTTCTTGTATCTTGTGTATCCGATGTTGTCAGTGTCTCTGTGTTGTTCATTCTTGATTGTCCCTTCTGTTTACTCTAGTGTTTATTTTGTCTTGTGTGTCCGATGTTGTCAATGTCTCTGTGTTGTTCCTTCTGTTTACTCTAGTGTTTATTTTTTCTTGTGTCTTGTGTATCCGATGTTGTCAGTGTCTCTGTGTTGTTCATTCTTGATTGTCCCTTCTGTTTAATCTAGTATTTATTGTGTCCTGTTTCTTGTGTAAACGATGTTGACAGTGTCTCTGTGTTGTTCATTATTAATTGTCCCTTCTGTTTACTCTAGTTTTTAATTTGTCCTGTATCTTGTGTAACCGATGTTGTCAGTGTCTCTGTGTTGTTCATTCTTGATTGTCCCTTCTGTTTACTCTAGTATTTGTTGTGTCCTGTGTCTTGTGTATCGGATGTTGTCAGTGTCATTGTGTTGTTCATTCTTGATTGTCCCTTATGTTTACTCTAGTGTTTATTTTGTCTTGTGTATCGGATGTCGTCAGTGTCTCTGTGTTGTTCATTCTTGATTGTCCCTTCTGTTTACGCTAGTATTTGTTTTGTCCTGTGTCTTGTGTAACCGATGTTACCAGTGTCTCTGTGTTGTTCATTCTTGATTGTCCCTTCTGTTTACTCTAGTTATTAATTTGTCCTGTATCTTGTGTAACCGATGTTGTCAGTGTCTCTCTGTTGTTCATTCTTAATTGTCCCTTCTGTTTACTCTAGTGTTTATTTTGTAATGTGTCTTGTGTATCGGATGCTGTCAGTGTCTCTTTGTTATACATTCTTGATTGTCCCTTCTGTTTACTCTAGTGTTTATTTTGTCCTGTGTCTTGTGTATCGGATGTTGTCAGTGTCTCTGTGTTGTTCCTTCTGTTTACTCTAGTATTTATTTTGTCTTGTGTCTTATGTATCCAATGTTGTCAGTGTCTCTATGATGTTCTTCTGTTTACACTAGTGTTTATTTTGTCTTGTGTCTTGTGTATGCGATGTTGTCAGTGTCTCTGTGTTGTTCCTTCTGTTTACTCTAGTGTTTATGTTGTCTTTTGTCTTCTGTATCCGATGTTACCAGTGTCTCTGTGTTGTTCATTCTTGATTGTCCCTTCTGTTTACTCTAGTGTTTATTTTGTGCTGTGTCTTATGTATCCGATGTTGTAAGTGTCTCTGTGTTGTCCCTTCTGTTTACCCTAGTGTTTATTTGTGCTGCGTCTTATGTATCCGATGTTGCCAGTGTCTCTGTGTTGTTCCTTCTGTTTACTCTAGGGATTATTTTGTCTTTTGTCTTCTGTATCCGATGTTACCAGTGTCTCTGTGTTGTTCAATCTTGATTGTCCTTTCTGTTTACTCTAGTGTTTATTTTGTCTTGTGTCTTGTGTATCCAATGTTGTCAATGTCTCTGTGTTGTTCATTCTTGATTGTCTCTTCTGTTTACTCTGGTATTTATTGTGTCCTGTGTCTTGTGTATACGATGTTGACAGTTTCTCTGTGTTGTTCATTATTATTTGTCCCTTCTGTTTACTCTAGTGTTTATTTTGTCTTGTGTCTTGTGTATCCAATGTTGTCAGTGTCTCTGTGTTGTTCCTTCTGTTTACTCTAGTGTTTATTTTGTCTTGTGTCTTGTGTATCCGATGTTGTCAGTGTCTCTGTGTTGTTCATTCTTGATTGTCCCTTCTGTTTACTCTAGTGTTTATTTTGTCCTGTGTCTTGTGTATCGATGTTGTCAGTGTCTCTGTGTTGTTCATTCTTGATTGTCCCTTCTGTTTACTCTAGTGTTTATTTTGTCCTTTGTGTGTTGTGAATACGGTGTTGACAGTGTCTCTGTGTTGTTCATTCTTGATTGTCCCTTCTGTTTACTCTAGTGTTTATTTTGTGCTGCGTCTTATGTATCCGATGTTACCAGTGTCTCTGTGTTGTTCATTCTTGATTGTCCCTTCTGTTTACTCTAGTGTTTATTTTGTCCTGTTTCTTGTGTATCCGATGTTGTCAGTGTCTCTGTGTTGTTCCTTCTGTTTACTCTAGGGATTATTTTCTCTTGTGTCTTGTGTATTCGATGTTACCAGTGTCTCTGTGTTGTTCATTCTTGATTGTCCCTTCTGTTTACTTTAGTGTTATTTTGTCCTGTGTCTTGTGTATCCGATGTTGTCAGTGTCTCTGTGTTGTTCCTTCTGTTTACTCTAGTGTTTATTTTGTCTTGTGTCTTGTGTATCCGATGTTGTCAGTGTCTCTGTGTTGTCCCTTCTGTTTACTCTAGTGTTTATTTTGTCTTTTGTCTTCTGTATCCGATGTTATCAGTGTCTCTGTGTTGTTCTTTCTTGATTGTCCCTTCTGTTTACTCTAGTGTTTATTTTGTCTTGTGTCTTGTGTATCCGATGTTGTCAGTGTCTTTGTGTTGTTCCTTCTGTTTACTTTAGTGTTTATTTTGTCCTGTGTCTTGTGTATCCGATGTTACCAGTGTCTCTGTGTTGTTCATTCTTGATTGTCCCTTCTGTTTACTCTAGTGTTTATTTTGTCCTGTGTCTTGTGTAACCGATGTTGTCAGTGTCTCTGTGTTGTTCATTCTTGATTTCCCCTTCTATTTACTCTAGTGTTTTTTTTTCTTGTGTCTTGTGTATCCGATGTTGTCAGTGTCTCTGTGTTGTTCATTCTTGATTGTCCCTTCTGTTTACTCTAGTGTTTATTTTGTCTTGTGTGTCCGATGTTGTCAATGTCTCTGTTTTGTTCCTTCTGTTTACTCTAGTGTTTATTTTTTCTTGTGTCTTGTGTATCCGATGTTGTCAGTGTCTCTGTGTTGTTCATTCTTGATTTTCCCTTCTGTTTAATCTAGTATTTATTGTGTCCTGTTTCTTGTGTATACGATGTTGACAGTGTCTCTGTGTTGTTCATTATTAATTGTCCCTTCTGTTTACTCTAGTTTTTAATTTGTCCTGTATCTTGTGTAACCGATGTTGTCAGTGTCTCTGTGTTGTTCATTCTTGATTGTCCCTTCTGTTTACTCTAGTATTTGTTGTGTCCTGTGTCTTGTGTATCGGATGTTGTCAGTGTCATTGTGTTGTTCATTCTTGATTGTCCCTTCTGTTTACTCTAGTGTTTATTTTGTCTTGTGTATCGGATGTTGTCAGTGTCTCTGTGTTGTTCATTCTTGATTGTCCCTTCTGTTTACTCTAGTATTTGTTTTGTCCTGTGTCTTGTGTATCCGATGTTGTCAGTGTCTCTGTGTTGTTCCTTCTGTTTACTTTAGTGTTTATTTTGTCCTGTGTCTTGTGTATCCGATGTTACCAGTGTCTCTGTGTTGTTCATTCTTGATTGTCCCTTCTGTTTACACTAGTATTTGTTGTGTCCTGTGTCTTGTGTATCGGATGTTGTCAGTGTCATTGTGTTGTTCATTCTTGATTGTCCCTTCTGTTTACTCTAGTGTTTATTTTGTCTTGTGTATCGGATGTTGTCAGTGTCTCTGTGTTGTTCATTCTTGATTGTCCCTTCTGTTTACTCTAGTATTTGTTTTGTCCTGTGTCTTGTGTATCCGATGTTGTCAGTGTCTCTGTGTTGTTCCTTCTGTTTACTCCAGTGTTTATTTTGTCCTGTGTCTTGTGTATCCGATGTCGTCAGTGTCTCTGTGTTGTTCATTCTTGATTGTCCCTTCTGTTTACTCTAGTGTTTATTTTGTCCTGTGTCTTGTGTAACCGATGTTGTCAGTGTCTCTGTGTTGTTCATTCTTGATTGCCCCTTCTATTTACTCTAGTGTTTATTTTTTCTTGTGTCTTGTGTATCCGATGTTGTCAGTGTCTCTGTGTTGTTCATTCTTGATTGTCCCTTCTGTTTACTCTAGTGTTTATTTTGTCTTGTGTGTCCGATGTTGTCAGTGTCTCTGTGTTGTTCCTTCTGTTTACTCTAGTGTTTATTTTTTCTTGTGTCTTGTGTATCCGATGTTGTCAGTGTGTCTGTGTTGTTCCTTCTGTTTACTCTAGTGTTTATTTTGTCCTGTATCTTGTGTATCCGATGTTGTCAGTGTCTCCGTGTTGTTCATTCTTGATTGTCCCTTCTGTGTACTCTAGTGTTTATTTTGTTTTGTGTCTTGTGTATCCAATGTTGTCAGTGTCTCTGTGTTGTTCCTTCTGTTTATTCTAGTGTTTATTTTGTCTTGTGTAACCGATGTTGTCAGTGTCTCTGTGTTGTTCATTCTTGATTGCCCCTTCTATTTACTCTAGTGTTTTTTTAATAGTGTCTTGTGTATCCGATGTTGTCAGTGTCTCTGTGTTGTTCATTCTTGATTGTCCCTTCTGTTTACTCTAGTGTTTATTTTGTCTTGTGTGTCCGATGTTGTCAGTGTCTCCGTGTTGTTCATTCTTGATTGTCCCTTCTGTGTACTCTAGTGTTTATTTTGTTTTGTGTCTTGTGTATCCAATGTTGTCAGTGTCTGTGTGTTGTTCCTTCTGTTTATTCTAGTGTTTATTTTGTCTTGTGTCTTGTGTATCCGATGTTGTCAGTGTCTCTGTGTTGTTCATTCTTAATTGTCCCTTCTGTTTACTCTAGTGTTTATTTTGTCCTGTATTTTGTGTAACCGATGTTGTCAGTGTCTCTTTGTTGTTCATTCTTAATTGTCCCTTCTGTTTACTCTAGTGTTTATTTTGTAATGTGTCTTGTGTATCGGATGCTGTCAGTGTCTCTTTGTTATACATTCTTGATTGTCCCTTCTGTTTACTCTAGTGTTTATTTTGTCCTGTGTCTTGTGTATCGGATGTTGTCAGTGTCTCTGTGTTGTTCCTTCTGTTTACTCTAGTATTTATTTTGTCTTGTGTCTTGTGTATCCAATGTTGTCAGTGTCTCCATGTTGTTCTTCTGTTTACACTAGTGTTTATTTTGTCTTGTGTCTTGTGTATGCGATGTTGTCAGTGTCTCTCTGTTGTTCATTCTTGATTGTCCCTTCTGTTTACTCTAGTGTTTATTTTGTCTTGTGTATCCGATGTTGTCAGTGTCTCTGTGTTGTTCATTCTTGATTGTCTCTTCTGTTTACTCTGGTATTTATTGTGTCCTGTGTTTTGTGTATCCGATTTTGTCAGTGTCGCTCTGTTATTCATTCTTGGTTGTCCCTTCTCTTTACTCTAGTATTTATTGTGTCCTGTGTCTTGTGTATACGATGTTGACAGTTTCTCTGTGTTGTTCATTATTAATTGTCCCTTCTGTTTACTCTAGTGTTTATTTTGTCTTGTGTCTTGTGTATCCAATGTTGTCAGTGTCTCTGTGTTGTTCCTTCTGTTTACTCTAGTGTTTATTTTGTCTTTTGTCTTCTGTATCCGATGTTACCAGTGTCTCTGTGTTGTTCATTCTTGATTGTCCCTTCTGTTTACTCTAGTGTTTATTTTGTGCTGTGTCTTATGTATCCGATGTTGTCAGTGTCTCTGTGTTGTCCCTTCTGTTTACTCTAGTTTTTATTTTGTGCTGCGTCTTATGTATCCGATGTTGCCAGTGTCTCTGTGTTGTTCCTTCTGTTTACTCTAGGGATTATTTTGTCTTTTGTCTTCTGTATCCGATGTTACCAGTGTCTCTGTGTTGTTCAATCTTGATTGTCCCTTCTGTTTACTCTAGTGTTTATTTTGTCTTGTGTCTTGTGTATCCAATGTTGTCAGTGTCTCTGTGTTGTTCATTCTTGATTGTCTCTTCTGTTTAATCTGGTATTTATTGTGTCCTGTGTCTTGTGTATACGATGTTGACAGCTTCTCTGTGTTGTTCATTATTAATTGTCCCTTCTGTTTACTCTAGTGTTTATTTTGTCTTCTGTCTTGTGTATCCAATGTTGTCAGTGTCTCTGTGTTGTTCCTTCTGTTTACTCTAGTGTTTATTTTGTCTTGTGTCTTGTGTATCCGATGTTGTCAGTGTCTCTGTGTTGTTCATTCTTGATTGTCCCTTCTGTTTACTCTAGTGTTTATTTTGTCCTCTGTCTTGTGTATCGATGTTGCCAGTGTCTCTGTGTTGTTCATTCTTGATTGTCCCTTCTGTTTACTCTAGTGTTTATTTTGTCCTTTGTGTGTTGTGAATACGGTGTTGACAGTGTCTCTGTGTTGTTCATTCTTGATTGTCCCTTCTGTTTACTCTAGTGTTTATTTTGTGCTGCGTCTTATGTATCCGATGTTACCAGTGTCTCTGTGTTGTTCATTCTTGATTGTCTCTTCTGTTTACTCTAGTGTTTATTTTGTCCTGTTTCTTGTGTATCCGATGTTGTCAGTGTCTCTGTGTTGTTCCTTCTGTTTACTCTAGGGATTATTTTCTCTTGTGTCTTGTGTATTCGATGTTACCAGTGTCTCTGTGTTGTTCATTCTTGATTGTCCCTTCTGTTTACTTTAGTGTTATTTTGTCCTGTGTCTTGTGTATCCGATGTTGTCAGTGTCTCTGTGTTGTTCCTTCTGTTTACTCTAGTGTTTATTTTGTCTTGTGTCTTGTGTATCCGATGTTGTCAGTGTCTCTGTGTTGTCCCTTCTGTTTACTCTAGTGTTTATTTTGTCTTTTGTCTTCTGTATCCGATGTTATCAGTGTCTCTGTGTTGTTCTTTCTTGATTGTCCCTTCTGTTTACTCTAGTGTTTATTTTGTCTTGTGTCTTGTGTATCCGATGTTGTCAGTGTCTCTGTGTTGTTCCTTCTGTTTACTTTAGTGTTTATTTTGTCCTGTGTCTTGTGTATCCGATGTTACCAGTGTCTCTGTGTTGTTCATTCTTGATTGTCCCTTCTGTTTACTCTAGTGTTTATTTTGTCCTGTGTCTTGTGTAACCGATGTTGTCAGTGTCTCTGTGTTGTTCATTCTTGATTGCCCCTTCTATTTACTGTAGTGTTTATTTTTTCTTGTATCTTGTGTATCCGATGTTGTCAGTGTCTCTGTGTTGTTCATTCTTGATTGTCCCTTCTGTTTACTCTAGTGTTTATTTTGTCTTGTGTGTCCGATGTTGTCAATGTCTCTGTGTTGTTCCTTCTGTTTACTCTAGTGTTTATTTTTTCTTGTGTCTTGTGTATCCGATGTTGTCAGTGTCTCTGTGTTGTTCATTCTTGATTGTCCCTTCTGTTTAATCTAGTATTTATTGTGTCCTGTTTCTTGTGTAAACGATGTTGACAGTGTCTCTGTGTTGTTCATTATTAATTGTCCCTTCTGTTTACTCTAGTTTTTAATTTGTCCTGTATCTTGTGTAACCGATGTTGTCAGTGTCTCTGTGTTGTTCATTCTTGATTGTCCCTTCTGTTTACTCTAGTATTTGTTGTGTCCTGTGTCTTGTGTATCGGATGTTGTCAGTGTCATTGTGTTGTTCATTCTTGATTGTCCCTTATGTTTACTCTAGTGTTTATTTTGTCTTGTGTATCGGATGTCGTCAGTGTCTCTGTGTTGTTCATTCTTGATTGTCCCTTCTGTTTACGCTAGTATTTGTTTTGTCCTGTGTCTTGTGTAACCGATGTTACCAGTGTCTCTGTGTTGTTCATTCTTGATTGTCCCTTCTGTTTACTCTAGTTATTAATTTGTCCTGTATCTTGTGTAACCGATGTTGTCAGTGTCTCTCTGTTGTTCATTCTTAATTGTCCCTTCTGTTTACTCTAGTGTTTATTTTGTAATGTGTCTTGTGTATCGGATGCTGTCAGTGTCTCTTTGTTATACATTCTTGATTGTCCCTTCTGTTTACTCTAGTGTTTATTTTGTCCTGTGTCTTGTGTATCGGATGTTGTCAGTGTCTCTGTGTTGTTCCTTCTGTTTACTCTAGTATTTATTTTGTCTTGTGTCTTATGTATCCAATGTTGTCAGTGTCTCTATGATGTTCTTCTGTTTACACTAGTGTTTATTTTGTCTTGTGTCTTGTGTATGCGATGTTGTCAGTGTCTCTGTGTTGTTCCTTCTGTTTACTCTAGTGTTTATGTTGTCTTTTGTCTTCTGTATCCGATGTTACCAGTGTCTCTGTGTTGTTCATTCTTGATTGTCCCTTCTGTTTACTCTAGTGTTTATTTTGTGCTGTGTCTTATGTATCCGATGTTGCCAGTGTCTCTGTGTTGTTCCTTCTGTTTACTCTAGTGTTTATTTGTGCTGCGTCTTATGTATCCGATGTTGCCAGTGTCTCTGTGTTGTTCCTTCTGTTTACTCTAGGGATTATTTTGTCTTTTGTCTTCTGTATCCGATGTTACCAGTGTCTCTGTGTTGTTCAATCTTGATTGTCCTTTCTGTTTACTCTAGTGTTTATTTTGTCTTGTGTCTTGTGTATCCAATGTTGTCAATGTCTCTGTGTTGTTCATTCTTGATTGTCTCTTCTGTTTACTCTGGTATTTATTGTGTCCTGTGTCTTGTGTATACGATGTTGACAGTTTCTCTGTGTTGTTCATTATTATTTGTCCCTTCTGTTTACTCTAGTGTTTATTTTGTCTTGTGTCTTGTGTATCCAATGTTGTCAGTGTCTCTGTGTTGTTCCTTCTGTTTACTCTAGTGTTTATTTTGTCTTGTGTCTTGTGTATCCGATGTTGTCAGTGTCTCTGTGTTGTTCATTCTTGATTGTCCCTTCTGTTTACTCTAGTGTTTATTTTGTCCTGTGTCTTGTGTATCGATGTTGTCAGTGTCTCTGTGTTGTTCATTCTTGATTGTCCCTTCTGTTTACTCTAGTGTTTATTTTGTCCTTTGTGTGTTGTGAATACGGTGTTGACAGTGTCTCTGTGTTGTTCATTCTTGATTGTCCCTTCTGTTTACTCTAGTGTTTATTTTGTGCTGCGTCTTATGTATCCGATGTTACCAGTGTCTCTGTGTTGTTCATTCTTGATTGTCCCTTCTGTTTACTCTAGTGTTTATTTTGTCCTGTTTCTTGTGTATCCGATGTTGTCAGTGTCTCTGTGTTGTTCCTTCTGTTTACTCTAGGGATTATTTTCTCTTGTGTCTTGTGTATTCGATGTTACCAGTGTCTCTGTGTTGTTCATTCTTGATTGTCCCTTCTGTTTACTTTAGTGTTATTTTGTCCTGTGTCTTGTGTATCCGATGTTGTCAGTGTCTCTGTGTTGTTCCTTCTGTTTACTCTAGTGTTTATTTTGTCTTGTGTCTTGTGTATCCGATGTTGTCAGTGTCTCTGTGTTGTCCATTCTGTTTACTCTAGTGTTTATTTTTTCTTGTGTCTTGTGTATCCGATGTTGTCAGTGTCTCTGTGTTGTTCATTCTTGATTGTCCCTTCTGTTTAATCTAGTATTTATTGTGTCCTGTTTCTTGTGTAAACGATGTTGACAGTGTCTCTGTGTTGTTCATTATTAATTGTCCCTTCTGTTTACTCTAGTTTTTAATTTGTCCTGTATCTTGTGTAACCGATGTTGTCAGTGTCTCTGTGTTGTTCATTCTTGATTGTCCCTTCTGTTTACTCTAGTATTTGTTGTGTCCTGTGTCTTGTGTATCGGATGTTGTCAGTGTCATTGTGTTGTTCATTCTTGATTGTCCCTTCTGTTTACTCTAGTGTTTATTTTGTCTTGTGTATCGGATGTCGTCAGTGTCTCTGTGTTGTTCATTCTTGATTGTCCCTTCTGTTTACGCTAGTATTTGTTTTGTCCTGTGTCTTGTGTAACCGATGTTACCAGTGTCTCTGTGTTGTTCATTCTTGATTGTCCCTTCTGTTTACTCTAGTTATTAATTTGTCCTGTATCTTGTGTAACCGATGTTGTCAGTGTCTCTCTGTTGTTCATTCTTAATTGTCCCTTCTGTTTACTCTAGTGTTTATTTTGTAATGTGTCTTGTGTATCGGATGCTGTCAGTGTCTCTTTGTTATACATTCTTGATTGTCCCTTCTGTTTACTCTAGTGTTTATATTGTCCTGTGTCTTGTGTATCGGATGTTGTCAGTGTCTCTGTGTTGTTCCTTCTGTTTACTCTAGTATTTATTTTGTCTTGTGTCTTGTGTATCCAATGTTGTCAGTGTCTCTATGATGTTCTTCTGTTTACACTAGTGTTTATTTTGTATTGTGTCTTGTGTATGCGATGTTGTCAGTGTCTCTCTGTTGTTCATTCTTGATTGTCCCTTCTGTTTACTCTAGTGTTTATTTTGTCTTGTGTATCCGATGTTGTCAGTGTCTCTGTGTTGTTCATTATTGATTGTCTCTTCTGTTTACTCTGGTATTTATTGTGTCCTGTGTTTTGTGTATCCGATGTTGTCAGTGTCTCTCTGTTATTCATTCTTGATTGTCCCTTCTGTTTACTCTAGTATTTATTGTGTCCTGTGTCTTGTGTATACGATGTTGACAGTTTCTCTGTGTTGTTCATTATTAATTGTCCCTTCTGTTTACTCTAGTGTTTATTTTGTCTTGTGTCTTCTGTATCCAATGTTGTCAGTGTCTCTGTGTTGTTCCTTCTGTTTACTCTAGTGTTTATGTTGTCTTTTGTCTTCTGTATCCGATGTTACCAGTGTCTCTGTGTTGTTCATTCTTGATTGTCCCTTCTGTTTACTCTAGTGTTTATTTTGTGCTGTGTCTTATGTATCCGATGTTGTAAGTGTCTCTGTGTTGTCCCTTCTGTTTACTCTAGTGTTTATTTGTGCTGCGTCTTATGTATCCGATGTTGCCAGTGTCTCTGTGTTGTTCCTTCTGTTTACTCTAGGGATTATTTTGTCTTTTGTCTTCTGTATCCGATGTTACCAGTGTCTCTGTGTTGTTCAATCTTGATTGTCCTTTCTGTTTACTCTAGTGTTTATTTTGTCTTGTGTCTTGTGTATCCAATGTTGTCAGTGTCTCTGTGTTGTTCATTATTGATTGTCTCTTCTGTTTACTCTGGTATTTATTGTGTCCTGTGTCTTGTGTATACGATGTTGACAGTTTCTCTGTGTTGTTCATTATTATTTGTCCCTTCTGTTTACTCTAGTGTTTATTTTGACTTGTGTCTTGTGTATCCAATGTTGTCAGTGTCTCTGTGTTGTTCCTTCTGTTTACTCTAGTGTTTATTTTGTCTTGTGTCTTGTGTATCCGATGTTGTCAGTGTCTCTGTGTTGTTCATTCTTGATTGTCCCTTCTGTTTACTCTAGTGTTTATTTTGTCCTGTGTCTTGTGTATCGATGTTGTCAGTGTCTCTGTGTTGTTCATTCTTGATTGTCCCTTCTGTTTACTCTAGTGTTTATTTTGTCCTTTGTGTGTTGTGAATACGGTGTTGACAGTGTCTCTGTGTTGTTCATTCTTGATTGTCCCTTCTGTTTACTCTAGTGTTTATTTTGTGCTGCGTCTTATGTATCCGATGTTACCAGTGTCTCTGTGTTGTTCATTCTTGATTGTCCCTTCTGTTTACTCTAGTGTTTATTTTGTCCTGTTTCTTGTGTATCCGATGTTGTCAGTGTCTCTGTGTTGTTCCTTCTGTTTACTCTAGGGATTATTTTCTCTTGTGTCTTGTGTATTCGATGTTACCAGTGTCTCTGTGTTGTTCATTCTTGATTGTCCCTTCTGTTTACTTTAGTGTTATTTTGTCCTGTGTCTTGTGTATCCGATGTTGTCAGTGTCTCTGTGTTGTTCCTTCTGTTTACTCTAGTGTTTATTTTGTCTTGTGTCTTGTGTATCCGATGTTGTCAGTGTCTCTGTGTTGTCCCTTCTGTTTACTCTAGTGTTTATTTTGTCTTTTTCTTCTGTATCCGATGTTATCAGTGTCTCTGTGTTGTTCTTTCTTGATTGTCCCTTCTGTTTACTCTAGTGTTTATTTTGTCTTGTGTCTTGTGTATCCGATGTTGTCAGTGTCTCTGTGTTGTTCCTTCTGTTTACTTTAGTGTTTATTTTGTCCTGTGTCTTGTGTATCCGATGTTACCAGTGTCTCTGTGTTGTTCATTCTTGATTGTCCCTTCTGTTTACTCTAGTGTTTATTTTGTCCTGTGTCTTGTGTAACCGATGTTGTCAGTGTCTCTGTGTTGTTCATTCTTGATTGCCCCTTCTATTTACTCTAGTGTTTTTTTTTTCTTGTGTCTTGTGTATCCGATGTTGTCAGTGTCTCTGTGTTGTTCATTCTTGATTGTCCCTTCTGTTTACTCTAGTGTTCATTTTGTCTTGTGTGTCCGATGTTGTCAATGTCTCTGTGTTGTTCCTTCTGTTTACTCTAGTGTTTATTTTTTCTTGTGTCTTGTGTATCCGATGTTGTCAGTGTCTCTGTGTTGTTCATTCTTGATTTTCCCTTCTGTTTAATCTAGTATTTATTGTGTCCTGTTTCTTGTGTATACGATGTTGACAGTGTCTCTGTGTTGTTCATTATTAATTGTCCCTTCTGTTTACTCTAGTTTTTAATTTGTCCTGTATCTTGTGTAACCGATGTTGTCAGTGTCTCTGTGTTGTTCATTCTTGATTGTCCCTTCTGTTTACTCTAGTATTTGTTGTGTCCTGTGTCTTGTGTATCGGATGTTGTCAGTGTCATTGTGTTGTTCATTCTTGATTGTCCCTTCTGTTTACTCTAGTGTTTATTTTGTCTTGTGTATCGGATGTTGTCAGTGTCTCTGTGTTGTTCATTCTTGATTGTCCCTTCTGTTTACTCTAGTATTTGTTTTGTCCTGTGTCTTGTGTATCCGATGTTGTCAGTGTCTCTGTGTTGTTCCTTCTGTTTACTTTAGTGTTTATTTTGTCCTGTGTCTTGTGTATCCGATGTTACCAGTGTCTCTATGTTGTTCATTCTTGATTGTCCCTTCTGTTTACTCTAGTGTTTATTTTGTCCTGTGTCTTGTGTAACCGATGTTGTCAGTGTCTCTGTGTTGTTCATTCTTCATTGCCCCTTCTATTTACTCTAGTGTTTATTTTTTCTTATGTCTTGTGTATCCGATGTTGTCAGTGTCTCTGTGTTGTTCATTCTTGATTGTCCCTTCTGTTTACACTAGTGTTTATTTTGTCTTGTGTGTCCGATGTTGTCAGTGTCTCTGTGTTGTTCCTTCTGTTTACTCTAGTGTTTATTTTTTCTTGTGTCTTGTGTATCCGATGTTGTCAGTGTGTCTGTGTTGTTCCTTCTGTTTACTCTAGTGTTTATTTTGTCCTGTATCTTGTGTATCCGATGTTGTCAGTGTCTCCGTGTTGTTCATTCTTGATTGTCCCTTCTGTTTACTCTAGTGTTTATTTTGTCTTGTGTGTCCGATGTTGTCAGTGTCTCTGTGTTGTTCCTTCTGTTTACTCTAGTGTTTATTTTTTCTTGTGTCTTGTGTATCCGATGTTGTCAGTGTGTCTGTGTTGTTCCTTCTGTTTACTCTAGTGTTTATTTTGTCTTGTGTCTTGTGTATCCGATGTTGTCAGTGTCTCTGTGTTGTCCCTTCTGTTTACTCTAGTGTTTATTTTGTCTTTTGTCTTCTGTATCCGATGTTATCAGTGTCTCTGTGTTGTTCTTTCTTGATTGTCCCTTCTGTTTACTCTAGTGTTTATTTTGTCTTGTGTCTTGTGTATCCGATGTTGTCAGTGTCTCTGTGTTGTTCCTTCTGTTTACTTTAGTGTTTATTTTGTCCTGTGTCTTGTGTATCCGATGTTACCAGTGTCTCTGTGTTGTTCATTCTTGATTGTCCCTTCTGTTTACTCTAGTGTTTATTTTGTCCTGTGTCTTGTGTAACCGATGTTGTCAGTGTCTCTGTGTTGTTCATTCTTGATTGCCCCTTCTATTTACTCTAGTGTTTTTTTTTTCTTGTGTCTTGTGTATCCGATGTTGTCAGTGTCTCTGTGTTGTTCATTCTTGATTGTCCCTTCTGTTTACTCTAGTGTTTATTTTGTCTTGTGTGTCCGATGTTGTCAATGTCTCTGTGTTGTTCCTTCTGTTTACTCTAGTGTTTATTTTTTCTTGTGTCTTGTGTATCCGATGTTGTCAGTGTCTCTGTGTTGTTCATTCTTGATTTTCCCTTCTGTTTAATCTAGTATTTATTGTGTCCTGTTTCTTGTGTATACGATGTTGACAGTGTCTCTGTGTTGTTCATTATTAATTGTCCCTTCTGTTTACTCTAGTTTTTAATTTGTCCTGTATCTTGTGTAACCGATGTTGTCAGTGTCTCTGTGTTGTTCATTCTTGATTGTCCCTTCTGTTTACTCTAGTATTTGTTGTGTCCTGTGTCTTGTGTATCGGATGTTGTCAGTGTCATTGTGTTGTTCATTCTTGATTGTCCCTTCTGTTTACTCTAGTGTTTATTTTGTCTTGTGTATCGGATGTTGTCAGTGTCTCTGTGTTGTTCATTCTTGATTGTCCCTTCTGTTTACTCTAGTATTTGTTTTGTCCTGTGTCTTGTGTATCCGATGTTGTCAGTGTCTCTGTGTTGTTCCTTCTGTTTACTTTAGTGTTTATTTTGTCCTGTGTCTTGTGTATCCGATGTTACCAGTGTCTCTATGTTGTTCATTCTTGATTGTCCCTTCTGTTTACTCTAGTGTTTATTTTGTCCTGTGTCTTGTGTAACCGATGTTGTCAGTGTCTCTGTGTTGTTCATTCTTCATTGCCCCTTCTATTTACTCTAGTGTTTATTTTTTCTTGTGTCTTGTGTATCCGATGTTGTCAGTGTCTCTGTGTTGTTCATTCTTGATTGTCCCTTCTGTTTACTCTAGTGTTTATTTTGTCTTGTGTGTCCGATGTTGTCAGTGTCTCTGTGTTGTTCCTTCTGTTTACTCTAGTGTTTATTTTTTCTTGTGTCTTGTGTATCCGATGTTGTCAGTGTGTCTGTGTTGTTCCTTCTGTTTACTCTAGTGTTTATTTTGTCCTGTATCTTGTGTATCCGATGTTGTCAGTGTCTCCGTGTTGTTCATTCTTGATTGTCCCTTCTGTTTACTCTAGTGTTTATTTTGTCTTGTGTGTCCGATGTTGTCAGTGTCTCTGTGTTGTTCCTTCTGTTTACTCTAGTGTTTATTTTTTCTTGTGTCTTGTGTATCCGATGTTGTCAGTGTGTCTGTGTTGTTCCTTCTGTTTACTCTAGTGTTTATTTTGTCTTGTGTCTTGTGTATCCGATGTTGTCAGTGTCTCTGTGTTGTCCCTTCTGTTTACTCTAGTGTTTATTTTGTCTTTTGTCTTCTGTATCCGATGTTATCAGTGTCTCTGTGTTGTTCTTTCTTGATTGTCCCTTCTGTTTACTCTAGTGTTTATTTTGTCTTGTGTCTTGTGTATCCGATGTTGTCAGTGTCTCTGTGTTGTTCCTTCTGTTTACTTTAGTGTTTATTTTGTCCTGTGTCTTGTGTATCCGATGTTACCAGTGTCTCTGTGTTGTTCATTCTTGATTGTCCCTTCTGTTTACTCTAGTGTTTATTTTGTCCTGTGTCTTGTGTAACCGATGTTGTCAGTGTCTCTGTGTTGTTCATTCTTGATTGCCCCTTCTATTTACTCTAGTGTTTTTTTTTTCTTGTGTCTTGTGTATCCGATGTTGTCAGTGTCTCTGTGTTGTTCATTCTTGATTGTCCCTTCTGTTTACTCTAGTGTTTATTTTGTCTTGTGTGTCCGATGTTGTCAATGTCTCTGTGTTGTTCCTTCTGTTTACTCTAGTGTTTATTTTTTCTTGTGTCTTGTGTATCCGATGTTGTCAGTGTCTCTGTGTTGTTCATTCTTGATTTTCCCTTCTGTTTAATCTAGTATTTATTGTGTCCTGTTTCTTGTGTATACGATGTTGACAGTGTCTCTGTGTTGTTCATTATTAATTGTCCCTTCTGTTTACTCTAGTTTTTAATTTGTCCTGTATCTTGTGTAACCGATGTTGTCAGTGTCTCTGTGTTGTTCATTCTTGATTGTCCCTTCTGTTTACTCTAGTATTTGTTGTGTCCTGTGTCTTGTGTATCGGATGTTGTCAGTGTCATTGTGTTGTTCATTCTTGATTGTCCCTTCTGTTTACTCTAGTGTTTATTTTGTCTTGTGTATCGGATGTTGTCAGTGTCTCTGTGTTGTTCATTCTTGATTGTCCCTTCTGTTTACTCTAGTATTTGTTTTGTCCTGTGTCTTGTGTATCCGATGTTGTCAGTGTCTCTGTGTTGTTCCTTCTGTTTACTTTAGTGTTTATTTTGTCCTGTGTCTTGTGTATCCGATGTTACCAGTGTCTCTATGTTGTTCATTCTTGATTGTCCCTTCTGTTTACTCTAGTGTTTATTTTGTCCTGTGTCTTGTGTAACCGATGTTGTCAGTGTCTCTGTGTTGTTCATTCTTCATTGCCCCTTCTATTTACTCTAGTGTTTATTTTTTCTTGTGTCTTGTGTATCCGATGTTGTCAGTGTCTCTGTGTTGTTCATTCTTGATTGTCCCTTCTGTTTACTCTAGTGTTTATTTTGTCTTGTGTGTCCGATGTTGTCAGTGTCTCTGTGTTGTTCCTTCTGTTTACTCTAGTGTTTATTTTTTCTTGTGTCTTGTGTATCCGATGTTGTCAGTGTGTCTGTGTTGTTCCTTCTGTTTACTCTAGTGTTTATTTTGTCCTGTATCTTGTGTATCCGATGTTGTCAGTGTCTCCGTGTTGTTCATTCTTGATTGTCCCTTCTGTGTACTCTAGTGGTTATTTTGTTTTGTGTCTTGTGTATCCAATGTTGTCAGTGTCTCTGTGTTGTTCCTTTTGTTTATTCTAGTGTTTATTTTGGCTTGTGTAACCGATGTTGTCAGTGTCTCTGTGTTGTTCATTCTTGATTGCCCCTTCTATTTACTCTAGTGTTTTTTTTCTTGTGTCTTGTGTATCCGATGTTGTCAGTGTCTCTGTGTTGTTCATTCTTGATTGTCCCTTCTGTTTACTCTAGTGTTTATTTTGTCTTGTGTGTCCGATGTTGTCAGTGTCTCCGTGTTGTTCATTCTTGATTGTCCCTTCTGTGTACTCTAGTGTTTATTTTGTTTTGTGTCTTGTGTATCCAATGTTGTCAGTGTCTGTGTGTTGTTCCTTCTGTTTATTCTAGTGTTTATTTTGTCTTGTGTCTTGTGTATCCGATGTTGTCAGTGTCTCTGTGTTGTTCATTCTTAATTGTCCCTTCTGTTTACTCTAGTGTTTATTTTGTCCTGTATTTTGTGTAACCGATGTTGTCAGTGTCTCTTTGTTGTTCATTCTTAAATGTCCCTTCTGTTTACTCTAGTGTTTATTTTGTAATGTGTCTTGTGTATCGGATGCTGTCAGTGTCTCTTTGTTATACATTCTTGATTGTCCCTTCTGTTTACTCTAGTGTTTATTTTGTCCTGTGTCTTGTGTATCGGATGTTGTCAGTGTCTCTGTGTTGTTCCTTCTGTTTACTCTAGTATTTATTTTGTCTTGTGTCTTCTGTATCCAATGTTGTCAGTGTCTCCATGTTGATCTTCTGTTTACACTAGTGTTTATTTTGTCTTGTGTCTTGTGTATGCGATGTTGTCAGTGTCTCTCTGTTGTTCATTCTTGATTGTCCCTTCTGTTTACTCTAGTGTTTATTTTGTCTTGTGTATCCGATGTTGTCAGTGTCTCTGTGTTGTTCATTCTTGATTGTCCCTTCTGTTTACTCTAGTATTTATTGTGTCCTGTGTCTTGTGTATACGATGTTGACAGTTTCTCTGTGTTGTTCATTATTAATTGTCCCTTCTGTTTACTCTAGTGTTTATTTTGTCTTGTGTCTTGTGTATCCAATGTTGTCAGTGTCTCTGTGTTGTTCCTTCTGTTTACTCTAGTGTTTATTTTGTCTTTTGTCTTCTGTATCCGATGTTACCAGTGTCTCTGTGTTGTTCATTCTTGATTGTCCCTTCTGTTTACTCTAGTGTTTATTTTGTGCTGTGTCTTATGTATCCGATGTTGTCAGTGTCTCTGTGTTGTCCCTTCTGTTTACTCTAGTGTTTATTTTGTGCTGCGTCTTATGTATCCGATGTTGCCAGTGTCTCTGTGTTGTTCCTTCTGTTTACTCTAGGGATTATTTTGTCTTTTGTCTTCTGTATCCGATGTTACCAGTGTCTCTGTGTTGTTCAATCTTGATTGTCCCTTCTGTTTACTCTAGTGTTTATTTTGTCTTGTGTCTTGTGTATCCAATGTTGTCAGTGTCTCTGTGTTGTTCATTCTTGATTGTCTCTTCTGTTTAATCTGGTATTTATTGTGTCCTGTGTCTTGTGTATACGATGTTGACAGCGTCTCTGTGTTGTTCATTATTAATTGTCCCTTCTGTTTACTCTAGTGTTTATTTTGTCTTGTGTCTTGTGTATCCAATGTTGTCAGTGTCTCTGTGTTGTTCCTTCTGTTTACTCTAGTGTTTATTTTGTCTTGTGTCTTGTGTATCCGATGTTGTCAGTGTCTCTGTGTTGTTCATTCTTGATTGTCCCTTCTGTTTACTCTAGTGTTTATTTTGTCCTGTGTCTTGTGTATCGATGTTGCCAGTGTCTCTGTGTTGTTCATTCTTGATTGTCCCTTCTGTTTACTCTAGTGTTTATTTTGTCCTTTGTGTGTTGTGAATACGGTGTTGACAGTGTCTCTGTGTTGTTCATTCTTGATTGTCCCTTCTGTTTACTCTAGTGTTTATTTTTTCTTGTGTCTTGTGTATCCGATGTTGTCAGTGTCTCTGTGTTGTTCATTCTTGATTGTCCCTTCTGTTTAATCTAGTATTTATTGTGTCCTGTTTCTTGTGTAAACGATGTTGACAGTGTCTCTGTGTTGTTCATTATTAATTGTCCCTTCTGTTTACTCTAGTTTTTAATTTGTCCTGTATCTTGTGTAACCGATGTTGTCAGTGTCTCTGTGTTGTTCATTCTTGATTGTCCCTTCTGTTTACTCTAGTATTTGTTGTGTCCTGTGTCTTGTGTATCGGATGTTGTCAGTGTCATTGTGTTGTTCATTCTTGATTGTCCCTTCTGTTTACTCTAGTGTTTATTTTGTCTTGTGTATCGGATGTCGTCAGTGTCTCTGTGTTGTTCATTCTTGATTGTCCCTTCTGTTTACTCTAGTATTTGTTTTGTCCTGTGTCTTGTGTATCCGATGTTGTCAGTGTCTCTGTGTTGTTCCTTCTGTTTACTTTACTGTTTATTTTGTCCTGTGTCTTGTGTATCCGATGTTACCAGTGTCTCTGTGTTGTTCATTCTTGATTGTCCCTTCTGTTTACTCTAGTGTTTATTTTGTCCCGTGTCTTGTGTAACCGATGTTGTCAGTGTCTCTGTGTTGTTCATTCTTGATTGCCCCTTCTATTTACTCTAGTGTTTATTTTTTTCTTGTGTCTTGTGTATCCGATGTTGTCAGTGTCTCTGTGTTGTTCATTCTTGATTGTCCCTTCTGTTTACTCTAGTGTTTATTTTGTCTTGTGTGTCCGATGTTGTCAGTGTCTCTGTGTTGTTCCTTCTGATTACTCTAGTGTTTATTTTTTCTTGTGTCTTGTGTATCCGATGTTGTCGGTGTGTCTGTGTTGTTCCTTCTGTTTACTCTAGTGTTTATTTTGTCCTGTATCTTGTGTATCCGATGTTGTCAGTGTCTCCGTGTTGTTCATTCTTGATTGTCCCTTCTGTGTACTCTAGTGTTTATTTTGTTTTGTGTCTTGTGTATCCAATGTTGTCAGTGTCTCTGTGTTGTTCCTTCTGTTTACTCTAGTGATTATTTTGTCTTGTGTCTTGTGTATCCGATATTGTCAGTGTCTCTGTGTTGTTCCTTCTGTTTACTCTAGTGTTTATTTTGTCTTGTGTCTTGTGTATCCGATGTTGTCAGTGTCTCTCTGTTGTTCATTCGTGATTGTCCCTTCTGTTTACTCTAGTTTTTATTTTGTTTTGTGTATCCGATGTTGTCAGTGTCTCTGTGTTGTTCATTCTTGATTGTCTCTTCTGTTTACTCTAGTATTTATTGTGTCCTGTGTCTTGTGTATACGATGTTGTCAGTGTCTCTGTGTTGTTCATTCTTGGTTGTTCCTTCTGTTTACTCTAATCACGACCACGACGACCCGAAAAACGATGACATAAGCTAGATGGTATATATGTTCCATAGTGTCATATTAAATTGCACAGAAAATGTTGTTTTCTTTTTTACGATTTCCATGGAAAAGCGATAGTCGATTCTCCATGATTCACATTTGTTTCGTAGATCGCTCATGTTTTGTGTTTGCTATATATATAAACTTATTTAAGTATACTGGTGTCCAATACAATTTCCATATCGGATGATATTCGTGTCGTTAAACACTACGGGTGTCACATGTGGAGCAGCTATCAGATATCTTATGCATAGAGTACATTATTAAATATACTTTGATTGTATTTCAGTAATATATGACATATATACTTATTGCAATTAATATTTTTCTTTATCGTAATAAGAAGAAAATCACATTTTTACTTGTACAACTGTTTTTGTGTTTAAATGATTGGAAATATATGATATAGGAGGTCAGATCATAACTTTCTCCCTTTTCAAGAGACAAACATGTATTGAAATAATACATAAGTATAAGTTTCAAAATGGATATTATATGTAAAAATGTAATCCTTAAACTATTGAAATGAACAATAAGTTTAGCTATATTTAGTATATGTCTGTTAGTTTAATGTACATTTGGGAAAAATATTCCTCCTGATATAGTATTGTGTAAAATAAAACCTTGCCTATGATAGAGTTTGAGAAGAGCACTGTATATATTATTAGAACACCGTTGTATACGGACTTTGATTGCTATATAACACTACACCTTGTTTCAGCTCTAATGTAAAATATGCACATGTAATTAATTGTAAATTGATGCCGCTATCATTTGCTATTTCAATCTTTCAGAAATCTTGTTGACTGGTTTTATTTATAAATGAAACGCGTACAGTACATATAAACTCCAATATAATAAGTTAAAGCAAGCAAGTTTCTCATATACAAGTACTTAGGGTAAGTGTGATGTTGCTATATGAAACTTGGTGACAAATCCGTATTACCTCCCTTTCATTGCAAAACGTCAGCTGTGAGTAGGTAGATTTCTTTGTTTTAATTTCAGATCAATTTATGACATGAAAACAGTTTTTCCTTTTCCTTATTACAATTGTTATTTTAGTTTTATGTATTGACAACTGATATGGTATGTATAATGTTATGTATTCACAACTAGGTATATTGTTGTTTGTTTGTGTTTAATATTTAATTGACAGATATTTGAGACAAGAGACATATTTCCTTTCTTTATATATAAAGTTAATTCCATTGTCAGTAAATTAGTACCTTAAAAATTATCTCCTACAACTGTCAAGGCTTGTATTCTAAAAGAAAAAAACGGAGAGACGTATTCAGTTATCTGAAATTCAAGAATTATACACATTTCACAGATATAGATTAACCATTTAATATCAGAAACTAATGAGGGAGGAGAATGCATCTTTTACTCTTTTTCTTCTAATCAAAGAGGAGTAGCAATTATAATTAATACAAATTTTGAATATAAAATAATTATAAAGAATAAAAAAGATGATAATTGAAATTAACTAGCATAAAATATTGAAATTGAAGATAAAAAGACATTAATTAATTTATACGGCGCCAAAAAATGGTATTCCCAATTTCTACTGTGGAATATGTGAAAGACCTAAAAATGTTGACACCAAGTCACTTGTAGTAACTGGAGATTTTATTTTGGTCTATTGTAATATAAATAAACCAAGCGCAAAGGAAACAGTTTTAGAATTGATAGATTTATAATTTAACTGAAGCTCAGAAAATGTTATCCATAATTGAAGTGATTTACCAAAACAAAATCCATTGAGTAAAACAACAGTTGATTTTTAAAGTGTCTCAATGTTTTTACTATCATATTTCAGAATAGTTTTCGATCTGATCACCCACCAGTAATTTTACAGTTTAAACTCAATGATTTTCTTTGTAGGAACTCTCTGGAAATTTAAGAACTCTACTGTATTATATTGAATATGTAAAAATGGCAAATATTGTAAAAGAAACAATGAATAATACCCCCACAAAAACCTATATTCCCCACTAGTATATGATACTTCAAAAATACAATTGTGTTTACCTTAATCATAAAGCTTTACCATATATATACAGTTGATATGAATGTTATTTAGGTCGGTACCAATTCATGTTCCTGTTTGTGTAAAACCATTGATAAAGCAAGGATGATCACACTGTTTTCTCTGTAAATGACAGTACAATGTCTTACAAATATTACGATACATTGTATTTGTTTTATAGATGTAAGTCTATATTACACCTCATCTAATAAAACAATCTTTTTTATTACATTAATAACATATTTGTCATCAAAGGTTTGGGAATCCGGCTCTTTTAAATTTCTATCTAAGCAATGCATGAAAATAAGGGTAATAACAAAATTACCGAACTCCGAACAATCTTACAAAGGGAGAATCAAAACTCATAATTATATAAACAGACAAAATCAGTCAACAACCGGATAACTGTGAAAACCGTAATGACCCTGACTTGGTACAGGCATTTTTATGTCAACAATTGTAGTAATGAAAATAAATAACAAAAGACCGGAATAATTATCCCTCACCGAAGACCACCATCATTTTTCCAGTCCCCCGTTAAAGTTACCATCTTAGCCACAATGAAGATAGATTCGGTTTTCTTTTATTTATTCTGAGCCTTAAAGATTTAAGTTTAAAATGACATCATCAGCTAATAATAACGAAGTCAGGAACGTTTCTATTTTAATCGGTTGTATTTTTTATTTACGTAATGTGTAAATAAACTTGTTTCTTTCATTAGATAGAAAAAATACGTAAACAATTGGCATTTTTCAATATGGAAGAGCTGTATTGAAAGGTTCGTAAGTATTTTATCAACAATTTTTCTGCCGTTATAGATTGGCTTCCTAATGTTTGCCAGTATTTCTGCATATATCTTATCGATCATATTTCACATTTTAACACGATGGACATGATTTATTTTGCCATCATTTTTTGATAATTGTTAAATTAATTAGAAATGGCAATGTGTATTATAGTAGCATTATTGAAATAGATAAATTTGGCATTTTCGGTTCCTTTTATCAACAATGGTATTAACACATGTACACAACAGTATCAGTTGAATCAGTTATGATCACGGAAATCCTTCACGGAAATTATGCATAGCCGCCAACTATTCGTCACCAGATTACATTTATAATAAATTAGCCGAAAAAAAACCGTGTCTCCTTAATATATGTCTGTACAGTAATGAATATCTGCGCTATTTGTGTTTATGTAAACATTTCGCTAACAAACAACTATAAGGTTAAGACAATATGTACAATCTCAGACAATGGAATCGATGATTGATTGATTGATTGATTGCTTGTTGGTGTTTAACGCCACTTTCAGCTATACCATGGAGACCAGTTTTAGTGATGGAAGAAGCCGGAGTACCCGTAGAGAACCACCGACCATGGGTAAGCAACTGGTAAACTTTATATATTGCGGCTGCGAGTCCAGTGCACCTTTTTGTAATTTACAAAGCCGGGTGCGAACCTACGCCGTATTGGTGGTAGACTTGTATGAGATGTTAGGTAATCCAACTACCTAACTCAATGAGCCACCCGGACCCTCCACGGAATCGAAGCAAAATATTTCTTTGGGCAAAAATCTAAAACAAAAAAGAATCAACTGTCCAGCATTCTCAGTGGACTATCAGCAAGAACAAGATGGGCTAGGTATCAAATAACATGAAATAAAGCATTATGTCATGCACTACAAGTATTCCGTATTCCAATATGTACTATATTTAAATATCTACATCTGATATCATAATAGGAGAGAGGTCTGGCGTCTTTGAAGTAATTTTGTTTCAAATATGTACTTAAACGATTCAAAATATTGGAAGTTGACTATAAATTCCCAAATCTAACAAATTCAAAAATTTGATCGTCGACGAGAAGAATGATTGGTGGGATATCGATAATCTGGTGTGCATTGACTAATATTATGCCGATTTCGTAGATTATAGTTATTAGTCTCAATAAGACTGAGAGGGATCAACTCATGTAAGATAAGGGTAATAACAAAATTACCGAACTCCGAACAATCTTACAAAGGGAAAGTAAAAATTCATAATTATATAAACAGACAAAATCAGTCAACAACCGGAAAACTGTGAAAACCGTAATGACCCTCACTTGGTACAGGCATTTCTAAAGAAATGGTGAGTTGAATCAGATTTTAAAGCACCAAACCTCCCGCACTCGAGAGAATTACCAACATTTAATTTATTAAACATACAAGACAAACACAGAAAACTCAAGTCTGAAGGGATATTACAGTAAAGTGTGTATCTGTATACACAACATAGCAACAATACAAGTATAACAATAAAACAATATAGAAGTAATAACAAGACAAACACAGTACACAAGTCTGAAGGTATAATACAGTAAAGTGATAATCTAGATACATAACATAACGACAGTAGAAGTATAAAGATAACACAATGTAGAAGTAATAACAAGACAAACACAGAGTACACAATTCTGAAGTTATATTACAGTAAAGTGATGATCTAGATACACAACATAACAACAATACAAGTGTAAAGATAAAACAATGTAGAAGTAATAACAAGACAAACACAGAGTACACAATTCTGAAGTTATATTACAGTAAAGTGATGATCTAGATACACAACATAGCAACAATGCAAGTGCAAAGATAAAACAATGTAGAAGTAATAACAAGAAAAACACAGAGTACACAAATCTGAAGGTATATTACAGTAAAGTGATGATCTATATACACAACAACAAAACAAGTGTAAAGATAAAACAATGTAGAGGTAATAACAAGACAAACACAGAGTACACAACTCTGAAGTTATATTGCAGCAAAGTAGTGATCTGGATACACAACATAACGACAGTACAGGTATAAAGATAAAACGATGTAGATTTAAAAACAAGACAAGCACAGAGTACACAAGTCTGAAGGGATATTACAGTAAAATTATCATCTAGCTACACAACATTGCAACAGTACAAGTATAAAGATAAAACAATGTAGAAATAATAACAGGACAAACACAGATTACACATGTGTGAAGGTATATTACAGTAAAGTGATGATCTGTATACACAACATGACAGCAGCACAGGTATAACGATGAACAATGTCGCAGAAATAACAGGACAAACACAGAGGACACAAGTCTGACGGTATATTAGAGTAAAGTGATGATATGTATACACAACATGACAACAGCACATGTATAAAGATGAAACAATATCGGAGAAATAACAGGACAAACACAGAGTACACAAGTCTGAAGGTATATTACAGTGAGGTGATGATCTGTATGCACAACATAACGACAGGTTTATTTATCTGGTACAACCAGTTGGTATAACTAATAATTGAATAAGTACATTTATACTACTATTATATGTTCTGTGTTTTATCGCTTGGTTACATACAGATTGTCGTTGTCGAGTGATCAAGAGTGGAGGGTTGGGATCCCATTAACCGGTATAACACCACCACATCTTTGTGTCTGTTCCAAAACAGGACCTACATTTCCCAAATACACTGTGTTCACTGAATTAGTGATAGCTCGTTTTGTTGATATTGGGTGAGTTGTTGACCATCACTGTTTAACATTTTATTTGATAATTGTCATAGAAACCAAAGGAAGGGAAATATAGCTATTTCTCCTGAAGACCAAACTAAGCAACAACAAAGACACAATCGTGGCATACTTCAAATTAACTTAAATGGTCTGGTCTCATATTAATGTAAAAACCCAAGGGTATAGATTAATATAAGTATAATTATACTTGTCTCTGAAACCTTTGTGCTATTTTTGCTATTTGTATTTTGCATTGCGTATGTTGTACAAATAGTATAATATAATAATAATAATAATATATAAAACACAGATAACTGTTAATTTACATCATATAATATTATCCCGTGTGAACCCTAATACATTGAACAAAGACCTCTGATGGTATTTAAATTGTAAAATGCACAGCTTGGTTGAATCCCGTTAAAGTTCGTCTTTGATAGGTGTGTAAACATTTATAAGAAAGTTTGCGAGCTATTATTTTTCTACGCAAGGAAACTTTTGTGTTATTTTACCTTTCCACGAAAACGAACATTAAAAGGATCGTCACTGTATCAAACAAGAAAGCACTAAGCTGATTACCATTTCTTCATTCAAGCTAGAAGGTAATTATATATATTGTATTTTTCTATATTGTGTGTTGTGGTGGTGTCCATCACATATTGTGTTGCGCTTCTTTGTTTTGTTTGTCTTAGTCTTGTGTCTTGATTACCCAATGATGCCAGTTTCTTCGGATTGTCCATTATTGATTACCCTTCGGTTTCTATTAGGTTTATTTAAAATACACTATTTTACTCTAGCTTTGATATTCTATATTTTTGCTAAGTTATAAGACCAGCGAGGATGTTCATTTACGAATTACGTAAAGATATCTGTGAAAACATAAAGTGATGCGTTAATTATCAAATACTTGGATTATATCGTAGAAATACCAGTGACACAAAATGACAACAAATAATAATGAATAAAATAAAATGCGGAAACATCTAACTCCTAAGATTTGTGTCGTTTCCAAAACACAATTGTTATTCTGCGAAATGTATAACCGTAAGCATTTCATCGACCAGGAGGATATCATAGATGGGAATTTCTCGATTGGTATTGTTTTTCGGCTGAAATAAGAATGTATTCTATTTTTTTGCAAACAAATATCTTGAAAGAAACCGAGGGAAACAGCCGAGCGATTTGAATTTTCCTTTTAGATGCGATGGGAAACACGTTAGGGTTAAGGTTAGGGTTAGGAAAATCCAATAAAATTAAATAAAAATCAATGGTTAGAAACACAGGCGGTCTTATGTGACAACGCGAACCTGCTTCTGTTGTTATATGTTGATGTGGTTGTCATTTATATATTGTTTCTGATTTAATCTATGCATGTGTGGGTTTTTTGGTGTTTGTTGAAATTCTTTCAGGACCTCATGCTACCAATTACAGGATTTGAACTCCATTAGTATGTTCAATAACGGCACTATTTTGTGCTTGAGCCAACTCAGAACCAACATTTTCACCAGCTTATGGGGAAGTGTTCTAGTTATTCGTAGAGGTGTGAAATATAAACTTCATGTGTGGAACCTGTTGTAATAATACTTAAATTCTCCCTCTTGACATCGTCCGAATTTAAATTATTTCTATTCTCTACTATTTGGCTAAATAAGAGACAAATCAGTATATATAGGATTGCTTGCTCGCAGTAACTTTGATGAACAAAGGAGGAATCGAATTATATGCCAAGATTCAAGGAAACACAGCCATTTGAGACTCTAAATTATCTTTGATGTAACCATCCTTAGACCTATCTGTGACCCAACAACCATGCATTTTCAATAATCTATCTGAAACACCATGATTAGCCCCTGAAGAAGCACCACCACTTCCTAAGCTATGGAGACCGAAACTGGACTTATCTAAACCAACCCTGTCTAAACTGCTTAATAAGATTTCCCTAGCTCTGGTATATGATAGCGGAACATTCCTTGTACAAAGTTTGTGTACACCCTTAGACTTAAAAAAAGAAAGTGACCTAAATATGTATTCATCAGAATTGTATTTTAAATCAGTCAACTCAATATACCTCTTCAACCAGAAAACTGGGCACAAATCATTATCAGTCTTGGTTATAATGACTGAACTTCCTATCCTATTCATGTCTGTCTTGCTTTTTGCAATTGTAATCTTGATATGTGCATCTTGAAATTCTAAATTGTTCATTTTAATATTAGACAACTCACTATATCTCAAAAACCCAGAAAATGCCAACAAAAATAAAACACAAATTCTCAATTTACTAACATCATTACGATCTCCAAAAACTGCTATAATACGTTGTAAAATATCGGGTGTAATGGGGTCTTTTTTACAAACGGGTTTACTCAACAACCTCTTACCACCTTCAAGAATAAGAGATAAAAGTTTATTTGAACAAGGATTATTTTCAAAATAAAAATCATGATACCACTTTATTGCATAAAAACTGGAATCCAAAATTGCGACACTGATTCCTTGTTGAATAAGTCCACCAATGTATATAGGAACAGTTGCAGAAGTGGCCGCCAAGTATTGAAGCGAACAAGATTTAAACCACCGCTCAAATTTCTTAAAATAACACTTGTATTTCTTTAAGGTGGAATCCGACTTAGAAGATTGAACAAACGATGGCAAATGGTGTACTATATTGGCAAATCTTGAATCATTGCCATAACCATCAAATTGTTTCCATTGACCAATTGAAACTGTAAAATACAAAAAGGAATAATGAATATCATTATAACTAAAACAATATATATGTATTTACAAATGTAATTTCAATTTAACAAATCATACATTGCGGCATGTAATCCTCACAATTAAAACACTGCGGCAGTAAAATAATCAACATACATAATCTGCGGCATAACACCTCGCAGTATGCAAATAGTTTATATTCAATAAATCACTGTCACATGCATATCATTTCAATGCACATTCAAGAAAAGTCTATCAATAATACAAGCACATTGCTTCTAAACGGTTTCTGTACAAATACACTGTTTTCTTGTGAACCGTCAACAAAAAACATCATAGGATGTTTATGCTCTTTAAAATCTATAGCAAATTTCTTAAAGTGTTCTGTAAAATTATCAACAATCATAGGCCAAAATAAGGCCGACTTCCATTTTGGTATAACCAGAGTGCCTTTAGCTCTACACAATTGCATATGTATTAAACATCTACTAACTAAATGTATAGGCGGTACTAACCAATTGTTATGACCGAACCAATCATAAGCAAATGCGTCGACCCCAGAAGATTCAGGTGTAAAATATTTTGGGTTAAATAAAGTAACTTTTCTATTGTTATTATCGGCAAAACGATCACAAGTGTAAGTTCCCATAATAAATTGAAATAATCAAAAACATGTTTACAGACATCCCAATCGTCAAAATCGAACAACTTGCTTAGATAGTCCGCATAACTGTTGTCATCTCTTGGAGTCCATTCCATTTCTAAAACAATATTGTTAGATATACACATATGAAACATATGTAATGTAATATCTTGTAGCTCTGTTTTCATGCTACCTTTGTTAACAATACTAACCACATTTTGATTATCTGTATATATTTTTACAAATTTACCCGATAAATCATTTTTGAGAGACTGAATATTATTTGCAACAGTTTTCAATTCTCTCCATGTGGAACTTTTGTCTCTATCCTGTTTTTCCCACATGAAGTGTACAATTGTATTGTCTCCTACAGTAAAACCAGTTCCTGCAAACTGACTTGCATCAGTAAAAATAACACGTTGTGGTTGTCAATACATTGGAACAATACTTTTAAAAGATAGGAAATTACAATGAAAATACCAAAATTGTAATTCTCTAAAAATATCCTCGTTCATAATGATATTTTCATCCCATGCATTTCTACAACAAATTGACATATGTAAATGTTTGGTCATTATCTGACAGATTTGTGATGTTCCGGGTGAATTTCAAGATGATGGTAACCCGATTTTAAATCAAATTGTATTGCATATTTAGAATAATTAGTGTATACCATAGCTTCCTTTACACCTTGAAATTTAACCTTTTGTTTATCAACAAATGTATTGACATGTCTCAAATCCAATACTAATCTCTCTTTACCCGAACCCTCACCGACACGGTTAACGGGTTTACAATAAAAGGATGTGTTTCCTCTGTTATACAATGTTTATCTAACAGTTCCGTTATTGATTTTTCAACAAAATTTGCATGCTTTAAAGATTACATATTGTTTTTCAAAATAATAGGCTTAGGTAAAGTATCAAACGGAATTCTATATCCAAAATTTATGTTAGATAAACATTGTATCAAACGAATTATGCATCCAAAATTAATGACATTCATAATAAAATCATTAGCTAAACGAACATTTTTCCAAAATAATGATTTTTTTCTAAGATTTCCTTTAACATTTATAAGACTCTGATCAGATTGTTTTTCATATTTTTCAGGAAAGTCAAAATTATACTCAACTTTATAATCTGTAACTGGATTTTTCACTTTAACTGAATTTTCACTGTGTCTTTCTGCCGTTCTGTGTCTTTGGTGCTGTTGTTGTAGCTGTGGTAATTCCTTTGTGGGGACAGATCCTCGCAACATGTCCTTGTTGGTTACAGTAAAAACATCTTCCGAAGGTTTGGCCGCTACTGGTTTCACTGTTAAATCCCGCTCCGCTGAAGCCACGAAAAAAACTCCTTGGATTGAATTTAGCACTTCCCGATCCCCTGTTGACACTACCGTACTGGTTATCTGGTCTGTTATAAGGTTTTGGCGTACTCCGTTTACGATTAGCCCTAGAAATTGCAGCACGTAAATCACCAGCATCTTCTTTGTCATCCGCTAATGAACTGTCCAAATACTCTTTAACCGTGTCCCAGCCGTGGCGATCTGCAATCTTAAGAATTGTATTCCCTTTCCTAAGAATTATGTTGTTTTCTATACGAATAGTTTTTCCAAACGTTCCAAATTAAATGAATATTGGATTTTATTACCCTCATGTTTAAGCGAAAATTCAGCCGTATCAACACCTGTAGCCTTCTCGTTCTTCACCAAACTGTTTTCAAAATGTTCAATTAATGTAGCCTTCTCTCTATCCAGTGTGTTACTTAAAGCTGAAGTGAATAGTGAAATTGTACCATATGTGGTTAAATCGTTATCTGTACCACCAGTGTTGTTAATTCTGTCAGACTCATGGTCAGTTTCAACTTCGGACATAATCAATGCAGGACTTCAACACTTCCTTTTTCTCCAAGTCACTGTGAGCAATTTCGATACAATATCGCATAAACACCCCATCTTATAGCCCCGTTTAATTAACCGCCAAAGTTTATCCCGTGCAACTACATGTAATATCATACAAATGATACATATCAAACAGATCCATCATAAACTGACAAACGAACAGACCACATTAAAAATGGAAAACCCCAATAGACACAAATAGAAATACATTGTCAATTTGTTAAAAATATATAATGGCAACATTGAAGTCGTCTGTTTTGTCACAGGGAATGGGAGCAAGTTGACCATTGGCGTCAAATTGGTGGGAAAGGTCCAGAATTAAGACAGGTGGCTAATTCTGTTGTTTCCTTTATCTCACATTCGTTGGTGGCATATTAATGGAATCCAGTTAGCAAAATGAAAAGGTTGATGATACCAAAGGGGTAATCAGAATCCGTAAATCGAAGAAGAACAGACAACGCAATGGCCAACGAAAAAGAACAAAAGAACAAACAAAGATCTACAAAATATACACATAAAAATAAAGATCGAGTAACACGAACCCCGCTTAAAAACCGTAGGATAACTCAGGTGCTCCGGCAGGGTAGGCAGTGGACAGAACATCATCAATATAATATAATTGAATGTCAGATTAAAGGCTTTAGCTTGCATATCCTATTTTTGCTTTGAAAAGTGCTTGCATATATTCTCCCTCATCGGAGTAAAGAGAAAGATCGGCATGGTCGGGGGATCAGTTTGTTCTGTTAGGAATACCGATGATTTGCTAGAAAAATCGAGCCCTCTGATCTCGACAAATACGTTATCGATAAAGAACTCCAATATGCTGATGAATTCATTTTTTGTGTAGCTTGCAACGTCACCTACCATTTTAAAACTAAATTTTCTTTAAGCGGATTTTTTATTTTTCATTAGGAATTGTATTGTAAAGTGTAGAAAAATCAAATGATTGGATAGATGAAATTTTCGAGAGAAAGAAAAGTACGAGAATTAAGAATATCCAGAAGCTTTTTGGAGTTTTTCAGTATCCACATTTGATTAAAGCTACTACGTGAGTAGACTTTGTCACAGTATGGTAGTATTTTTTTTAATTGTAGACAATATTGTAGTCATAGTCCTAGACAGTTCATTTCTTGAACAAATAGAAATACCAGCAACATAACTATAGGGATATTACTATAAATACACATGTCTATATAATTTATGTCTGTACAATCATGCTATTTTTTATTTGCTTTTGAGTCACTGACATGGTTTATTAGATATATATTTTTGTATTTGTATTGGAATTTACAATTCATATGTCATGTAATTACTATTAAAATTAATTAGGTACTCCTCTCTCACTTGTAGGTAACATTAACTGATTGTGACGATTCTGTTTCTGTTTTTGGATTCTTGATCCCAATTTTTTTTTTAATTATTTGTCTTTCAAATATTTTGTGTTTTAGCATTTACCTGATAAAGGTTATTCGATAAACGCGTTGTCCGCATTAAATTTGATATCTACATTGTTTTATTCTAATCTAATGCCATGTACATATTTTATGATAACAAGATAGAGTGATTAAGCCTCCGAATTTTACACCTGTAAAGAAAATATTTCTTTCCAACAATTACAAAATAAGATAGGGGATATATATGACCGTAGAGATTTAAATTATATACATCTATTGATGGGTTTTGTCAGTTGTTTTGCTATGTTGATCTCATTGCATTTTGTTTAAAGAACAAACACTAATTATTCTGATACAAATATTTTAATATATTATCAGATAATAGTGGTGGAATATCATGAGCCAGGTGACACGACATTTCAATGTCCTCTGAAGAAATGATTTAAAATTCGACACCAAGCATAATGTAGGGCTTCTACAGTATCATTGAGGTAAATATATTGGTTTTTTTTGTTCTATGCATGGTATTACAAATATATAAAGGGGCCTGAGTGTTAGTGGTAGTTATATTATATACTGTGAGCATCAATTTTCGTGGTTTGGTAAATTCGTGGATTTTATATTTGTACCCAACGTAAAATTTCGTGGATTTTATATGTTCAACATCATCAATTTCATTGGGTAGCAAATCTTTGAGAAAGCTTCAATACAATAGACAGATGAGCCGTAAAATCATATAATCGGAAGTGGAACATGCATAGTAAAATGTTTATCTTAACAGTTCTGGAAAATTCTGGCATTTGTAAATTTAGCAGAATTTATTTGATCTAATTTGAAAAATAAAAAAATCAACTGAAATTACTTTATTAGCACGTACACTAGCAATTGCCTTTAATATATGTTAAATTCGTTTTTATGTCTAACAAATATTTACTCTCAGTTAATTTTCAGTTTTTGTTTATCACAACTAAAAAAGGAACAATATTTGTTTCTCATTATTTGTATTCCAATTACAGATTGTACTTGTAATCTTATTTTAAAATTGTCGATCCTTTATTATCTTTTATCTCAAATTGGAACCACTCGTAGTCGTGTCAAAAGATTAATCCTGGTCCCGGTGAAAAAGTACAGTTAGCTTACGCATACTGGATAAGTAATCATTAATTGTTTAAAGAAAGGTGATAACATATGTTTATGGAAGGGTGTTTTTTATTGCTTTAATAGAAAAATGTCTATACAACTCTCAGAAACGTGTCACCGTCAGTGTATGGTTTGTATATTACTTTTATTCTCATAAGCCATTGCAAGTTACAATATGGTATAGAGATGTGCAAAGTCATGAAACAGTATATACAATATGTACATAATAAATATGAAATTCTACCCTGCAGCACACACACCGCTATCTATCTCTTTTATTAGTTTACAGATGTTATAAAGTTCTTTTCTATTTTTGGAAGTCATTAATTTTTTTAACTGTTTCTTATTCGGGTTCTGTATATACTTTTGCTTAATTAATAGTTTTCTTTTACATTTAAAGAATGGACATTCCATAATATAGTGAAATCCATCACCAATTTCCTGTTTTTGACATAATTTACACAATCTTCTGTTTCTTTTTATGTTTTACCATCTGCCACACTCAATCGGAAGTTTCTGGTTATTAGTTCGAAGCTTGAAAAAGTCGAATAAGTATTTGTGATCCAGAATTTCTAACAAAAATATTTCAAATTCGAATGTTTCCTTGAAACATCTATAAAAAAAGAGTTTTTGGTGAATTTTGGATTGAAGTGTGCCATGATTGTTTGAATTTATCTTTTAAGCTGAGCTTAACCGCATTTACAATCCAATAAGTATAAATAAAGTATGTGTGTTCCAAATATATGGCATACCACATTTATTCAATATATTTTGCTTAAATTTTAACCATGTCATTGCATGGTTGTACTTTTTTTATCTGTAGACAATATTGTAGTCATAGTCATAGAAAGTTCTTTTGTTGAACAAATAGAAAACCAGCAACATAGCTATAGGGATATTACTATATATACAAATGTCTATATAATTTATGTCTGTATAATCATGCAACTTTTAATTTGCTTTTGTGTCACTGACATGGTTTATTAGATATATATTTTTGTATTTGTATTGAAATTTACAATTCATAAATCATGTAATTATGATTTAAGCTTATTAGATACTCCTCCCTCAATTGTAGGTAACATTAACTGATTGTGACGATTTTGTTTCTGTTTTTGTTTTTGGTTTCTTGCTCCCAATTTGTTTTACAATTATTTGACTTTCAAATATTTTGTCATTTAGCGTACCCGATGAAGGTTGTTCGATAAACGCGTCGTCCGCATTGAACTTGATATTTACGTTGTTTTATTCCAGTATAATGCCATATAAATGTTTTATGATAACAATATAGCGTGATTAAGCCTCTCGGATTTTATATCTGTAAAGAAAATATTGTTTCCAACAATTACAAAATAAGATAGGGGATATCTATGACCGTAGAGATTTAAATTGTATACATATATTGATGGGTTTGTCAGTTGTTCTGTTATGTCGGTCGCATTGTATTTTGTTTAAAGAACAAACACTAATTATTCTTATACAAATATTTTAATATATTATCAGATAATAGGTATGCAATGCGCTAAGTCATGTCACACGACATTGAAGTGTCCTCTGTAGAAATGATTTAAAATTTGATACCAAACATAACCTAGTACTTTTACAGTATCATTGACGTAAATCTATTTGGTTGTTTTCATACATGGTATTGCAAATACTTAAAGGTTCTGAGGATTAAAAAAGGAACAATATTGTGTTCTCATTATTTGTATTCCAATTACAGATTGTACTTGTAAACCTATTTTAAAATTGTCGATCCTTTATTATCTTGTATCTCAAATTGAAACCACTCGTAGTCGTGTCAAAAGATCAATCCTGGTCCCGGGGGAAAAGTACAGTTAACTTACGCATACCGAATAAGTAATCATTAATTGTTTAAAGAAAGGTGATAAAATATGTTTATGGAAGGCTGTTTTTTAATGCTTTAATAGAGAAATGTTTAAACAACACTCAGAAACGTGTCACCGTCAGTGTACGGTTTATATATATCTTTTATTCTCATAAACCATTGCAATGCAAGTTACAATATGGTATAGAGATGTGCAAAGTCATGAAACAGTATGTACAATATTTACATAATAAATATGAAATTCTAGCCTGAAGCACACACACCGTTATCTATCTCTTTAATTAGTTTACAGATATTAGTAAGTTCTTTTCTATTTTTGGAAGTCACTAAATTTTTTAACTGCTTCATATTCGGGTTCTGTATATACTTTTGTTTGATTAATAGTTTTCTTTTATATTTGAAGAATGGACATTCCATAATATAGTGAAATTCATCACTAATTTCCTGTTTTTGACATAATTTACACAATCTTCTGTTTCTTTTTATGCTTTGCCATCTGCCACACTCAATCAGAAGTTTCTGGTTGCTAGTTCGAAGCTTGAAAAATCGAATAAGTATTTGTGATCCAGAATTTCTAAATATTTTTTTTCAAATTCGAATGTTTCCTTGAAACCTCTATAACAAATAGTTTTTTGGTGAATTTTGGATTGAAGTGTGCCATGATTGTTTGAATTTATCAACCGCATTTGCAATCCAATAAGAATTAATAAAGTCTGTGTGTTCCAAATATATGGCATGCCACATTCATTCAATATATTTTGCTTAAATTTTAACCATGTCATTGCATGGTTGTAGTTCTTTTTTAACTGTAGACAATATTGTTGTCATAGTCATAGACAGTTGTTTTGTTGAACAAATAGAAAAACCAGCAACATAGCTATAGGGATATTTCTATATATACAAATGTCTATATAATTTATGTCTGTATAATCATGCTATTTTTTATTTGCTTTTGTGTCACTGACATGGTTTGTTAGATATACATTTTTGTATTTGTATTGGAATTTACAATTCATAAGTCATGTAATTATTAATAAAACTAATTAGGTACTCCTCCTTCAGTTGTAGGTAACATTAACTGATTGTGACAATTCTGTTTTTGTTTCTGTTTCCGTTTCCGTTTCCGTTTCCGTTTCCTTTTCCGTTTACGTTTCGTTTTTGTTTCTGTTTCTGTTTCTGTTTTTGGTTTTCTTGCTCCCAAATATTGTTGAATTATTTGACTTTCAAACATTTTGTCTTTTAGCGTACCTGATGAAGGTTATTCGATAAGCGCGTCGCCCGCATTACATTTGATATCTATATTGTTTTAATCCATGCTAATGCCATATAAATATACAAGATAGCGTGATTAAGCCTCCCGAATTTTATTTCTGGAAAGAAAATATTGTTTCCAACAATTGCAAAATAAAATAGGGGATATGTATGACAGTAGAGATTTAAATTGTTTACATCTATTGATGAGTTTTGTCAGTTGTTCTGTTATGTTGATCCCATTGCCTTTTGTATAAAGAACAAACACTAATTATTATGATATAAATATTTTAATATATTATCAGAAAATAGTGGTGCTATTCGTTAAACCAGGTGACAAACAAACAAACAAATACTTTACTATCCCCAGACACTATACAGTGTACAAGGGGTCAAAGCATCAAACAAATACATAGAAATCGACGACAGTAGTTAGACATTTACAACATAAATACATATAAACTCAATACATTGAAATTGACAATAGCAATTAGAAATTTACAACAATATACAAACAGGGTAGCTTGACTCAAACAACGTCACGTGCAATTCGTGGCAAGAATGTAAACATTTATACTACACGTGGCAGTATATACAATTATGTAATTTGTAAAGTGTTGTTATGTTTTTATTTATTTGTGTGGGATTACATATTTTAAAGTATGCAGGGTAAGTACTATTTTTTTTTTAATTATTAGTTTAATTCCATGTTCTTGTGAGTAAAAAAAATGAAAAAAAAATGCCTAAGCATATAAAATGTGCTAAAACATTGGAACCATTAATATAAAACTGAAAAGGATATTACCAATTACAAATATTTAATAATTTTTCTAATGAATCCACATATTTTACGATACAACGTTACATTACATAGTGATAGCATCCCTTTCAATTTATATAACGAAGGATTCTGTGAAAAAAAAATTCGTAGTTCATTAATTTGTGGGATGAACAAATAAATAAATAATGAAATTCATTTCCAATTTCTAGGTTACATAAATGACATTTCCTGTTTTGTTTCAGAACATTTGCCCATCTACCAGTTTCGATAGGAAGTTTCAAATTCAAGCATCTCAGTTTACACATATATATTCTATCAGATGGGTGTAACCTAATAAGATAAGGTTCTAGCTTAAATTCGGTTTTGAAAACACCATAAAATTCACCTCGTGAAGAACTATTAATTTGTTGAAACCAATGCTGAATATACTGGTCTAACAACTTTTGTTTTAGAACAGACTTTAATACATTTCTATTCATATGTATCTGATCATTCCAAATGAAACTAAGTCCACACTCATCAAAGATTAATTTGACATATGTAATCCATTTAAAATGTATGGGATTACTTTGATGAAGTTTGAACATAAGTCTATACATGATACTGGAAAGTTTATTATTATTACATAACATTTTATTCCAAAATGTAGCCATTCTCAACTTAATAATAATTTCAACAGGAAAACGGCCAATTTCACCGTAGACCATGAAATTTGGTGTACTGCTTCTTAAGCTTAGAATTCTTTTACAATATTGCAAGTGCATTTTTTCTATGCCCTGTTTATTTTCAAATCCCCATACTTCACAAGAGTAAACTCAAATTGGAGTAATAAGTGAGTCAAAAAGCTTTAATTGTAAGTCAATCGGGATGGCTAAGTTTCTTATTTTTCTGCATAAAGCATATAATGCTTTATTTGCCTGATCTAACAATTTCTTTCGAGCTGTACAAAAATGTGCATTATAATTAAATATAATCCCTAGGTATGAGTACGAATCTTGTAAATCTATAGCCTGACCATATATTTTAAAAACAACATTAGTTTTATATTTCTTTTTGCTAAACACTACAATTTTTGTCTTATTCGTATTTACAGTGAGTTTCCAAATGTTACAATACTCTTCAAAAGCTGATATTGCCTCTTGAAGGCTTTCTGCCGATTCAGATACAATTACAGTGTCATCTGCATAAAGTATTATAAATATTTTTAAATAACATGCAATTGTGTCTTGACATTTTTTAGATATTTGTTCAAGATCACTGATATTATTTTCCAAGAAAAAGGTTTCCAAGTCGTTCAAAAACAATCAGAACAGAAAAGGATACATATTTTCCCCTTGTTTCACCCCTACCTCACTATTAAAAAATACAGAACATTATTCTCCTTTTCGTATACATGTTTTGATATTTTTATACATATTATATATAACTTTAAAAATGTTACCCTGTATATTTGATTTTTGTAGTTTTTGCCACAATCCTAATCGCCAAACTGTGTCGAATGCACTTTTGAAATTAACGAAAGAACAAAACATTTTTTTTTCCAAAAGAAAAATACATCGCTATTAGAGAGTGTAAAACAAAAATATTGTCTACAGTTGAAAACCCACTTCTAAATCCAATCTGTGCCCCCGAAATTAGCTCGACTTAGAGAATTCGGTGAATAATCTCTCCGGAAAATGTTTCACAAGCTGAACTTGATACTTGTGTTGAAAAACTCAGTAAACTATTTATAAATTCAGCTAAGACAACTTTTGGAACAAAGAGATCGAGAAACATAAAAGAGGAAAATAGTAAAGTAAGTGTATCTAAAAACCATGATTTGGAGTAGACATAAGAGAAATAAAACAGAATCCTCAACATTAGAGATGAAAAAGGCAGAAAAAGAGTATAAAAAGCTGCTCGACACAAGTATCATTAATCATAGGAAAGAAATGAGACAAAAGATGAAGGAATTAAGGTCGAAAAATAGTAAAGAATATTGGAAAATATTAAATTCAGGTTGTCGTAAAAAGCAACCAAATATTTCTATTAGTTCACTTTTTGATTTGTTCAAAAAATTGAATGAAGCTCTCGTTAACATAGAACATGATTACGATCTCCTAAATATAGAACCTCATTTTATAAATACCCCTAATATTGAAATAAATGGACAAATTACCGCGGATGAGATATTAAAGTCTATCCAAGATTTAAAAACACAGAAGGCATGTGGCGATGATAATATAATTAATGAATATATATAATCATCTGCACATTTGCTTATACCGATTTATGTTAGATTGTTTAATTGTATATTCGATTCAGGTAAAGTACCATGTACATGGCTTTCACTGGGATTCGAGCTTATGGCAATAGGAATTAAAGCTAATAAGTTTTCAATACTGTATATAGTCAACAAAAGGCATGATACAACAGAACATACAAATCAACAATTGTAAAGGCTTCAAATAAATAATGCGCAAAAAATAGATGCAAAAACGGCTGTGAAATACTTATGGTAGCACTGAGGTTCGAATGTAAAAAATCAACCCAGAAAAACATGATGTGGTGAGTAGCTAACAAAAAGTTTATATTTTAAAGCATTCTGGGGTTAAAGCTAATAAACATTTAAAGCCGAAATTTAACAAAATTTAGTCTCCCATTTTAAGCTATCCCAAAAACAAATAGATTGGGTACTAATTCTATAAAAGCAGGATCAAAAGTTATACTAAGTAGGCCATACTGTTAATAGTCAATGGTTCCTTGAGCAAGTTGAACATGTAAATATTAAACATTAAATAAAACATACTTCGCCTTGACAATGGTATGGTTATTATTTTAATTCTGCAAATTTCTTAACAAATTTTATTTGAAGAAGGTTGGCAATGTTTAAATACGATAAATATATTACAAATAGCCTTATCATTACAAAATATATCAATAAAACATATCAACATAAATATAAATGTCTACTTTTGACAGCCAGGTTTCAAAAAGGGAAATAATTGAAACGCAAATCGAACACATCCGTTTATCTTTTCTTGATCGGCAATCATCGGACCAAACCTTGTCTTCACGAGTTAATGATCGGCAATCATCGGAACAAAGCAACCGAAACTTAATTAGTCTCCACAACAATGGCGAGAACGACAAACATGGACATGGATTTACAGATTTCTAGTTGTTGGGAACATATTTCGACTTTAAACATGCATGAGTAGCTTAGTTAAGTTACCGTCGTATTTCAATTGGAATTTTCAGGGGAAAACATTGTTCACCCAAATCTGGTGTAATATTACTTTAAATATATCTACTTTCTTTTGTTTTTGATTTGAAATATAATAGGCTTTATTTATATATAAAAATATTAAGGTTATAAGCAGGTTTAGATCAAAATAAGCCTGATCATATATTTTATAGCCAAAAACAAGAGTTTCTAGGTTAAAAACATGATCTCTTATATAAAGATTTGTTGTCATTTTTTTTCACCTCTTGCCAATATGTTTTGCTATATGTACAACCAAAGTAAAAATGTTCATAATTTTCATTTTCTTTGCATACCAGAAAGTCACTATCATTTACTATTCTCCATTGTTTTAACATTTCTTTGCATGCTAATATAAAGTGAATAAGTTTCCATTTAAATTATTTTAATTTATTAACTCTAAATAATTAAAAGTGAACAATAAAGTTTGCTGCATACAAGTCAAAGTATGCATTCTGTCCTTCTGTAAACATTTTTCCCATTTAGTATAAGATATGGCCATAGTATGGGTTTTTCTTTTAATTGTGATTCTAATAATATTGTATACACCTCTTTGTTTTTTATTTGTTCAATTCAATATTTTATTGGAAAGAGCACATAAGAGGCGTGATCCAAAAACATAAACTGATACATTACAATAATATGACATACATGTGGATGATTTGAACATACAGGCATATTCATTTGTAGATTTTGTTTCTGATTGTTAGGTATTTTAATATACTTTTGTGGAATTACTTGAGTTTTTATTGAATCTTGTGACATGATAATATCTTTCCACTGTTTTGGGATTGCTTTTTTCAAAATATTCAGTTCTGATATCCAGTTTTCTTTGTTTCGTAATTTGACTATAATTTTATATTCTGAAATACGACCATATTCATCTAAAATATCATTAATACAAATAATTCCACTTTTTATCCAATTAACTTTTGCTAAGCATTTGCCTTTAAGTTTTATATACTTATTTCCCCATGTTAATTGTTTTCTTATTTCTCTAAAATTGTGTGTACTTTTATTCCTCCCTCCTCCACAAATAATCCATGTTTTCAATAAATTTTTATAAAATGATGGAATACTTTTGCTAAACTCATTTTCAAAAGATATATAGCTACCCAAATTCATATCAAATATGAGAAAGTTTTCTCCAATATTCTCGAATTTTCCAGTTTTCGTTACCATTTTCCAATAATCTTAATATCCATTTAACTTGTAAGGTTTTTATATATGAAAGAGTATTATTGGAAGTATTGAAATGTACATAACTTATCAAAAACCTAATAATACAAATAATAAAACAGAATTAAATAAATGACAATATTGAGCGAAACTTGTAATGATACTATGAAAACGTGAATAAGTTTCACGGAGTTTATTACTGTAAAGAAAATATTTATTTCCAACAATTGCAAATTAAGATAACGGATAATTTATGACCGTAAAGTTTTTAATTCTTTACATCTATCGTTGAGTTTAGTATTAGTCAATCTGCAATGTTGATTGCATTGTATTTTGTTCAAACCACTAACATTATTAGTATATTAATATTTTAATATTTTATCAGATAATAGAAGTACAACACGCTAAGCCCAGTATACATGCCATTGAAATGTCCTCTGTAGGAATGATTTGAAATTTGATACCAAAAATAAAGAAAAGGGGAGGGGGTAAATTGCCATTCATTGAATCTTTCTATGAGGCACTAAAATGTCTTGTCTTTACGAACTTCTTGATCCCATACTCTCAATGTTTTTACCATCATGTTCAAGAATATTTAATTAATTAATGGGTCAAACTGTTTTACACGTTTTAATTTGAAATATTACTTCAAAATTACATTTGTTTCTACTTTAAATCACAAAACCTTACATATATATATATACTTATAAACATTGTACCTGACGATCTGCAACAGCAGTGAAAACGTTAGTACAAGAATGTTGTGAAAAATCCGTTTTGTTCTTTTTTTACTAATTTCTTTTATATGTACCAGCATACGGATTTCATTTGACTTTTTAATATATATATTAAAAATTGCTGAGTTAGATTGCTGTCAAATTATGATATTAAGTATATATGTACCATCAACACACGCTTATGCACATGTCTTACGTCTATCCCTAGATTTGCCTTACGAGAAAAGGTAACACTACGATTATTGAAGCTCCTTTTGTTAGGGAGTGGATGTGTTCGAGTGGTCTAGGGCGATGGACGTTAGGCTAAGCGAATGGTGCTGCAGTGTATCAATGGTGTGGGTTCAAATCCCGTCGAGGGAAGAACAAAAATTTGACAGCTCTAAAATCTAATTCAAACACTGTTCGGTTTAATTTTCAGACATATATATTTATATATATATATGCGTCTGAAAAAGTAGCCAACGTATGAACCTACGAGATGTCGGATCGGAAACAAGTGTTAACGATACTGTGCAAACAAACAAAAATGATAAATAAACGTCTAAAATGTTAGCACAACGATATCATAAAAAGATGTTAAAATGTAACAAAAATAACTAGAAGTCTACAAAAAGACTATAATTATAATTAATTCGACGGATATTTCGCTTGACCGACAGAGCTTCATCAGCGTCTGTAATCCGATTTGAAAAATGGTCACGTGACCATCAGTTATCGTGACGTAAATTACTAAAAATCATAATCTTGAACTTTATACTTTATCTTATTCAAGTTAGTGTGCAATATGCTTGAATAATATAAAGTATTATCTTTTTATGATATCGTTGTGCTAACACTTTAGACGTTTGTATATATATATATATATTACGAATTTAGTTTGTTACACATATTTTCATTGGTTATTCAACCCTGAATGTCAGCATATATTCGGAAAACAGACGGGGTATATATGTACGTTTTCGGTCTCCCTCATTTGGGCCTCAAAAAACAATAACAACGTGGTTGACAAAAACAAAAATATTTACGCTTCACTGAATCAATATCATAATACGGAATAATAAATGTATTTTTACCAAATTAAATGCTGTTTTTAAACTCAAAACGGTTGTATGAACAAAAAAGATATTCTTTTCTTCAATAAAAAAATTAAAATATACCTTTCACAAATCTACACCAACCACTCAATTCGTGCAACGGGTGCAACTATCCTCGGAAGAAACTGTTCAATCAACGTGTTTCATCAAAGGAAACACAAGCTATGGGAGACACAAGTTCTGTTCGTGGAGAGCAACCATCTCAACTATCCTCAATAATGCCACCGCACAGTACTTCCCGGTTGCAACTCATGCCGCCGACACAAACAGTTCAAGTTCAACATCACTTGTTCAAATGAGAGCCAATGCACATGTTTCATCGTCGGTTACGGACGTCGTTGACATTTTGGATGTAAATTATGATGATTTATTTTGTGATTATAACACTCTTACAACAGTTAATTCCGTCACAAACACCAGAACAATTCAGCAAACTCCCATGTTCCACGGCTGTACCATTACAAATTTGAACATAACAATCAACAAGTGAAAGTGTGTTAAAGTTTCCGCCTTTAAAACTTTCGAGGTCACGGGGCCACAACAAGTTTTTGCTTATTGTTAACATTTTGATTATTGAAATTGTTTCACAAACCCATTGTTTTGTTATGTAATATATTAATGTTATAATTATAAAGTTTATTAAATTTACTGCATATGAAATTGTGTTGATTTAGAAATATTGAACAGGATTTTCCTTTATGAGACACCTCAGTACATAAAATATCACGTGACAAATATTTGACGTCATTGAACAAAGAATGTCAGAGGTACGAAAAGGGACATCTAGAAATACGGAAAATGAAAATAAAAGATGCAAAATATTTAATAAGGTTTTAAATATTAATTGGGACTATGTACGTGGTAAAAAAAAACAAAAGGAAAATAAAAAAAAAAAAAAAAAAAAAAAATTAAAAAAAAAATATATACGACAGTTTGGTTCTGTATTTAACAAAAACATGGTTAAATCCGTAATATATTTGTTATTCAGCTATCAGACAGGGTATATAGTGTGACATTCCCTGCTTATGCTCTATATTCCCTTCGGCTGCGCCTCAGGGAATGTCACATTATATACCCTGTCTGATAGCTGAATAACATATAATATATATATATATATATAAAGTCTAAGGGAATCTACCAACCAGAGAACTTAATGAGTAACGGATCGTCGAGACATGACGATGCAGCACAAACAAAATAAATTATAGAAGTCTAGAAGATTGTGTAACGATACCGATAAAGGTGTTGCAAAAAAAATATATTGACATTGTGGAAGGGCTGCTTAGACTCGCCAACGTATTGGAGGCCACAAACGGAACACTCAAGAATGTAAATAACATTTGCACTCTTGCAATTAACAGTGCAAAATATTTTGTACTGTTTTCCGGTGACCTTACTGGTATACGATGACGAGTGTTGCATATGTTTACAATATTTGCAGCGTTTGTCTCCACAAGAGTGACTCTTGCCTATAGTTGTGTTAGGCTTTGACATCTCTGCCCGCACCAACAGTTTTCTCAAACTGTTTGGTTGTTTGAAAGCAACCATGGGAGGCTCAGGAAAGACTTTGGACAGTTAGGATTTTTTTTCGACGGATGTCCAATGCCCACGAATGGTGTTGAAGCTGTTTCTCAGACAGGGATGGTATGTGAGGACACAAGGGGTTCTTTTACATTTCTGTTTTTCTTTGTACTGAAGAAAGCTGCTCCTGGAGATGTTATTAGCTTTGTTAAAGCTTTTCTTGATAATATTTTGTTTGTAACCCCTTCTTTTCAAATTATTTTTAAGTTGACCCAATCGTTTTTAAAAAATTTATCGGTGGAGCAAATTCGCCTGATTCTAAGAGCTTGACTGTATGGTATGCTCTTAGTCACATACCATACAGTCAAGCTCTTACAATATGGCGAATATATATATATATATAACAGAAATTAGTTAAAGAAGAACATATATACAGTTGATATGAAATTTAATCAAGTCGGTACCAATTTGTGATCCTTTCTGTGCAAAACCATTGATCATACAGAGTGGGGGTGAATCTACTTCAAAATGTAGGATGTCAGATCCATAATTCGGCAGCCATTTTGTCACGCTTGAAGGCAAGTCTTTACTTTTAGCATTATTTATTGTAAGGATACCATTTAATGTGATAGTGCGCCAAAATTCCATAAATACCTGCTAAGCAACGGTATATCCTTCGTTCAAAAGCATGTTGTTAAACTGTACATCATAACGTAGGATAGTTCGTAACGGTCAACCAGATCGTGATGACGACCATATATTTTTTGTAGCGATGACGGCAAGTTAGGAGGAACGTAGCCTTGTTTGAGTAGATTTTGCGTCAGCAGCTGAGTTCTGTCCAGAAAATCACTGTACTTGGAACAAGCTCTAGAATAACGGATAAGTTGTGAAATGTAAGCTCCATCCGTTTGTGATACTGGAATATTGCTACTGAAGTCATGATAGTATGTGTGTAAAGTGGGGCTTGGTATGGGATTCTGACAAAGCAGATGTTCACTCTGTACACTTTTCAGTTGGTATTGCCATTATAGGTGAAATTGTATCTCCTAACTTTAAGCCTAAGTTCAAAGCGATAGAACATATCATGAAACTTTGGACCTTACAAATTTAAGCACAAATAGGGAAAATCACAATCATTAAAACACTTAGCATTTATAAATTAAACCATTAATTTGTTTAGCCATACCCGACCCATGTATGGCATTGATCAAAACATTTAACTGCAAAATATTTTCCTTCTATGAAATGATGAAGTTGGTATAGACGTTAGGGAGTCTTAAGATGTTGAATCTAAGGTCTGAAATAAACGTGGATTAGAAGAATTTTTAAAGGCAGTTCAAGAATCAGTAAGGTATCGCCATTTTTTGAGACTATTGTTATGTTATATTTAGGATAATTAGGTCCAGCTACAAAATTTAAAAAATCCTTTCTGACAAGAAGTGCTTAATGCATAGAATGATCTTCACAAGAACAAATAACATTAAGTTCTGGGGCCGTCGTGGTTGTGGTCGTAAGGTAGTTGCATTTTACAACTATCTATGCAATCAGTGCTTATCATTACTAGCGTTGTGAGTTCCAATCCCGCTCGGAGAGGATATACTCGATGCAACATTATATGATCAAGTTTGTCACTGATATGCCGCAGGTCGGTGATCTTATCCAGTTTCCCCCACCAATAAAACTGACTGTCACGATATAACAGAAAACTTGCTAATTTAAGCAATATTTATTTAGGAAATAATCAGAATATACAGTACAACAAACATAGTAAATACAGACAGGATTCAGAAGCAAGCAATTATTGCTTTATAAATCTGTCTCCTAAAACTTGTTGAAAGTGGCGTTAAGCACCATGATCTCCCCCCTTAATCAAGTTGTGAAGATTTAAGCACCAGCAGTATTTGGAACAATAATAAATTTCCCAAAGGTAATCAAACAATTGTTTACATAAATAGGATAAAAAGGAATATTTCTACTGATTTGGTTGATATACATTTGTATTTAAAGTCAACTAATGGCTTTAAAAAAATTAAATTTAAAGAAACTTATAATGTTAAAACTAACTTCCTTAGCTACCAAAGTGTAATTTAAGCAATTACATCTTATTTAAACGTGTTTAATATATCCAATAGTGATTTACAAAAAGAGAACCCCCCCCCCCCTACTGGTGTCTTCCCATTTATCCAACTTTTGAAAATCAGATATTCCCATTTATCCAACTTTTTGAAAATTAGATAGTACAGGTAAAAAATAAAAGTGGGATAATAAATAAGGGTAATAACAAAATTACCGAACTCCGAACAATCTTACAAAGGGAAAAGGGGAAATGAAACCTCATGATTATATAAACAGATAAATGAGATCAAAGCTAATCAAGAACAAAGGACACTTAAATAAAGCTTGGGTTGTGTGACAGGTGAATAATTGGACTAAAATTTGGACCAGGACAATGTATACATGTCTAGGTATACATGTGCATTTTTATTTCCATATATTTCATTCAAAAATGAAAATATATAAAAAATATTATTACTATTTTTGAATGAAATCTAAATTTAATCGGCTATGATACATGTATTTCTTTATTTTTCTTTTTGAGTCGATCGCGTCTTTCTCTGGAATAACTTGATGAAAATTCAGACTGAAATTGTATATAATATACATTTGTACCCTTATTGACAGGATATTATCATCTACCTCCTGCCTTTTACAATTAATAACATTTTCTTGAATTGTTTTTCTGTATGTAAAGTGTGCACTTTGGAAGAGGAATTTATTACATGCACCATTTTTCTCTTGTGATCATGACAAGAAATAGAAGAGTTTGACAATACCAAAGGGAGGTAATAAGAATCCGTAAATCGAAAAACAAATGGGCAAACAACGATCTACAAAACATGCATATAAAACTAAAGATCGAGTAGCACGAACTCCACTAAAAACCAGGAGTGAACTTAGGTGCCCCGGAATGGTAGGCAGTGCCTGCTCCACTAGTGGCACCCTTCATGTTAATCTAGTTAAAAACCCGGTGATAAGTCATGAATGAGGAAAGGGCCTGGTTTACGACAAGTGGAGCATATTCGTGGTCAATTGTGACACAGATATCCCATATCGGTCAAACAAGTCAAGGAAAACTTTCGAAGTGATGACTTCAACATAACCAAGAGGAACCCTTGATTCAGTAGGTTCCTTGTTAGCAGCAACCCTCTATCAAGGAAATCCTAATAGAAACCACAAGCTCTAGAATATTGTATCAACTGAGAGATATATACTACTTACGGAGGTGCTGTTGGAATGTTGCTAGGATATATCCTTTTATAATGGAAAACAAGTATGCAAAATTCCTCAATTGAATTGGTTTCTCTTGACCTTGTAAAGTGTACAATATTTCCTTTAGTGACCCTAATCTCTGATTGTGAATGCATAAGGTTTGTGAGTTGCATGCTTAGCAATCTTTTCATCAGTAAATAAGGTTTAATGATATATTATAAGCTAATAATTACAATGTGCATGTAAAATTGAAATAAAGAATATTCTGTACATTGCACATTAAATTTATCCTGAAACTCAGTTTGCATAAAGAGAAAGTTTTCAAAACTTTACATTTATTTACATGCAAATTATAATTTTTTCCCCTTTTCATTTATTCAAACCTTATACATATACATATACTGGAAAAATTATCAGGTTTTTTGGTCGAATAAACACCTAATTAATGCTAAATAAACAATCCTACAGGTAAGAAATTAAAAGTTGGATAAATGGGAAGACACCTTACCATGTATCCAACTTTTAAATTCTTACCTGTAGGATTGATTATTTAACATTAATTAGGTGTTTATTTGACCAAAATACCTGATAATTTGTTCCAGTACATGTATATGTATAAGGTTTGAATACGTCTGTCATCTCACAATCTTTTTATAGAAACTGGACGATATACAGGTATTGTTAGAAATGAAAGATAATGTATTTTATGTAACTTGAATGTACTGGAGGACGAATTCCATTTTGCTTTGCAATGTACAAAGTATAATGATCTGCGCACAAAATACATCAAGAAATATTATTGGGATCTTCCGGTATGATGGCAGCCGAGTAAGGACATGTTTAACAGGCTCTCAAAATACCATTTACTAATACGTCATTATTCTATCAACTTATATCTGGCTTAATGAATTTTAATTTTGTGAACAATTGTGATTAACATTGGAAACGGACAAAGGATATCTGCGCGTATAGCATTTATTGACTGAGTAGCAGGACAAGTGGTTGTACACGCGTTTCCGCCATTAAGAGTCGAGTAGACCGCACTCAAGTACGATGGATGACCAACAAAAATTTGAGGAGCTCAAACGGATGTACACCGGTAAGGACCTTTCTGAATGTTTTGCAAATTTACATATGACATTTGACAAAGAAATCTAAAATGTTAATCATGAAATGGCAAGAATATCCGAGAAGGTAAGTGTACTAGACTCAAATGCACAACTTGTAAATGATGACTTGCAGAATATTCATAACACAGTTGTCCCTAATTTAGAAGAAACAATTTCTGATGAGAAGAAAGAGCGATTAAAGTTAGAGATTTGGGGGAGAATGTGGAACCTGGTGATAAGTGGAATAGAAGGGGGCTTTGAAGAAAAACCTAGAGAGACTGAGACTAAAGTGAGAGGGTTCTTCCAAACAATGCTTCGTATGTCACTCGGTGAAGCCAATTCGGTTCTCCTACAGGCATGTTACAGGTTGCCAGGCGGTGATGAAAAGAAACGTCGAGTCATCATCAGATTGAATAGCCTTATGGTACGGGACGAAATTCTGAGTAAAGCTATGCAGTTTCAACGAGGGTGTGGTTATAATGTCGTACCTGATGTTCCACCATCGGTTAGCGTATTGCGCAGTAAATTGCTTCAAAGGCGGCGGGAAATGGAACCAGCAGATCGAAGAAAGACAAAACTGGTCTACATGAAAGAGTACCCGTTTGTTTACCTGAGGACAAAATAGTTTAATAAAGTTTATCCCGTTGTCTCATTTGTTAGTCATCAGTGTTGATTTTTTTTCTTTTCTACGGACATTAGTGAACATTAACGGTAATAGAAAAAGGGAAATTTCCAGATTACTATTTTTTTTGTATTTACACACATATATATATTTGACGTAATGTTTATATTAAAGCTTGATGCTTTCTCTCTATATTTGAAACTGTAGTTTTTAATTTTTATTGTTTTTGTTTTTGTTTTTTTTTCAGAAGTTGTGACACTTTTCTTTATATGGTGTGGGGTTTTTTTTCTTTTTTTTTTCTATTTGTTTGTTTTTTTCCTTTTTTTTCATTAAATTAATCCCTTATAAGTTTTTGAAATTATAAGTTATAAGGTCTTGGTATACGATAAACACGTGCACATGGCTAATTTGAATAAAGTTATATATGTAATGTCGACCAATCAAAAGTCTCCGATCCGAGGTCGACTCCGAGTAGTATACCGGAAGTTAATTCTGTAAACAAAACATGGGGAACATGCAGCTTACTTTTTTCTCTCTTATTTTAATCATAATGATATAACGATAGTTTTTCTGGTGAGAGGTAAAACATACAAACACAATTATCATGTATAATCCATTTTAGAACTACTGTGCCCCACTGTGTCAACGTTTCACCCTGATTGGCAGCAGTTTATAATTGCCATGTGACTGTCGCACCACCAGGCCGTTAGTGCAGTAGGGCTCAGACTCAGTGGGTCACAATTTACCTTGTTGCATATTTAGTTCGTATATATTTTATCTGCACTTTTTTTTTCTTTTCTTTTTTTCTCGACCCAGGCCCAAGAATTATATGCAGATTTTTATTATCTTCAGATAGTGAAAAAAAAAGAGGGTGGGGGAGGTCTACTCTTGACAGAAGATTACAAGTCTGTATAACACAATACATGTATTGATTTTATATTCTTAGAACAGGACAGTAGATTGTGCTGATAATTTATCTGCGATAGAATTAATACAGTGTTTAGTCATACCTGTTAACCTCTGGGAACTGCTAGGGGGAGATTTCCCCCCTACCAACTCTTCTATGGAGGAGATTTTGTGGTTCGCCTTTAAACGCACAAAATTGTACCTTGTAGTTGCATACATGTGATAGAGTTGCTATGCTACAACTGGAGATTTGTAAATTTTTGGCTGGAGATTTGGTCTCATAACTGGAGATTGTTTATCGACGTATTTGGTGCATGTTTTTATTGTTAATTGATGATTTCCTTTTGTTTGTTTCAGTATTGAACCAACTGCATCCCATTTCAATATATATTGTTTACATTTCTGTCTTATTAGTAGCTTCCTTATCCCCAATTTCATATGATGAATGAAGGATAAAAACTGTATTTATAATTTATTCATAATCATTAGGTTATAACAAAGCAATAAAAATGAAGACAGAATGCTCTGAACAATAAAGTCATAGAGCACTAATATTAAAAAGTCACTTTGCTGTTGGTGCGTTGGGTGATAGCATACGTTTTGGCATTTTTGTGGTTTATCAATTCCATCCTGGAACTTAGTCCTTAAATAATACTTTGATCGGCTTTGGTCCCAAACAAGCCATAACAACTCAATCCGAGATGAATTCATTGCACGTTTGATCGAAATAAGAAGTTTTCCTCGGCATCAAAGGTTGTCCGACTCCTGTTTGCACAACGGTTTATAACTATTTTTAATTGCCGCTATCACACTTCTAATCATCTAAGCGTGTGCCACAAACCCACTTCCTTATCCCCAATTAACTGTCAATCAATGGATAATTGTTGTATAATCATCAACACCTTAATTAATCGCCATGACCCAATTTACCTGTAAAGGTGTCAAACAGATCAATAACCGAATATCATTTACATTCGTATTTCTCGGCGTTTTTCATCAGCGCGGGAGTTCCAAATGGGAATTTCCAGAAATATTGATCGCAAAATGTAGGTCAAGATTTTATTGTACTTGATTTTTTTGTTGGGGGGGATATCGTGCGGGAGGAAAAGGTGTGTGCGGGAGATTAATGTCTCCTGCGCATGAGACCCAGTCCATGCGGGAGATAAAACTCCCGCGAAAAGGGGAGGGTTAACAGGTAAGGTTTAGTATTGTTTTTTGTTGTTGTTTTTGTTTTTTGTCCAATGCAACTTGATCATTTTTCTGCCTGTTCAGATTAGTGCATACAGCATACATGTACAATTTATGAATAATATTTGTCAAGTATTAAGCACACAGAGAAAGCTCAAGGTATGACTTTTGTTTTAAATGTTGTTTTGAGCTCAAGCCTGTCTTCAACACACTTTCAATTTGTCAGTCGTCTGTCGTCTGAAAATATATTATTATAATTATTATTTTTTTTTTCCCCCTCATTCATGATGAGGAAGAAATTTTCATTGGGGGGGGGGTGCATTTGTAGGGTTTTTCTATATATAAAACATGATCTGTATGAAACATTGGCTTTTGTGAACACACGCTCTTATGAAGCAACATTTTTATGTACATGTATTAGGAATATCTACAGCTATGGCATTGTTAAAAATTGGTAGTATCAATTGTAGGGGGCTTTCATCAGATAAAATAAAGAGACGAGACATATTTTTAAAGTGTAGACAAAACTATGATATTTCTTTTTTAATTGATACACATAGTAAAAATGAAACTGAACCATACTGGAGATCAGAATGGGGTAAACGATATAACATTTAGCTCTCAGTCCAGTAATAGTAGGGGCGTAGCAATTTTATTTCGAAATACATTTCAATATCATATTGAGAAGGAAATAAAAGATAGTGACAGGAACTTTATCATTTTGAGTGTTAGAATTAATAATACTCTTTGGACACTGGTAGCAGTATATGGGCCGAATAATGATGAGCCTCAATTTTTTACAAATCTACAACTTAAAATTGAAAGTTTACGTAACTCATCAGTAATAATTGGTGGTGATTGGAATAGTGCCTCTTAACTATAGTATGGATACGTTGAATTATATGCATAAAAATAATGAAAAAGCACAAAAACAAATTCACTTCACTTGACTTAGTTGACTCTTTTCGAGAACTTAATCCTGATATAAAGAGGTATACATGGAGAGGTCCTGCTAAAAAACAAGCTAGGCTAGATTATTTCCTTATTTCTTCTCATCTTCAATCATTTATTCATGAGTCCAATAATGGTATAGCATATAGGTCTGACCACTCACCAGTGTATCTGACATTTCAGTTTACAGAACACGAGAGGGGTAAGGGAACTTGGAAGTTCAATAATTGTCTCTTGCAGGATGAAGAATATATTAAAATTGTAAAAGATTGTATAGACAAGGTAATTGGTCAATACAAAACAGAAGATAATGAGATTAAGTTCAGTATTGATGACCAGCTGTTTTGAGAAACCTTAAAAATATGCTACGTGGTAAAACCATATCATACTCTACCTTTAAGAAAAAAGAGAGAGAAAATATTGAATTGAACTTGAATCAAAGTTCACTATTTTATATCAGAATGGGGGGACGCATGAGGAGGAAATTTCTAAATTAGAATCTGAGTTAAAAAATATAAGGGAAGAAAAAGTCAAAGGTATAATTATAAGAGCTAAAGCTAAATGGAACATAGAAGGTGAAAGAAGTACTCGTTACTTTTGCAATGTTGAAAAAAGACACTACACCGAAAAAATTATTCCAAAATTAATTTTGGAGGATAATACTGAAGTTACACATCAGAAGGATATTTTAGTACAACAACAATTATTCTATCAAACTCTATATGAATGTAGAGGGACCATTTTCACAGATGAACACTTGAATTCTTTTTTTGATGATAATAATCCATATATTTCTAAATTAGGACAAGACAGGTTATGGAAACGATTATCTCCCTTGGCTATATACTCATCCATTACAAAATATAGGGGGGTGCTAATGTGTGTATCGTGTTAGGTAAATGAGTTTGCCAGACATTTATTTATGGATATATTGTGACAAAATATGGATGTATTTGTTTGAAATATATATTTCCCAAGGAGGTTTTTATTATTTTACATTCAACATACGTCTTCATGTAAAATTTTGGATGTGAAGTAAAATACAATCAAAATTTGGGCCAAATGTTACCAGCGAGCTGCTGGCAAGATCAGGATCAGAATCAGGAGGATTTTTAGTTTGACAAATTTTTCTGAATGGCTTTTTGTTCTTTTGTAAGGTATTTTTACATTAATAATTATATATAAAAACAGAAAATATTTCTATGAAATAAATTAATTAAAAAAAACACGTGTTTTCTTAGAATATGGTAAATCCGAGGATTTATGATATGCAAAGCAGATGTTTGTTTACAAACAATAATTATATATATATAAGTGTATTTTACAAACAACTAATGGTACGTAGATACATTGTATCTAACATAGTTAACGCTTAATCCAAATTTTATTTAGCATACATATGCATTTTTATTATTTTATTTTATTTTATGAATATAAATTGTTATTAAAAACAGAGGTTCTATTTAGATCATAGATCGGCTTCACACTACTACAGGAGTACAGACAGTATTGTAAAATAGTCATTTCATTTTTACTATGCGCATATAGACAAACTGTGTTAATCACTATTGGTTCAATTATTTTTTTACAAAAAGTTTTTCAGTAGTAATTTTGTAATACTATACAGTACTATGATTATCTCCCTTTATTTAAATTCCTTAAAAAGCATTTTCCCCAATAATTATTGTTAATTCAACTTTTTGCATTTAATTGTTATATTTTGAAAATTGTTCAGTCGGGAAGCCAACGTCAGCTTCCGTAACTCCTCCCATAAGGCTAAAAACATTTACGCAAGGGCAGATAATAATAACCCACCAGGTGTCGCCCATAATCGTAATAGGTATTGACGTTTGTTTACCATGACGATTACAGAATAAATCTTATATGAGAGATAAATATAAATAAATGCATTCCCAAAAAACGTGAATTATCATGGTTAAATAAATAAGTTGCAGAAAAAAACCCAAGAAAGTGTTTATTAGACATAATATCGGTATAAAACAAGGTATTTCCCGAGGTATTTGTTTTTGTTGTTGTAGCCAAGAATATATGGCGGGAAATTCTCGAGGCTAAGAATAACTGACACAAACGCATCCCATTGGTTGTCAGTAAAAACTATGGTCAAAAATAGGTTTACCCATCATTCAAATGTGTAACGAAATATAAAAATAGCCATCATTCCGCCTTTAATTTGCAAAACAAGGTTTGTAACTAGGATGCTGTCAGCCGCCATTTTTTTATAAAGAAGACGCTGAAATTCTGAATGAATAAATAAATAAATAAGTTTGATCTAAAGTCGGCATGGTTAAAAACAACAAGCATACAAATATAAACTCTAATGAGCTTTTGACCGACATACAACATAAATAACAATAATCAAGGCATGCAAAAATAAATTAAAAACAAAGAAAAACAAAGTTAGCACTACAAGAAAAGCACAGACATGTAAGTTGGTAAGAAATCTGAAATAACTAAAACATGAAATTAAAAGCAATTTAAAAGCAGATATTATAGCTGAACAGAATTAAAAATAATAAGCTTACATGAAAGCTAAGCATAACTAAAAGCTACACAATATTCAATAATAAAACTAAGTACAACATATAAAAGTATAAAAGATGGACATGACCTGATTGATGGTAAAAAGCATACTTTAAACGTCAGCACAAACTGAGCATTTGCAATCATTCCCATTCCATGACTTCAAAAACTGATTGAACTGATTAAAATTAGATATTAGAAGAAAAAGTAGCCTTTGTTTTATTTGCATTTAGAGTATCATAACATAATTAATTTGATTAATAGTTACATGTATTCCTGCGATATAGTTTGAGATATTTATGATGTATTTAACATATCGCCCCCTCCCAAATAGATCTCGAACCATATTTAAACTGACATCATGTGAACATATTCCAGTCTCAGCTTCTGGTTTTTTTTACCATTTACAGTACACTTTAACAATAATATATTTCAGATTTACAGCATAGGTGACCATGATTAAATAAGATTTTGTCTTTTTTATTTTGTCAGTATTTGCATTTATTATTTAAAACAGGTATCAAACCCTATAAACTGATTTCATGTTGTTTTAACATTTAAAACTTGTATGGTCTTGTGGTCAGAAATTTAACCTGTAAAATTATATGGTCTTGTGGTCTGAAATTTGACTTGTTAGCTTAGGGATATTTCAGTCTCTGCTTCTGATTTTTTACCATTGTTCACTGATCAATCATATACAATTGTCTCGAATTCGGTTGAGTCGAATTTTTTTCGAAGTCCCGAACTTCGTTGTGTATAAATATATATAATTTGACTCCTGTTGAGTCGAATTCGAATGAGTCGAAATTTCGGTTGTCTCGAATAAAAGTTTTGGTCCCGAGATGTAGAAAGCCATATTATTTACATTCGCTAAGTCAAATTTACCTGTCAAAACATGTGTATTACCTTAGGATTAAAATCGGATCACAGGTGAAACATCCGGTCATTGAATTTGACATTTTTACCTTAGGCTATTTCACATGTTTATTTCACAATCTGTCAAATTAATTAGTGATAATATTTGAATTGGCTTGGTATTATGACACAGGTTAGATGTGTACAATCCGATTCATAATAAGTGCGCTTGGGTCGGCATACATCAATGATTATGAAAAGTACACAAAGGAAGCGTTTTATCTATTGAATTATTTGTCGGAAATTAATTTTGATTAAAGAAGAATAGTTTTCTTCTACACTATTGAATAATAAAAACACACCATTTATTGTAAATAAACAGTATTGCACAAAGAAAAATACGTCATGATGGGTGAAGTTTAATAACAATGCAACAGGTGAAAAACATAAACAAAACAGATAAACATATTCATTCACACAAAAAAAGATATCTAGAAGTTATCAGTCGTTTCACAAGATTCAAAGAATTTAACGGAGAGAAAAAAACAGCAACAAAAACATCGAATATGTTTAAAATCGTTCCGAGAATAGGGACATGCAATGCTGGTTTTAGCTCTTCAAAATTTCGCTCGAGTTGTCTCCCTTTCGTTGTTAAACAAACCACACTTCCGGTATCTTCGTAGCTCCTCTTGATTCGAACTACGGTTGACTCGAATTTTTTCCATGGTCCCATCGAATTCGAGATAACGAGAGTCAACTGCATTTCAATTATTTCAGAATACAGTATCTGAATAATCTGATTAAATAAAAGTATTTATGATTGTTTTGTCTTTTTTTTAGCTCACCTGACCCAACGGGTCATGTGAGGTATTGCCATCACTTGGCGTCCGTCGTCCGTTCGTTAACTTTTCATATTTTAATCTACCCCTCTGAAACAACTGGACCAAATGGAACCAAACTTGGCAGAAAGCATCTATATAAGGTCCTCTATAAAGTTTCTTCATTTCGTTCCATTCCGCCAACAAATATGGCCGCCAAGGGCAATTCTTGTTTCTGATTGGCTAATGTTAAAAAAATCTTCTCCTCTGAAACTGCTTGGCCAAATGGAGCCAAACTTGGCAGGAAGCATCTATGTAAGATCCTCTATAAAACTTCTTCATTTAATTCCATTTGGCCAACAAACATGGCCGCTGTTACTAAAAATAGAACATAGGGTAAAATTGCACGTTTTTGGTGACAACTCAAAAACAGTTAATAATATCAGAAATCTGACATGGGTAAAAATGATCAGCACAGGAAGATCTAACTACTCTGAAATTTTGAAGAAAATCTGATTACCTATCTTGGAGTTATTGCCCTTTTTTCGTCAAATTTTCAAAATTTTAATACTTTTTGTTTTTTATTTAAAAAACTATAAGAGATAGACGTTAAGTTTAAACAGCAAACATGTGCAGCATGTCAAGATCTATATGCCCTGCAATTTTGAAGTAGATCTGATTATCTGTCTAGGAGTTATTGCCCTTTTTTATTTTTTATTTTTTTAATTTAAACATTTTTGCTCGAGTTGATATTTCAAAAACTATTAGAGATAAAGGTTAAGTTTAAATTGCAAACATGTGCAGCATATTAAGATCTACCTACCCTGTAATTGTGAAGTTAATTTGAGTACCCAATTTGGAGTTATTGCCCCTTTTTTCGTCAAATTTTCAAAATGTTAATACCTTTTGTCCTTTATTTCAAAAACTATAAGAGATAGATGTTAATTTTAAACAGCAAACATGTTCAGCATGTCAAGATCAACCTAGCCTACAATTTTAAAGTAAATCTGATTACCCATCTTGAAGTTATTGCCCTTTTTTCATCAAATTTAAAAAATGTTAATACTTTTCATCCTTTATTTCAAAAACTATAAGAGATAGATGTTGAGTGTAAACTGAAAACATGTTCAGCTTGTCAAGATCTACATGCCCTGCAATTTTGAAGTAAATCTGATTACCCGTCTAGGAGTTATTGCCCTTTTATCATCATTTTTTAGCTCACCTTACCCAATGGCCATGTGAGGTATTGCCATCACTTGGCGTCCGTCGTCCGTCCGTTAACTTTTTCATATTTTAATCTTCTCCTCTGAAACAACTTGGCCAAATGGAACCAAACTTGGCAGTAAGCATCTATGTAAGGTCCTCTATAAAGTTTCTACATTTCGTTCCATTTGGCCTATAAACATGGCTGCAAAGAATAATTCTTTTTTCTGATTGGCTAATGTTAAAAAAATCTTCTCCTCTGAAACAGCTTGGCCAAATGGAGCCAAACTTGGCATAGATGGTCCCTGGGTGTGTCCCTTTTAAAATTGTGTCCGACAGCCCCACCCTCCATTCAAGATGGTTGCTGTTTTTTAAGGTAATGATTATCTCCCTTTGAAATTTGCTTCAGTATCATTCTATTGTCAGGTTAGCGATACAGGCTCAGTGGGCTGAGCCTCTAGTTTATTTTGTTAATGCTGTTATTACCTATATTTGAACCCTTTAAACTGACTTCATGATGTTTTAACATTTAAAATTATATGGTCTTGTGGTCAAATATTGGACATGTAAGGATATTCCAGTCTCAGCTTCTGATTTTGTACCTTCCAGATTGTTAATTGATCAATTATGTATTTCAATATTTCAGATTTACAGCACAGAAAATATAATGATTAAATATATATGGTTTTTTTTCTTCTAAAAAATCCATGAAGTAAAAAAATGGACCAGCATTCCAATTATATTTAAAGTACATCATCAAACAAATGCAGGCCCTTGGGTATAATTGTGGGCAGGATATATCCTCTAACTGATACATTCATTTAATTCAAAAAGTTTCAGATGCTCCTGAATTTTGTTTGTTTGTAAAAAGAAATTTAACATTTTTTCTGAATTGTATTATATTTGTAAGAAATGTGTGAAATTAAGTTCAAACTTTGTATTCAGTGTCTACTGAAAATAATCTACTTGAAAATGATGAGCCATGCAGTTAATAGAAAGGCATTTTCTAATGGAAGTAAGAGTGTTGAAGATGAAAATAAATGTTTTTCTTGAAAGAATTATTGCAAACTAAGTACCCATATTTGTAAATGCTGGTCATTTTGTGAATATCCTGGAGAAAGAATTATTGCAACCTATGTACTCAGTCATATTTGTAAATGCTGGTCATTTCATCTTGTGAAGTCATGGGGAAATAATTATTGCAACCTAAGTACCCATATTTGTAAATGCTGGTCATTTTGTGAATGTCAAGGGGAAAGAATTATTACAACTTAACCACCCCATAAGTTATAGAAGCTAGTGTGTAGTTGTGTCAAACATGAATATTCCAAATACATTGATATTTACATTGTCAGATAAACATGAAACTTGGTAGCTTTCATTCAGATAATAAAATTTCCTAATTTCAAGGAAAATATTTGCTTACACTGAATTTTTTTTTATTTGCCTTGATATAATATGAAGGGTTAAGATATCTGAATACAATTTTGTATGCCCCTTTTTGTCTCAAGGTTTCAATTTTTTTAGATTTTTTAAAATTTATTAATTGTTTTACTGGCATGTTTTTTTTTATAATATTTTCATATTTTTTCAATTCACTTAATTTTTGTTTACATGCTTTTATTTTTTCCACACATTTGTTTCTTTCTATTTATCTTGTACCTGTTGTATTGAAATTAAATTAAATTGAAATTATTAATTGCTGTACATCCCCTGTGCAAATCTAGTATCATAGATGATTTTTTTTTATTTAAAGTGATGATAAATAGTAATTCCCCAGTCTAAAATACAAAATGCACAATGTGTAAAACAATATTGCAATACAAATAAACTGAAAAATACAGTATTAATACAAGAAAATAAAAAAAAAGACACCCCTTTCCCAAATTAAATAGCCTCTTTCGGATGTACGCTTAGATGTCGTTTATTGTTGATGTTAAGAAACACCACTGATGTGTTCCGAAAGACAATGAGTTTCGATGTTTGGCAAATGGTCGATCGATCAAGGTGGGTGTAGAACTAAGTGACATAATTGCATCCCACAAGACATTGACACTAGTTGTCGGTATGACAATGATCCTAGATGATTTCCTCAGGCAATGGATGTTACAGAAAGCCATCATATTGTTTTAATTAAATTTTCTGACTTAAATTGTTTTGAAATTGAGTCCACTTCAAGTAGCAACATTCGATGTTTGTGCACTATATTTATAAAAACTGAAGTGATGCAATACATTTCTATTTATCCATAGACATATTCCGTATATTTTAATTGATTTCAAGCGTACGTATTTATTGTAAACCGACGTATTTTAACGGAAGAGTTGAATGTCATTTTTCATCAAAAATGACTCGAAAGTCACGTGAATTTGTTTTTAGCTGGAACTCTCCTGCGTCACTGGCTTCCCGACTGGTTATCAATATTAAACAATAATTTTTTTTTATGTTCATATTTATATGAATATTATAGTTGCAATTATTTAAATTAAATATACCATACGTTGAAGAACTTTCGATTTATTTATATAATCAACGCCCACTTTATTATCAGTATATTGGCGAATTACCTTCGATATTTTCCGTATATTATAATTATACTTCGGTATTTTCCGATTTATTTCGATCGATTCTAAATTCGCATAGACACTATTTATACGTCAAAAAATTATACAATGAAAAGTTTCTCGATATATGAGAACTAGACGAGAATTTCCTTACTTATTATAAAATCCCGAGATACATTGAATGGTAAAATCGGCCATTTTTTAGCATCATTATTTGCTGATTCCATCCCCTTTCCCTATGACTGTGTTAGCGGTAGACGATCGCCACGTCGCATTTTGCGAATATAACGGTAGTGTGGCGAGGATAATTTGTGTAGCAGTAGCCACACTGGCGAACGAAAAACTTTTAGAGTGTGCATCTGACAACGATCTTTTATTATGTAGAAAGTCAACTTCGAATAAAACGCGTTATAGACAATGATTTGATCGATGTATAATATCCAAAATGATTTTAAAAAGCGGGTCAAATTGATTATTTCCGGTAGTTTTTTCAGTTGAAATAACATTATTCGGGTCCCATTCCAGAAATAGTTTCGAATTTAGTCACCGACTGACTGGTTTCCTAAATTACGCTTTATTCTGTCTGTCCTTCTGTCCACGCTTGAATCTAAAACCAGTAAATTATTTCACAATGAGAAGGTCAAGCATGGCAAAGCGCGAATCCGGGTCCGTTCGCCCTGGGTTCGTTCGCCCTGATAATTAAAATTATGTAGGGTATTAAAAATAATAGAAAAATATGTGATATTTGATTGCTTAAAGCTATTAAATTGAGAAATTTTAAATTAAAATATGCGGCATCCTAAAAAGTACAGTCAATGAACATAGGTATTCGTCACTCGAATTTACGCTATATATTTCATATAACCACATTGTTCAAATTTTTTTATTTTGAAGTCATTTCTAAACGGGTTTTGATAATTTTTGCACCAGAACAAAGATTTTTGTTTATTTTAGCATGATTTTCCGTTCGATTTCCTTTATTTTCTTATGATTTAAAGACAATTTTTGCTATATACTGAATTTTAACGAAAGTGACAAATACTTATACATGTATGTATATGTCCACGGACTGTATGTTTCGATAATGGGCAAAGTTAAACATTTCAGTCCTTGGAATAAATGAATCAGGTAACACTTAGTGAATCCACAGTCTAGAAAATGTAGGATATTAAAAATAATTGGTATGCTAAAGTGTATGTTTCTATAATGAACAAAGTTAAACGTTTTAGTCCTTGGAATGAATGAAGCAGGTAAAGATGAGTGAATCCAGAGTCTGTAGAAAATATATGTGTCCTTGGAATTAGTAAATCAGGTAAAGATGAGTGAATCAAGAGTCTGTAGTCCATTATACTTTATTAAAGTATTAAAAAAGTAATAAATATAACAAAGATAGTTTAAACAAACTACAATGTATTAACATAATGTTCAAGTTACAAAACAAAGTTGCATAGTATAGAAGCTGTAATGTTTTAATTCTGTTGTGCAACATGGTCCAATGGGTTGTTTGTTGGCTTATATAGACCCGATATCATTTTTAATAATCAGGGCGAACTGACCCAAATGTAGGGCAAACGGACCTGATACCGCCAAGCGCCAAGGATCTATTTTATCCTTTTTTGGCAACGCCTACGGCCCCAAACAGCAAAAAACAACAAAATCATACGAATATTGAATATTCTGTTTACACATGTATCTAATGTTCAAAGTTTGTTGTTTATCATGATAATATATGAATTATTATTGTTAGTTAATTACATAATAAAGTTTTGAACTTTCAACTGTTTTATGCTCTTTGTTTATATTTAGTGTGGCTAACTGAAATTGAGTGTGGCTAAAAGAAATTAGTACCCATTAGCCACAGTGGCTAATAAAAAAAAATGTCTACCGCTAACACAGTATGACATCCCCTGGACAAGATAAAAAATTAAACCTAGAAGGGGAACTAACTCCCCAAGAAACCCTTTCTGCACTAAAGCTTATGAAAAATGGTAAGTCTTCTGGTATGGATGGTTTTACCACTAAATTTTATAAATTCTTTTGGAAAGATATAAATCCGTTTTTGATTAGATCCTTCAATCATGGATATGAAAAAGGTCAGTTATCTGTGACCCAAAGACAAGGAGTTATTACTTGTCTTCCAAAAGAGGGCAAACCAAAATTTATATAAAGAATTGGCGTCCTATTTCCTTATTAAATGTCGATTATAAAATATGTTCTTCTAGTATTGCACAAAGATTAAAAACAGTCTTGCATACAATTATTAGTGAAACACAAGTAGGTTTTATGAAAGGTAGATATATTGGTGAGTGTACCCGATTAGTATGTTATCTCATTGATAGATGTGAGGATGAGGAAATACCTGGTCTACTCATACAAATGTACTTGTACCTTTAGATTTTGAAAAGGCCTTTGATTCGCTTGAATGGTCTTTTATATACAAATCTTTAGAGTTCTTTGGATTTGGTGAGTCTATTATTTATTGGTTTCAAACACTCTATAAAAATGTAGAGAGTTGTGTACAAAATAATGGACATTTATCTGAAAGATTTGTAGTAAGGAGGGGTGATCGTCAAGGTGACCCTTTATCTCCTCATTTATTTATATTTGCTGTGGAGCTACTTAGTGCTGCATTGAAATTTAATCCAAAGATTAAAGGTATCAGTATTAATAACTCGGAATTTCTTATCAGCCAGTATGCTGATGACTCAACATTGTCTCTAGCCGATGATGAGAATTCATTAAATGAAGCTTTAAATATGATATCGCTTTTTTCCATCTGTTCTGGACTGAGAGCAAATTTTGATAAAACACAGGTAGTTTGGATTGGGGCCAGACAGGGCTGTGGATTGGAACTTAAAACATATACAGATATTGAATGGAATCATTCTGGCTCATTTAAGTTGCTCGGTATTCAATATTCTCTTGCTAAGGATGATAGATACATAGATAACTACTATTCAAAGTTAGAAAAGATTAAGAAGCTTTTGAATGATTGGTCCCTTAGAAATATATCCCTTTTGGGAAAGATTACAGTTATTAAAACATTAGCATTGCCTATTCTTGTACAGTGTTTTACAGTTTTACCAGATCCACCGGATCATATTATTAAATCTTTACAGAACATTTTCTATACATTTATATGGAGATAAAATAAAACGATCTACATTTATTTGTGATTATTCAAATGGTGGTTTAAAAATGCCCCATATCCAGTCCTTCATTCATGCTTTAAAGGTATCCTGGATCAAGAAACTTTTAGACCCCATCAACCAGGGTCCTTGGAAAGTGCTAATATCAGACCATTTAGATGCATCTGGCGGAGAAAAACTTTGGTATCTCTCTCCCTCAGGGCTAAAACAATTAGCAAAAAAATTCAATTCTTTTTGGCGAGACGTCATTTTACATTATGCAAGTATTCGTGATAATCCATCCACTGCCCCAGAGGAAATTTTAAGCCAACCACTTTGGTTAAACTCTGAAATTGAAATTGGAGGAAAACCAGTTTTATATCAGCGTTGGGCAAAAGCGGATGTATTTTTTATTAATGATTTATAGAAAAATGAAGGTGGGTTTCTAAGTTTAGAACAGTTTCAAGACAAATATGGCATAATTTCCATTTTTTTAGAATATAATGGTTTACTGAAAGCAATACCCATGAAATTTAAAGAGGTTATTGCAGTAAATAACAAATTAGAAAAAGTTTGTGACAGATATGTGACAGTGTTGAACAATACTTTAAAGCCTACAAAGCCTTTTTACAAGATGATGGTAGAAAAACATAATGTGCATCCTACAAAATCACAAGAAAAATGGCAGATTAGACTTGAAAAAGAAATTGTAAAAGAGGATTGGCACATTATATACTCAATACCTTTCACAACACTTATTAGTACAAAACTTCAAGCTTTTCAGTATAAAATTAACTTAAGAATTCTTTTTACTAATGAAAAGTTGATGAAATGTAATTTATCGGAAACTGAAATGTGCAGCTTTTGCTTTGAAACTAGAGAAAGCTTGGTACACCTATTTTTCCACTGCCCTCATGTCCGTCTTATTTGGCTTCAGGTTGCACATTGCTTACAAACAAAGTGTAATATTGACTTTGTTATATCACCAGAAATCTGTATACTTGGTGTACTCACTGGTCAATATTTCAATATATTGAATACATTAATAGTTATAGTTAAGTATTTCATTTATGTTTGTAAATTGAAAAATCAAATCCCAGTATGGAAAGACTGTGTTGAATATATCAAGTATTGTAAAAAAAATGATTTTGATTCTCTGTACTTGTGTACCCCCAAGAAATCAAATAGTTTAAAATGTAAGTGGAATTCTATTTCTTCAATGCTTCAATGAGTGTGGTGTTTTCAGTGCCTTATTTTAGGTCATAAATACAAAGCAGAACTTTTTGGACTAGTGTTTAATAAAATATAATCATATGTGAATAGAGGTATTTACAATTTTTTGTGTCAAATTATATTTATACTAGTATGGTGACATTATCCATGATTGTTTTGCTATTTGTATTGTGATGTATGCATAATTGATCAGAAAAAAACCCCAGTAATATGTCACACTCCTGACATAAAAACATTAAATGTCGATTGCAATTGCAGTGGGAAGTTTTTTTGCAGAGTAAATTATTGAGAAACATGGGGAAACTAATTTGAAAACCACTAAAAAGTAATTTTATACTAAGAAAAGATGATCTATTGCTAGTTTTAATAAATTTCGAATCCATTTTAACCATTTTTGATCCGATAAATTCCTAAAGGGCAAATAATTAACACACTAATCATTAGAAAAAAATTTGAATCTTCTTTTAATATTTACTGTTAACTAAGAAATATAAGCTTTTGAAGAAATATAACTTTTAGTTTGGAAAGAATAAGTTGGTTATATTATTTTCAGCTCAACAGGTTTATTTTCTAGAGGGAGTCAGGAGTGTGACAACTTTATTTAAGAAATAGATTATTTGTAAGCAGATAGCCTCCATAAAACTGCTTGTAATTGTCTCGGAGAATTATTTAATTCTCAATAAGCACTATACTCTTGAAAAGATGTATAAATGGTTGAAAATTGAGTTGTCATTTTTTATAATTATGATTGTATTACTTAGAATATGATAAACTATGATTGAAATAACATCATAACAATGCAAAAATGAAATATATTCAAGGGAAACCTTTTTTCAGTCAAAATAGATTATGTACTACTACTTAAAAAAGTTATTGTGACCAACAATGATTGCATTTAGCTTGATATTTGGTGTATTTATCTTTTAGAAAAATGTGTCATGAGTGTGACAAAACATAAAAAAATGGACAGTATTTTCATTTGGTTACCTCTAGTTTATACCACCAATGATCAACTTAACTTAACTTTTGTTATATTTATTAGGCATATATAAATAATTGATTTACAGCTATTAAGCCACATTAGATCATATTTTTTGTGCTTGTATGAAAACTTTAATTACCAGATTTTTTAATATATACAGTCAAAATAGTATTTCTTTGATATACTGAAACAGTTTTCTCATGATATATACAAAGTTTGGTACCAAAATGTGTCTTTTTCATATCATTATCAAATGGAAATACATTTAGGTCTTTTACCATACCCAAAAAAAAAAGATACCTCTGAGGAAGTAAGTCTGTATTTGTTATCATTTTAACACTTTGTTGCTAATAAAAGTTGAATTTTTTTTTTGTCTTCATATATTGCACTGAGCAACTGAATCTGAAAAATATATCATATTGACATTATTTTACGACCAAGATTATGTCAATTTGTCCAATTTGAAATTTCACCCTCTATGTCACACAAAGTCTTCATTTTTTTGAAAATCACCCATAATATTGATTTTACTGAGTATGATCGGACTTTCTCCAAAAATGCAGTAATCCTAGAAAAATGTAGTTTTCGTGATAACGTGACTATACGATTGTATTACGGCATGTTAAATTTATTAGCTAAAAGCATAATCTAGCGTTTGAAAGTATATTTAGGTGTGTAGTCGATGGGTTGATTTAACTCTTTAAATAAGCGACTTTTTAGATTTCGCCGCTGGCCTACATGGTACACATTACAATATTAACACCATACATGGTACACATTACAATATTAACACCATACATGGTACACATTACAATATTAACACCATACATGGTACACATTACAATATTAACACCATACATGGTACACATTACAATATTAACACCATACATGGTACACATTACAATATTAACACCATACATGGTACACATTACAATATTAACACCATACATGGTACACATTACAATATTAACACCATACATGGTACACATTACAATATAAACACCATACATGGTACACATTACAATATAAACACCATACATGGTACACATTACAATATTAACACCATACATGGTACACATTACAATATTAACACCATACATGGTACACATTACAATATTAACACCATGCATGGTACACATTACAATATAAACACCATACATGGTACACATTACAATATAAACACCATACATGGTACACATTACAATATTAACACCATACATGGTACACATTACAATATTAACACCATACATGGTACATATTACAATATTAACACCATACATGGTACACATTACAATATTAACACCATGCATGGTACACATTACAATATTAACACCATGCATGGTACACATTACAATATTAACACCATACATGGTACACATTGTAACATTAACATTACACATAGTACATCAACATTTAAAACAATCATTTATGTGAACAAAAATTGCTTCCTTTATTGAAAATCACATATCATATTGGAGTACAAGTATCATGATAAAGAGGAGATGGAAAAACCATATCCATGTATAATGTTCAAATATAAGGAATATATTTCTTGTGAGTAGGTTTATTTAAAAAAAAAAAAAAAACAACAAAAAAACCCAAAAAACCAAACAAACAAAACAAAATATATCCAAAGATAAATATAGATAAGGGGTATCTCCCTTCTAGTATTTACGTTGACAGAGGAGGAAATATTGGACTCTATAAATTTTGATTTAACATGACAAATGGTACCTATTATAATATGAATATCACAATATTAACACTCAGCAGTACTGTATCATAATATTAACATTACACATAGTACATATCATAATAGTAATTCAAAGACATTATATAGATTTAAATAGTAGTTATAGTTTTTATTTACATTTCAATTTAAATATATAAATACATACATGTTCTTATCTTTTCTTTCTCAACTTTTCCTCAATATTGTCAAAAATATCAAATTTAATTCTTGAACCCTCAGCTAGCTTTGCATATACATTACAGTTATAAAACACACTCTTTTATTGATATCATTTATCATTCTTTGATGAAGTTCAAGGACATTGACCAACTTAAACTCGCAATCTCAGAAACGCATTAAGCAATCTCAGAAACGCTTTAATGAACGGAAATATCAATATTTGAAAGATAAGAACAAGAATCACTCCGGAACAAACATGTAAAAATTATCGGATATCAATTTATCGCCAAATTTAAACTTGTCTTTTGGGAAATACTGAAACCTTTGAAATGGACAAATATTACAATTTTTTTTCTGATCTGGTTGAAAAGATCCACTAAAATTTTTATTTCTATGTGAAATTAAATAAAATACTTTGCTTTATTTATATCACAGGCACTTGTTTCTGGTAAAGAAAAATATACCTAGATACTGGTATATATAGTATCTAGGTATATTTTTTTACCAGAAACAAGGATTTATATAAACAAATATGAGTTATTACAATTTGTGTGGTATTGGATCACAACACAGTAATATTTCAAAAGGAAAAGGGGAGTACATATAAAAATCACTGGTATGCAAGACTCCAATCAAGGTAGACAGAAATAAAAACGTGACATTGAATAGGTAGTTATGAATAAAAAAAATCCAGAACAAATCAGTTCAGGCAGCTTTAACTATTTACTAAATTTGGGCAGGATAACGTCGGAGGGGTCGCGAAACAATGTTTCGATTAATCGCTATTGACTTCTCCCAGAAGTCTCTCCACTTCTCCCTGTGAGCTCTCTGAAAGAGAAGTCGCTTCTCCCTCTAATTTGAAAGTAGTGGGAGCCCTGGATAATTATTCTCTAGTTTTTGTAATTTTTATTAATTTTTTCGGACAACTAAAAGATTAAGTCGGACAAGTACTTTTTTTAGTTAGTTGTCCAAAGGGACAAGTTGAAAAATATGTTAATGTAGAGGCCTGTCACGTCATTTTAATTTAATTCTCTTTCGAAGATGTTTATCTTTATAACAGCGTAATTAGAATTAGATGTTTGTTGGGCAGTTAACACTTTTAGCCGGAGTGTTAGTAGATTACTTGATAAATATTTGATTGTTTTAAAAGAATTATTAGTGAACAAACAGTGTTTGCTAAACACATTCAACTTCATTATTGTATTCTAATATGACCATAATTTTGTTCTCTACAGAACTCAAGAACACATAGACCATGGAAGCTCTTAACAAGGTATGGCACAGTGGTGTAGAGTAAAATGAAGTATGCACAAAGTAGGTGGCAGGGAAGGGGGTGGTAATATAAATATGGACGTGCAGACTTTTTGAAATTCGTCGGACCGAGCGGGCAGAAAATCACAAGGACCGGGCAATACTGCCAAGTATGCCAGTCCGGGTGTCCGACAAAATTTGTTGTTTGTGTATTTTGTTTTGCACCAGAAATCGGAAATGCAACTGGTATGCCGGAACGATCATGGTCAACTCGGAATTAGATTCTGCTTCAAATGACATTTACTTCTTAAACATGCAACTGTTTCCATGGTAATTATATTAATCATTGTATTTTTATAGTTTAAACTGGCTGTGATGCATCAACGCAACCATTTCGTGTGTTTATATTTGAAAACATGGCGGGTCGTGTTTTTATTGTTCCCATCACCGATTCTGTTTAAATTTTAGAATTTTGTAAATTCCGGTTCTAAAAAATAACCTCAAAATAATGAAAAATGTGGTCGTTCAGGTCCTGACCAATTTCTATAGGTCCTGCAGAAAATTATTGGGTGCAGGACCTATGTCCTGCCTATTGAATTTTTTTTCTCAAAAAGTCTGAACGTCTACCGCTGCCGTCGGGTCAAGGGCTGGTGAGTGAGGAGCCTGAAGCTCACACATTTAAGCGATTTGAAATGATAATTCGTATTTGAGAAAATTTGTAACAAATTCAGAGATGTATAAAACCATCCTCCACCCATCCCGTCCTCCTTCTGATGGAATCAAATCGTTTTAGTACTGTATGTCAGTTACACAGTTTTGCACTAACAACTTCTACATTTTAAGCGGGAATTCTTGAACACTTTTCATGATTGATTATTCCAATACAAAGATTACCGTGATTTTGAAGGAATCCTATCGCTTCTGTCTCAGTCATTTGATTTATATATTGTATTGAATGACACTTTCATTTGGCAGAGTAGGGTTAGGGTGTTTAACGCCACTTTCATTTCAACAATATTTCAGTTATATCGTCACTTCCGTTGGCGATTTGTGGAAGCCAGCTAAAATTTCTAAGATGACTTTGATTTTTAAAGATCATTTATCAGTATACATGTAGTATATATTTCCTATCATTTGACCATGTTGACTGTTACTTTGTTTGCATTTAAGATCATAGTATATCTAAGGAATATCTATTGTTGTCGGCGTCAGATTCACAATTGACACCGACAAATATCCAAGTACAATACTGCCATTTCTATTATAATGCAAGATTTTAGATTTTTGGTGTTTTATCCCACTTTCATTAATATTTCAACTATATCATGGAGACCAGTTTTAGTGGTGGAAGCAGCCGGAGTACCCGGAGAGAACCACCGACCATGGGCAAGCAACTGGTAATCTTTATCACTTGCGGCTGCGAGTCGAGTGCACCCTTTTTTGTAATTTACAAAGCCGGACGCAAACCCACGCCATATTGGTGATAGGCTTGTATGAGTTTTTAGGTAATCCAACTACCTAACTCATTGAGCCACCCAGACCCTTTACTTATATTGAATATTTTGTAAACAATAGTTGGTTGGTTTAGGCTTATGGCGTTTAACGTCACTTTTAACAATATTTCAGTAATATCGTGGCGGTCAGTTTTATTAGTGGAATAAACTGGGGTAGCCGGGGAAAACCACTGACATGTCGCAAGTCACTGACAAACTTTATACACCTCGCAAAAATATTGTGACATCATATGCACATTTTCAGCATAGTGCGTAAACGCTTTTTTGTCACAACATCCATGAGATGTATGCTTCAATTTCAGATAAAATTGAGCAAGAGTGTATATTAAAGGTATATACCATGTCTTTATTTTTTATCATATTGTAGTAATTAACATTTTTAAGAATTCAATATGGCGGCTAGAATCCATAATTACAACATATTTGTTGATTTGACGGCACACATTAACCAATGAAAGAACGTGTTATATAGTATTTGATTTTTTTTTAAATGTTTCACAATTATCTTTAACTTTTCTCATTTTATTTCAGAAACTTTGCAATGCTGTACGAAATGGGGATGTATATTTGGCACAGGATTGTCTTCACAAAGGTGCTGATCTCCACTATAAAGATGGTGATGTAAGTAGTATCTATAGTATATAAAACACATTCTGAAATCATTAAAATAATATAATTACATAAAAATTGAACAGAACATCAAGTGTATGTAAAGTCAAACACACCTCACAAAGAGTGGGTATGAGACTACTACATTGTCTTAGCAAAAACCTTATTGTGAAAACATAAACAGTGTTACGCTGTAAGTACAAACCCAAATAGAAGACAATTTGGTTATGAAAGAAAATGTACAGTTCGGAGAGAAAAAAAGGTATATATCGGTCAAAACTTCAGAATAGGGGGGTGAGGTTGAGTAAAGATTACAACGTGAATAACTTGAAGAACAAAGACATTTCTGTTGTTTGCAGCTGAAGTCCATACCCCTTTACATACAAATATCTTGTAACCAGAAGAAAATATAGCCCTTAGTTATACGTACACTAATACACTGCGTAATTATTGTTATTGCAGAGTTTGCGAATACCTCACAGTGTTCGCCAAAAACTTTTTTAACCACTAGATATCTGGGCCAGTGACTTGCTAACTAGACCGAAGATATTTTTACCAGAAAAAGAAGAAACAAATTTTCATTGTTTAATTAAGTCTCCCAAACAACGTTTGGAGACTTATTGTTTTTGCTCCGTTTCTTATTATTATTATTATTATTCTTGTTCTTGTTCTTGTTCTTGTTCTTGTTATTCTCCTTTCTTTCCGTGCACCATGAACTTGTCCACGGCAGATCTCAGGAACTACAGGACAGAATTTCATGAAACTTGGTGGAGTTATAGATATATGTTTCTAGTTGATCTTAAAGATTTGTGGTAAAGGGGGTCAAAGCCATATTTTTGGGGGTTCAAAGGGGGTGGGGGTTACTATAGAATCCTATGGGAAACTTGAAATTTCGTACATTAATGTTGATAACTTCTAACTGGATAATGATAGAGACATAAATTTTGACATAGTGATAGGTCACCATTAGAGGAGCAATTCTGCGTTTTCAAAATTTTCAAGATGTCTGCCATTTTCAAAATGGCTGCCAAAACACGGCATAAAAATGGGGGGTAAAAATTCAACATTGTCCGATATCATCAAAATTTGATATGTGGGTAGATAGTGTCAGTGGCCGGTTTGGGAGACTTCATAATCGTTAGATTATAATCATATCTTGTTTTATACATGCATTTGGATGGTGTCTATTCTAAAGTTGTTACATCCTGTAACAAACTTCTCAGCCCCAGTTTTGTCCTTGCTGTTTTTTGCAGTATGTACAATACATCATTTGTTCATGTTCGGGTAAATGGTCATGTAAATGATGGATAAGACTAATGGCTCTTTGAGTTTGATTTTAGGATTGTAAATTTTGTAAATAATTTTATTTTGCAAACATCTTTACTTTTTAATTCTAATGACCCTGTTAGTAAATGCCAAGTTAGTAAACAGTAACTTTGTTTTACCTTTTAAAAGTATATTTTTATTAATTTATTGATAATTAATATTAAACTTAATAAAATAATATTGATATAGATTATACTAATGAAGCCAACCCCTTTAAAATATACTTAAGTGGAATAGATTGAAGGCACTAAGCTATTGTAAGATGTGTAGATATATATATATATCTGAGTTAAGATTAATGGCTCTTTGATTTTAGGATTGTAAATTTTTTAAATAACTTTATTGTGCAAGCATCTTTTACTTTTTAATACCTAAAAGTAATAGCCTTTTAATACTAAGAGTAAATGAAAATATTCAATTGGTTCCAATATGTTTTTAGTTTTAAATCCTAAAAAAAAATAATTACCGTGTGACACGGGTTGCTCCACAGTGGAGGAAACTACGAAGAGAAGAAGTTCGTCGTAGCGTAGTCAAGGGCGATCGGTGATCCAGTGGAGCTTAAAAGATCGTGATCTTTTCTGTTCATATTGTTTTTTAGCCTGTGACACCTCCTCTGGTGTTCTAGAGGGCTTTTTCAACTTCTTCCCCGGAATAGCATCGTCTTGCCACTTCAAGTCCATGTTAATTTATCGAAACCATAAACAACTAAAAACCAACACAAGTCATAATGACAGAGCACTATCCGTAACGATTCGTACTGGGCAAAGTGGTAAAAAAATATTGATTTTCTTTATTTCTACTCATAAAAAGTAAAAATTATATCTTATTAAAGATTATTTTCAAATTTGAACATTTAACGATCAACAAATACCTTTGCAACACAACGACTTGTTGTGCTTGCCTGTCGAAATGCGATGGAATTTAGATGCATCTTACGACTGGTTGCCGAAATGAAAATGCCTAAGTACCCACGAATCGCTATATTTGAAGGTACCAGTTATTAGGTTAAGGTCATTTTGATGAGTAAACAAATCGGCAACTATTTTTGGACGAAAATAAAAGAAAATTATCACATTAACGATTCAAAATTTTCGTCGAGTCATTCAGAAAAGGTATTTAGCTACACTTGGCTACTTTCAAATTCACTAGACCAATCAGGCCACCAGCAACACCATACAACTAGACCGATAGAATTTTTACTAGACACAGGCTTCGGACTACCGCTTAACGTCAAACACTGACCTCAAATTTTCTGTCAGACATAGAACTGATAGAATGCAAATTTCTGCCAGTCCCACAAAAAAGTTGGTGGTCCTACAATTTGTGAAACTTTTAACAACGAAAGATGATTAGGCCATATTCATTATTAGGCCATGGAAAATTGATTGTTGGTTTCCCCTAACATGGGAACATTTTCTTAACCCGACAGGCAGGCTTTTTATTTTATTTTTTTATTTTTTTTTAAATTTTCATTTCTTTACTAGAATAATACATGTATGCTCCTAATAATCATACTCTTTGGAGGGTAATTAAATAACTCGGGAGAAAAAATAAAATTTCTAATTCGTTTTGAAAAAAGTGACATGGTTGGCTTCAAAAATATTTGTTTCTACTAAAAATGACAATAAAATTAATTGACCAGGCAGGATAAAACTGACCCGGCAGGGTTAGGGGAAACCAACAATATTTTTTCTTTGGCCTTAGGGTGAAACTGGATTCAACAGCAAACCTTAAAATAAACAGTTAAAGACATCTTTCATTTGTATAATATTTTATTCTTCTGCAGCATATTTCTTTTTGTGTCCTCTCCGTTTAAATCGGGAGCGTGCGGCCGTTTCCCTGGCCTTGCACCAGTCAAGAAACGAATCGGCCATGCTGCCATTAATTGAACTGGTATCTGTTAGGAAGTTACGGTGCTAAAAAACATGGCAGAGAAAGATCGGGAACCAGTTCAATTATGATCTATCCAATTACCAACTATTTCCCAACGCACCACAACAGACTTTTTCGCGAGACGAACAGTTGGACAATCGGACCGGCTCAAGATGCTGAAATACCTGACCTTATGAAATTTTGGCAGTCGGGACCGACAGGACCGACGATATTCGTGAACTCTGTTATTGTAAAAAAGGCTAATTTCCAAAATATATTTTATTATTTTTCCATTCTTTAAAGACTTGGCTGTTTTATATCGAGAAAAATGTATAAAAGGAAGGGTGCAAATCCAAAATGTTGCATATATGAAAGGTACAGGTATATAGATTTTTTTATTTTCTATTCAAGTTTCATGTTTTTTAAACTCATCCGACCGAAATGGTAGCATGTTATATTGCTGTAACTTATCGTTCTTTGTCATAGGCACCGTCATCTGTCAGTGTCCGTAACACTCTTTTCTGAAAAAAAAGCTGGCCCCTTGGAACCAAATTTCATAGGAAATTTTCAATTGATGGTCCGGTGTTCCTCTACCAAATTTATGTTGTTTTTTTTCAGCTATGCACAACAGAAACACGAGGCCTTAATAAAGAGGTGCTTACTGTTTTTGTGTATGCAGCATTTATTATTTAACTAATGTTGGTGATTTTTATACCCCCCGCAACGAAGTTGTAGGGGTGTATACTGGTTTCACCATGTCCGTCCGTCTGTAGACAAATCCTATGTCGTACGATAACTTGAGTTGTGTTTCTTAGAATCTTTTAAAATTTTATCAGCTGTTTACTGGTGAAGAGAGGAGGATTCCTTTTTATTTTTGACGGTTTTCACTTTTGCCATTCCATAGTTATTACACTTGATATGAGGGAAAGTAGGGTATTTTACCCTATATGTCATACAACAATTTGAGTAAGTGTTTCTCAAAATCTTTTAAAATTTTATTAGTGACTTAATTGTGAAGAGAGGGGGATCCCTTCGGAAACTGCAGGGATGCCAACAACCCCGATTTCAGCCGAGTTTCTCTGATTTTCAGACCCTTAATCCGACCTCCGATATAATTAACGTGTACTCCGACGTTTTCAAAATCCGGATTTTTTTCGTGTCCGGTACCGTAATACGCTTTCAATTATTGTTTATCCGGAAGATGCTTGACTTGCAGCACTTAATTTTTGTACCATTAAACGATTGCGTGATTCAGACTTTTACAATTGGGTACCCTCGATTGTTTTCTTTACTGTAACACTATCATCTTTTGATGTAGACAGCGTAATTACCCGAGATGTGCGGATAAGGCAGACCATGTGAATCATGGCGGACATGGAGACATTTCGCCTAAAACATTTGAAGATATCAAGGACAAATCACCGCCATGGATAGAAGAATAAAAATAAAATGCCACAGAGAGCTAAAGACAGTCTTCACGCTTAACTTTTTACCTTACAAGCCCACCGGGCCTGTAAATTCAAATATTTACAGGCCCACCATCAATTCTAGTTATTTCTACAGGCCCGAATTTGAAAACTACATTAATGACCATAAAATAATTAAACCACCAAAACTCAAAACATGATGATGTACCAAATATTATGTGGACATGTCAATTATGCATTAGGTAAGACCAGAATGCAAGTAAAAAAAAACCAAAAAGACACTTTATTTTGGATTCATGTTTATATTAATCTCCTGAAAATTCTAAAATCATATTGTCAATAGCATCCTCAGTATATTCCATATCATCACTGTCCACCTCCTCCTCATCATCATCACAACCAATATTGTTATAAGACTCTTATAACAAAAACTTGTGGTGTCATCATTGCGTGTGACATATAATTTGGTGATAATTTTTAATACGTACCCCCCCCTTTTTTTTTTTTTTTTTAGATATCACTATGCTTTGAATTAATACCACACAAAATGCAAAAGTCATATTTGTGTAGCCTTCAGCAGAAGAAATATGTATATGCCAATTTGCTCAACGGTCCAACTATATATAGATAGCTAGGGAATGCAAATATGAACGTATATTGACACTAACAGTCGTAAACTAAATCAAGTAAAGATTGTAATTATTATTTGTCAGACCTCAAATCAGAGTGCAACAATGGAACAAAACTACTGTAGTTCAAAGTCTATTTTCTAACTGCAGAGGTATTAACGTAAACACAGGTCTGTCAGCAACCGTTCTATAAATAGATCGCAATTAATAAAAAATAACCGATCGGATTTGGAAGCGGATCGAAAAAATATGAAGTGTCTCCGTGCATTTCAACGAATTTTGAATGACCAACCTTCTCAAATATGAACATAATATATATGAGAACTCAGACTTTATGTCACAGGATTGAGAACAAAATTAATCAACAGTTTGTTTGGTTGAAAGTAGCTTCGATCATCATTTCCCGTAGCACAGTGTCTGATTGCGCCCCCTTTCTCATGGTGCCATTTTTATTTGATATTGAACGAAATTAAAGTTTCTTTAAACCGAAATATATTACTTTTCAAGAAAGTCACTTTCAAAATACTTAATGAATACCATAGAATTCAATAAACACGATGTCGATATTTTCATAAATGGCACGTGACAAAAATATGCGGCAGCATAGCCTTGGGTGACTCTTCAAAATTTCAAGGCTACTCGAATTTCGCCTTTGACCAACCAAAAATCGAAGTCAACCTTCACAAGGTAACTACTTCGCCCTCTTCCTTTTTTAAAACCTACGTGATGGTAAAAATATCAACCAATCAAATTGCAAAACAAAGACACACCTAAATCTATTTCGAATATCGGAAATTCTTAAAAGAACTTGTTTGCCTACCCATGTTTTGCATTGACTCGGCAGCAACTGAAAACGGAGAACAATAAACTAAATATCTACACACAATATCTTATGAAATCAACTTTTGAAACTATATGACTTTTTTTTCACAGGCCCGTCGGACTTGTGGAACTGCTCATTTTATACGCCTGTGTACAATTTTACACGCCACAGGCTTCGGACTACCAACTAATTTCGAAGACTGCTTTTAAACTGAGCAAATATGAACCGCTATCTGCGTAACCGTGGTTCTGCATGGTCCTGCTATTTTTTACTTTTTTTTTCGCGGACAAATTATAGAATTAATTATTAAAGGCAAACTTGAGTTATGAAGTCATAACAAACTACAACTTGCACAAACATCATGAAAATTAAAAATGAGGTGTTTTCACCAATATCAGCTGAAGATGACATTTAATAATCTTTATTAGGAACTGCATGTAGTAGCTATACTCAAGATAACGGGTTAGAATTTGTCATATGATAACTTGATGCATAATGGAATCTGGTGAAACTTTATTTGGACAGATGTGGCGAGTATTATAACTTGAGTAATGTATCTCAGAATATTTTGAAATTTGAGCAGTAGTTTACTCATGAAGAGAGAAGGATCTCTTTCATTTTTGATGATATTCACTTTTATTGTTCCAGAGTTAGAGGCCTTATATTTTATACAATGTCATAGGCAAATTTTAGTAATGTATGATGGAATCTGGTGAAACTTTACTAAATAATCATTGGCTGGGTAATAGAGGGGGGGTCCCTTGCATTTTTGGTCGGAACAATCATTAATGTTTTGGTTATGGAAATAGATTGGACAGATGTGTGGGGGGGGGGGGGGGGGGTTATATCTATGCTCACAGTAATACTAGTTTTATTTTATTTGTTTTACCACATTTTTACTGTTAAGCAGTCACGGAAATTGGCACCGGACCGACGGACCCCGTCCGATAAATTTCCCGGCGGTCCGGTAGTTTTCGTTAACCCACCGGACCATCTGTCCGGTAAATTGTTTTGTCAGCCGCTGCCTTTATGAATAGGTAAATCGAGGTTCTCGGTAAATTCAACTTAAAAATATTTCTAATTCTCTTTTATTTATTATTTTTAGATCAAGAAAAATCTAAAATAAATAATACATATCGATAAACACGAGTTTTGGCAAAGACACTAACTATTTACGACAGTTATTGTCGTAAAAATTTGATGTCGTAAAATATTTCATGTGACTACAGTGATCGTGGTATTTCGGGAAAATATTATTCTCTTAGAGTTTTCTTCATTAACAATCGTCGTTAATTTGGAACATTTTATCACTTCAAAACATGGCTTTCTTGAAGTATAAGACAGGAGCCATATAAGGAAAGCCATTAAAGAGAAAAGTAGCCCCAGAGGAAACGAGAGAATGGAAGAAACAGTATGAAAAAGACTGAGAACGTAAATTTATTGATTCTTGGAAGCAGGACCGACCCTGGCTTCATCACAACATTGAACAAAATGTTATGGTCTGCAACTGGTGCATCGAAGCCAATGGACCAAAAGAGCAATATATATACAGGGGCTGCTCTGGCTCCCAAAAAATAGGAGCCAGAAAAATCGCCAGGTGCCATTTTCAGGTGCCAGTTTTGAAAGTCAGGAGCCAGTTTAGGAGCCAGCTAAAATTTTTACAAGGAGCCAATATTTTCGAACCCAAACAGTGGATGATTGCATGTACCACTACCAGTTTCTCTGAAACCGCTGAACCAAATTAAACCAGATTTGGCTGGGATAGTCCTTGGGTAGTCCCATTTCAAAATTGTGTCCGACAGCTCCGCTCTCCATTCAAGATGGCTGCAGTTACTAAAAATAGAAATTTCTTCAATTGTCCATTGCTGCTTTATTATAAATTAAAATGAGCTCAAATTTTTACTTTGCCTTATTAGTTAGTAATTAATGGAGATTGAAAAGCTATGGAAACCTCCTAGGATGGGAACATACTCTGCAAATTAGAAACTAACTGATAAAACATAGCATTGCCATGATTTTGATCTAATACCACACAAATTGTAATAAGTTTATAACCCCCACCCTTTTTGAAATGTTACTGTGCTTTGGTCTAATACCACAACATTTGTGTAGTCTTCAGCAGAAAAAAATATGTCTCTGCCAATGGTCCAACTTCTAGATAATTTGTACAAAATGTAGGTAATGAATAGAACAAACGTCAAAAACTGAAGCAAGTTGTAAAATAAATAATTATTTCTCAGATCTCATAATCAAATTGCAACAATTGGAATAAAAATACTGACTGGTTATTTTATTTTCACGTGTCTGTTTGTAAATAATTCTATAAATAGAACGCAATTGTTACCCGGATGCTGATCGATAAAAAAAAACTTATGCGTCCTCGTGCAGTGCATTTCAATGGCCAACCTTCGAATATAAAAAAATGACCATATTAAATATGAGAACTAAGATTATATTTCACAGAAATGAGAATAAATATAGCAAAAGTTCGTTTGGTTAAAAGTATCGATGGATTACATTGCGAACTCCTGTTGAACTTGATCGCGCCATTTTTATTTTTTAAGTTTCTTTATAAACCAAAGTTTATGACTTTTCGAGAAAGTCACTTTCAAAATACTTAATAAATACACGTGTACAATAGACAAAAGACTTCCTAACTCCGAACTCCAGTATAAACATGATATCGACATTTTCATTAATGAAAGTAGCAAAAATAGTTTGTTATGGTGGACATTATCGTGCAACGATTAACGAATGACGATTACAAAAATATGTCCACTTAAAATACATACTGTGACATTTTGAGTACATGTCAATCATAACTATAAAAAAATATCATTATCGTTGATTGAATTCTTTGTCGGGGTCATTATCTTTAATCAGGTAAATCAAGCCAGGTGTGATCAAAGATTATGCAATAAAAACAAAAATTCTATAATCCGTTGATTGGCTTGTAACATGTAATAAAATTGTCATTGTAGTGACTAATTAGTTTTAATCAGCAAATGAAGAAGAAGAATGGATTGTTACAAACATTTTTCTACGATTTTTTGAAAATTCAAGTGACGAATTGGGTACGGCAAATATTCGTCACTTGCGAAAATCAATTTTCAATAATTTATTGATTTTTGTTACGGTACACAGTGATTATCTAGGCGCCAAAAAAATCGCCAGCAGCCGATTTCAGTCGCCAATCAAGAAAAAAAATCGCAAATTGCGACATTGGCGACCGACAGCGCGATCCCTGAATTATATATTCTTTTGTAATTCTAAATTTTGGTTTCTAATTATACTTTTTCTGGTAGCATAGAGCTATTATTTTATTCTATTTTTTTTTTACATATAAGGATTCATTTGTTGAGATAGAATGAATATTTCATTTAGTAATTTTTAATGTCGCAAATAATTTTGTAAATTTAGAGTGGAAATATACTTTAATGAATATGCTGTATACAATAATATATTTATGGACATAGTGTCAAATTGTCATCCCACTTGGACACATTATACTGATTCAGAGCCAACCAGTCTTTGCTCTTTCTCCTTAATGCTGCGTACTTAACAGAGAAGCAAAACATACCAATTTTATAGTCTTTGGTCTGACCCGACCGGAGCACGAACCCATGAGCACTCGCACGCTAACCTTTACGCTGCTGTCTAATTGTAGATATTGCTGTTTGTGATTGTAAGTTTAATGCAATCAATATGTGACACTTGAATAAAATAAATTTATTATTTAAAAAAAAAATCATTATTTTATTGTCGGTCCTGTAAAATCTAGTTCGGTCCTGTAATTCCTCACAGTTCACAGGACTGAAAGTCCTGTGGATTCAAATTCCTAATTTCCTTGACTGTGTTAAGCTTATTAAATCAACTTATGTAGGTAAAGTGAAAGCTATTTTAGGCAGTCTATTTTTCTGACATATCCATCTTAGTAATCCAGTGTTCCAGCTAGGATTTCAAAAGGGCAGGGTGCTGGTCCTGAAAAAGGGCACTTTAGTGCACTGTTGGATTTTCAAACAGGCATGTTTTAGGGACACTGTAAAATCAAATAAAGTATACAATCAAATATTGACTTTTATTATTTATACATGAGCAAATAGGTCAGTTTATTCAACAAATCAACCTAGATAGAATTCTATCTTTCTGTCATTAACTCTAAAAAAACTTGTTAACTACTGTATCTGACACATGCTCATAACATTGTTTGTTGCAATTTAATTTGACATGTAAAATATTGTTCATTGTGACCTGTTTCATGCGATTTCTGTGATCACACTTTACCAATTTGACCTGTGAAAATACCCTTTCTACTTCTGCTGTACTCAGAGGTAACACAGCAGCTGTACTCATTAGGTGTATGATATTGTTGGGGTACAGTACTGATAAACCAAGCTTTTCATTTAATAATAGCTTAAGGCATGCCATGATGCTCCTTTCATGACATTCCTCTATTTAATCCCCTCTTTAAGTTTCAGATGAATTTGAAAGTTCAACATTTTAAAATTGGATTAAATAAAAAAAAATTATCAAAATATTAATTTGCTAATAATAGAAAACACTTTGAACCACTGTTAGTGATGTAAAATTCTAATGTAAAAATATCTAAGTGGTGATTTCTATTTTTTTTAAATATATTTTTATCGCTATTGTAAGGGATTCAAATTAATTAAAAGCTCAACACCATCAAGATGCTAAAAATATATATCTAAAACTCCCGTAGTACTAAAAAAGTCATTCAAACTTCTGTTTGTTTCTTTGCATTTTTTAATTTCTTCCTTCAAACGTCTGTCACGCTTGGGCATTATGACAGATTTGTTTATTTGATGAGTTTTAATCACTTTCAATTACGCTAGAGTCAATCAGCTGTTGCAAATAACCCACGGTCCAGGTAAACAGGTAGAATATTGATTATGATGCGCGCGCAATGTTTACAACGAAGCGTAATCGAGAAAAATGGCGGATCATTACAAAACGTCAAAATAAACGATACATTTTCTTAAAAAAGGCATATAGACTTTGAAAAAGGGCATGGCGTCATGAAAAAGGCACAGGGCGTCATGAAAAGGGCACAGAGCGTCATTTGAAAAAGGGCGGATGGTCCGCCCTGTGAAAAGGACCTAGCTGGAACACTGTAATCGCTTATCTTGTTGACGTTTAAATTTGACTTTTGTGAGCTTTTGCCATCACTTGGCATCCGTCGTCCGTCGTAAACTTTCACATTTAAATCTTCTCCTCTGAAACCGCTAAACCAAATTAAACCTAACCTGGCAGGGATGGTCCCTGGATGGGTCCCTTTCAAAATTGTGTCCGACAGATCCGCCCTCCATTCAAGATGGCTGCTGTTACTAAAAATAGAAATTTCTTCAATTGTCCATTGCTGCTTTAGTATAAGTCAAAATGAGCTCAAATTTTAACTGCAGATACATGGCAAGGAGTAGTTTAACACATATTCCGGGTTTTTCTGTGAAATTTTTCTTTGAGCCGATTTATACCAATTTTGCAAATTAGGCATATTTTGATAAAAGATCACATTCAAATCTCCTTCTCTGAAACCGCTGAACCAAATTAAACCAGATTTGGCTGGGATAGTCCTTGGGTAGTCCCATTTCAAAATTGTGTCCGACAGCTCCGCTCTCCATTCAAGATGGCTGCAGTTACCAAATATAGAAATTTCTTCAATTGTCCATTGCTGCTTTATTATAAATTAAAATGAGCTCAAATTTTAACTGCAGCTACATGACAATCAGTAGATTAACAAACATTCTGGGTTTTTCTGTGCAATTTTTCTTTCAGCCGATTTTTACCGATTATGCAAATTAGGCATATTTTGATAAAAGATCACATTTAAATCTTCTCCTCTGAAACCGCTGAACCAAATTAAAGCAAATTTGGCTGGGATAGTCCTTGGGTAGTTCCATTTCAAAATTGTGTCCGACAGCCCCGCCCTCCATTCAAGATGCCTGCTGTTATTAAAAATAGAAATGTCTTCAATTGTCCATTGTTGCTTTAGTTTAAGTCAAAATGAGCTCAATTTTTTTTTACTGCAGCTACATAGCGAGGAGTAGTTTAACATATATTCCGGGTTTTTCTGTGAAATATTTCTTTCAGCCGATTTTTACAGATTATGCAAATTAGGCATATTTTGATAAAAGATCACATTTAAATCTTCTCTCTCTGAAATCGCTGAACCAAATTAAACCAGATTTGGCTGGGATAGTCCTTGGGTAGTCGCATTTCAAAATTGTGTCCGACAGCTCTGCTCTCCATTCAAGATGGCTGCTGTTACTAAAAACAGAATTTTCTTCAATTACCCATTGCTGCTTTAGTATAAGTCAAAATGAGCTCAAATTTTAACTGCAGCTACATGGTGAAGAGTAGTTTAACACATATTCCGGGTTTTTCTGTGAAATATTTCTTTCAGCCGATATATACCAATTTTGCAAATTAGGCATATTTTGATAAAAGATCACATTCAAATCTCCTTCTCTGAAACCGCTGAACCAAATTAAACCAGATTTGGCTGGGATAGTCCTTGGGTAGTCCCATTTCAAAATTGTGTCCGACAGCTCCGCTCTCCATTCAAGATGGCTGCAGTTACTAAAAATAGAAATTTCTTCAATTGTCCATTGCTGCTTTATTATAAATTAAAATGAGCTCAAATTTTAACTGCAGCTACATAACAATGAGTAGATTAACAAACATTCTGGGTTTTTCTGTGAAATTTTTCTTTCAGCCGATTTTTACCGATTATGCAAATTAGGCATATTTTGATAAAAGATCACATTTAAATCTTCTCCTCTGAAACCGCTGAACCAAATTAAAGCAAATTTGGCTGGGATAGTCCTTGGGTAGTTCCATTTCAAAATTGTGTCCGACAGCCCCGCCCTCCATTCAAGATGCCTGCTGTTATTAAAAATAGAAATTTCTTCAATTGTCCATTGTTGCTTTAGTTTAAGTCAAAATGAGCTCAATTTTTTTTACTGCAGCTACATAGCGAGGAGTAGTTTAACATATATTCCGGGTTTTTCTGTGAAATTTTTCTTTCAACCAATTTATGCCGATTATACAAATTTGACATATTTTGATAAAAGATCACATTTAAATCATCTCCTCTTAAACTGCTAAGCTAAATTAAAGCAAATTTGGCTGGGACAGCCCCGCCCTCCATTCAAAATGACTGCTGTTACTAAAAGTAGAAATTTCTTTAGTTATCAATTTCTGCTTTATTACACATCAAAATGAACTGAAATTTTAACTGCAGTTACATGGGAATTAGTAGTTTAACATACAGTATGGGTTTTTCTGTGAGATTTTTTCAGCCAGTTTATTACGTTTAGGAATATTATGAGAAAAAAATCACATCAAAATCTGTAGCTCAGAAATTTGAGTTGATCTTTTGGTAGCCCACTTTCAAAATTATATGTAACCACCCCCATTTTCTATCAACTTTAGATGTCAAATTAAAAACCAGGTGAGCGATTACAGGCTCCTGGGAGCCTCTAGTTTTTTAATTGAAGTCTTATTTTAATAAGTTATTCTGAGTATTATATAATTCGTAACCTAGTTATTTTGTAGCAAGTCTCCTCCATTTTCGGTTAGACATAATAAAACCAATGTATATGTAATGTATGGAGACTGAACAGAACATGTAGCTATTTTTTATTTACAAAATTTATTTCAATCGTGTTCATTTTAACAAGATTTGTGACGATTTTTTTTTTCATGTCAGGATCAAGAAAACTGATGTTGAATAACTTCAAAAATGGAGAAAATAATATAGGACACATCGTTTAGGGTCAGGTTTTAATCGTGTGATTGAACTGAATCTGAAAATGTTAATTTTAACAAGATTTGTGACGAAAAATGATTTTTTTTCATGTCAGGATAAATAATAAAACTGAAGTTGAATATCTTCAAAAATGGAGAAAATAATATTTGATATGTATTGTTGGGTGAGATTTTAATCGTGTGATTGAACTGAATCAGAAAATGTTAATTTTAAAAAGATTTGTGACAAAAATGATTTTTTATGTGATGATGACAACTGAATTGTTTATAAAATACTTTTGTAGTATAAAGTTGTGTTGTTTGTGAAGATTTGATGAGAAATTGTTTGTGTTTAAATATTGTTTTATATTTATTGTTTTAGGGTCAGACACCTCTACACCTGGCAGCAGCTGAGGGAAGGACAGCTGTGACAAAGGTTCTAATGGAGGCAGGGGCCTCACTGTCTGCTGTGAACAATGAGGTAATTAAATCTTCAGTAAAACTAAGACAATCAAATTTAAACTCTTCATTTAGTGACACATGAGGAATGTCATCTAAAATGAAGGAATTGAAATATTTGATATTTCGTGTGGGGTCACGTTTTAATCGTGTGATTGAACTGAATTAGAAAATGTTAATTTTAAAAAGATTTGTGACGAAAAATGATTTTTTATGTGATGATGACAACTGAATTGTTTATAAAATACTTTTGTAGTATAAAGTTGTGTTGTTTGTGAAGATTTGATGAGAAATTGTTTGTGTTTAAATATTGTTTTATATTTATTGTTTTAGGGTGAGACACCTCTACACCTGGCAGCAGCTGAGGGAAGGACAGCTGTGACAAAGGTTCTAATGGAGGCAGGGGCCTCACTGTCTGCTGTGAGCAATGAGGTAATTAAACCTTCAGTAAAACTAAGACAATCAATATTAAACTCTTCAAGTGACACATGAGGAATGTCATCTAAAATGAAGGAATTGAAATATTTGATATATCGTGTGGGGTCACGTTTTAATCGTGTGATTGAACTGAATTAGAAAATGTTAATTTTAAAAAGATTTGTGACGAAAAATGATTTTTTATGTGATGATGACAACTGAATTGTTTATAAAATACTTTTGTAGTATAAAGTTGTGTTGTTTGTGAAGATTTGATGAGATATTGTTTGTGTTTAAATATTGTTTTATATTTATTGTTTTAGGGTGAGACACCTCTACACTGGGCAGCAGTGAGGGGAAAGACAGATGTGACAAAGGTTATATTGGAGGCAGGGGCCTCACTGTCTGCTGTGGACAATAAGGTAATTAATCCCTCAGTAAAACTAATACAATCAAATATTAAACTCTTCAAGTGACACATGAGGAATGTCATCTAAAATGAAGGAATTGAAATATTTGATATATCGTGTGGGGTCACGTTTTAATCGTGTGATTGAACTGAATCAGAAAATGTTAATTTTAAAAAGATTTGTGACGAAAAATGATTTTTTATGTGATGATGACAACTGAATTGTTTATAAAATACTTTTGTAGTATAAAGTTGTGTTGTTTGTGAAGATTTGATGAGAAATTGTTTGTGTTTAAATATTGTTTTATATTTATTGTTTTAGGGCCGGACACCTCTACACATGGCAGTATGGCAGGGAAACATAGATGTGACAAAGGTTCTAATGGAGGCAGGGGCCTCACTGTCTGCTTTGGACAATAAGGTAATTAAACCCTCAGTAAAACTAATACAATCAAATATTAAACTCTTCAAGTGACACATGAGGAATGTCATCTAAAATGAAGGAATTGAAATATTTGATATATCGTGTAGGGTCAGATTTTAATCGTGTGATTGAACTGAATTAGAAAATGTTAATTTTAAAAAGATTTGTGACGAAAAATGGTTTTTTATGTGATGATGACAACTGAATTGTTTATAAAATACTTTTGTAGTATAAAGTTGTGTTGTTTGTGAAGATTTGATGAGAAATTGTTTGTGTTTAAATAGTGTTATTCCCCCCGCAACGAAGTTGTAGGGGGTATACTGGTTTCACCATGTCCGTCCGTCTGTCCGTCCGTCTCTCTGTCCGTCCGTCTGTAGACAAATCCTATGTCGTATGATAACTTGAGTTGTGTTTCTTAGAATTTTTTAAAAGTTTATCAGCTGTTTACTGGTGAAGAGAGGAGGATCCCTTTCTTTTTTGACGATTTTCACTTTTGCCGTTCCAGAGTTATTGGACTTCATATGACGGAAAATAGGATTTTTACCCTATGTCGTATGATAACTTGAATAGTGTTTCTCAGAATGTTTTGAAATTTTATCAGCAGCTTACAGGTAAAGAGAGGAGGTTCCCTTTTTTTTTTGATGATTTTCACGTTTGCCGTTCCAGAGTTATTGGACTTGATATGACGGAAAATAGGATTTTTACCCTATGTCGTATGATAACTTGAATAGTGTTTCTCAGAATGTTTTGAAATTTTATCAGCAGCTTACCAGTGAAGAGAGGAGGATCCTTTCATTTTTGACGATTTTCACTTTTGCCGTTCCAGAGTTGATGGACTTGATATGATGGAAAATAGGATTTTTACCCTATGTCGTATGATAACTTGAGTAGTGTTTCTCAGAATGTTTTGAAATTTTATCAGTAGCTTACCAGTGAAGAGAGGGGGGTCTCTTTCATTTTTGGTTGGAAAAATCAGTAATATTTTGGTTATGGAAATAGGTTGTACAGATGTGGGGAGCGGGGGTTATATCTTAGTGAGCTGTGCTCACAGTAATACTAGTTTTATATTTATTGTTTTAGGGCAGGACACCTCTACACCTGTCAAAAAGCCGGGGAAAGACAGAGGTGACAAAGGTTCTGGAGGAGGCAGGGGCCTCACTGTTTGCTGTGGACAAACAGGTAATTAAACCCTCAGTAAAACTAATCAAATATTAAACTCTTCAAGTGACACATGAGTAATGTCATCTAAAATGTGTTCACCTGGAGTGAAGTTGATCTTGTGTTACCACCTTCTTTAGAGTATGTATACTAGGGATATGATGGATTGTGTGCTCACCTCGAGTGAAATAGATCTTGGGTTACCACATTCTTTAGAGTATTTATGCTAGGGATATGATGGATTGTGTCCTCTCCTCGAGTGAAATAGATCTTGGATTACCACATTCTTTAGGGTATTTATACTAGGGATATGATGGATATTGTGCTGACCTCGAGTGAGGTAGATCTTGGGTTACCACATTCTTTAGAGTATTTATACTAGGGATATGATGGATTGTGTGCTCACCTCGAGTGAAATAGATCTTGGGTTACCACATTCTTTACAGTATTTATACTAGGGATATGATGGATTGCGTCCTCTCCTCGAGTGAAATAGATCTTGGACTACCACATTCTTTAGGGTATTTATACTAGGGATATGATGGATATTGTGCTGACCTCGAGTGAGGTAGATCTTGGGTTACCACATTCTTTAGAGTATTTATACTAGGAATATGATGGATTGTGTGCTCACCTTGAGTGAAATAGATCTTGGGTTACCACATTCTTTAGAGTATTTATACTAGGGATATGATGGATTGTGTGCTCTCCTCGAGTGAAATATATCTTGGATTACCACATTCTTTAGGGTATTTATACTAGGGATATGATGGATATTGTGCTGACCTCGAGTGAGGTAGATCTTGGGTTACCACATTCTTTAGAGTATTTATACTAGGGATATGATGGATTGTGTGCTCACCTCGAGTGAAATAGATCTTGGGTTACCACATTCTTTACAGTATTTATACTAGGGATATGATGGATTGCGTCCTCTCCTCGAGTGAAATAGATCTTGGACTACCACATTCTTTAGGGTATTTATACTAGGGATATGATGGATATTGTGCTGACCTCGAGTGAGGTAGATCTTGGGTTACCACATTCTTTAGAGTATTTATACTAGGAATATGATGGATTGTGTGCTCACCTTGAGTGAAATAGATCTTGGGTTACCACATTCTTTAGAGTATTTATACTAGGGATATGATGGATTGTGTGCTCTCCTCGAGTGAAATATATCTTGGATTACCACATTCTTTAGGGTATTTATACTAGGGATATGATGGATATTGTGCTGACCTCGAGTGAGGTAGATCTTGGGTTACCACATTCTTTAGAGTATTTATACTAGGGGTATGATGGATTGTGTCCTCTCCTCGAGTGAGGTAGATCTTGGGTTACCACATTCTTTAGAGTATTTATACTAGGGACAGAGCTCCAGATAATTTTCAAGTCCAAAGGGTAATTACCCCCTACTTTTGAAAATGATGCGTATTTGCATATTTCCTTTGCACTGTTGTACTCTCTACTTCAGAAAAGATTGCTTACATGTACACTTTTAAAATTATGTTGGACACAAGTGTTATTCAATAAACACAGGATGCAAGTGAAATGTATATCTCTGTTTAATTTGACACGATTGTGTCATGTTTATTAATAAAATGTTGTAAATATTTTGTTTTTTGCTCGTCGACTTCGGCAGTTTTCACAGTCGTGTTGATAATGTCATCAATGATTCCTTTAACTATACTGTCACTAGACACAGCTGAAACTGTCAGGAACTTTTAAAAAAGTATATAATTTTCCGTAGCGCGCTTATTCATGTTCTTGTTCATTTTCAACGAACAACGTGTTCCCAAATTCACTTTCGTTTCAGTTCTTAACTAAACCGCATTTATTTGTAAAATTGACCGTGATTGGATGATTTATCCTAAACATCCAATCAGATCTCTTTGACATCGATGCTTAGAAAGGCAAACATTCGGTACCCCTCGGATGTATACACTTTCTCTTTCGAAAAGTATAAAGAGAAGTAATTACGGGGAATTTTTCAAAGTCAAAAATGTATTGTTTATGTACAAGATGTATTATCGTCAACAGCGTTCAAGTACGCTCCGAATTTGGAAAGTTTGCTTACACAGCAATATGTATGCGTAAATGTACACTCTGCTCTGATAATACATGCGTTTTTACTCGTTTTCATTGCGTAAAAAACGCAAATACGCAGCTTATCTGGAGCTCTGTAGGGATATGATGGATTGTGGCCTCATCTCGAGTGAGGTAGATCTTGGGTTACCACATTCTTTAGAGTATTTATACTAGGGATATGATGGATTGTGTTCTCTCCTCGAGTGAGGTAGATCTTGGGTTACCACATTCTTTAGAGTATTTATACTAGGGATGTGATGGATATTGGGCTGACCTCGAGTGAGGTAGATCTTGGGTTACCACATTATTTATACTAGAGATATGATGGATTGTGAGGTAGATCTTGGGTTACCACATTCTTTAGAGTATTTATACTAGGGATATGATGGATTGTGTGCTAACCTCGAGTGAAATAGATCTTGGGTTACCACATTCTTTACAGTATTTATACTAGGGATATGAAGAATTGTGTCCTCTCCTCGAGTGAAATAAAACTTGGATTACCACATTCTTTAGAGTATTTATACTAGGGATATGATGGATTGTGTGCTCACCTCGAGTGAGGTAGATCATGGGATACCACATTCTTTACAGTATTTATACTAGGGATATGATTGATTGTGTGCTCACCTCGAGTGAAATAGATCTGGGGTTACCACATTCTTTACATTATTTATACTAGGGATATGATGGATTGGGTGCTCACCTTGAGTGAGGAAGATCTTGGGTTACCACATTCTTTAGCGTATTTATACTTGGGATATGATGGATTGTGTGCTCACCTCGAGTGAAATAAATCTTGGGTTACCACATTCTTTAGAGTATTTATACTAGGGATATGATGGATTGTGTCCTCTCCTCGATTGAAATAGATCTTGGATTACCACATTCTTTAGGGTATTTATACTAGGGATATGATGGATATTGTGCTGAAATCGAGTGAGGTAGATCTTGGGTTACCACATTCTTTAGAGTATTTATACTAATGATATGATGGATTGTGACCTCGCCTTGAGTGAGGTAGATCTTGGGTTACCACATTCTTTAGAGTATTTATACTAGGGATATGATGGATTGTGTTCTCTCCTCGAGTGAGGTAGATCTTGGGATACCACATTCTTTAGAGTATTTATACTAGGGATATGATGGATATTGGGCTGACCTCGAGTGAGGTAGATCTTGGGTTACCACATTATTTATACTAGAGATATGATGGATTCTGGGCTCGCCTCTAGTGAGGTAGATCTTGGGTTACCACATTCTTTAGAGCATTTATACAAGGGATATGATGGATATTGTGCTGACCTCGAGTGAGGTAGATCTTGGGATACCACATTCTTTAGAGTATTTATACTAGGGATATGATTGATTGTGTGCTCACCTCGAGTGAAATAGATTTTGGGTTGCCACATTCTTTAGATTATTTATACTCGGGATATGATGGATTGGGTGCTCACCTTGAGTGAGGTAGATCTTGGGTTACCACATTCTTTAGAGTATTTATACTAGGGATATGATGGATTGTGTTCTCTCCTCGAGTGAGGTAGATCTTGGGTTACCACATTCTTTAGAGTATTTATACTAGGGATGTGATGGATATTGGGCTGACCTCGAGTGAGGTAGATCTTGGGTTACCACATTATTTATACTAGAGATATGATGGATTGTGAGGTAGATCTTGGGTTACCACATTCTTTAGAGTATTTATACTAGGGATATGATGGATTGTGTGCTCACCTCGAGAGAAATAGATCTTGGGTTACCACATTCTTTACAGTATTTATACTAGGGATATGAAGAATTGTGTCCTTTCCTCGAGTGAAATAAAACTTGGATTACCACATTCTTTAGAGTATTTATACTAGGGATATGATGGATTGTGTGCTCACCTCGAGTGAGGTAGATCATGGGAGACCACATTCTTTACAGTATTTATACTAGGGATATGATTGATTGTGTGCTCACCTCGAGTGAAATAGATCTGGGGTTACCACATTCTTTACATTATTTATACTAGGGATATGATGGATTGGGCGCTCACCTTGAGTGAGGTAGATCTTGGGTTACCACATTCTTTAGCGTATTTATACTAGGGATATGATGGATTGTGTGCTCACCTGGAGTGAAATAAATCTTGGGTTACCACATTCTTTACAGTATTTATACTAGGGGTATGATGGATTGTGTCCTCTCCTCGAGTGAAATAGATCTTGGATTACCACATTCTTTAGGGTATTTATACTAGGGATATGATGGATATTGTGCTGACCTCGAGTGAGGTAGATCTTGGGTTACCACATTCTTTTGAGTATTTATACTAGGGGTATGATGGATTGTGTCCTCTCCTCGAGTGAGGTAGATCTTGGGCTACCACATTCTTTAGAGTATTTATGCTAGGGATATGATGGATTGTGGCCTCATCTCGAGTGAGGTAGATCTTGGGTTACCACATTCATTAGAGTATTTATACTAGGGATATGATGAATATTGGGCTGACCTCGAGTGAGGTAGATCTTGGGTTACCACATTATTTAGATTATTTTTACTAGGGATATGATGGATTGGATGCTCACCTTGAGTGAGGTAGATCTTGGGCTACCACACTCTTTAGCGTATTTATACTAGGGATATGATGGATTGTGTGCTCACCTCGAGTGAAATAAATCTTGGGTTACCACATTCTTTAAAGTATTTATTCTAGGGATATGATGGATTGTGTCCTCTCCTCGATTGAAATAGATCTTGGATTACCACATTCTTTAGGGTATTTATACTAGGGATATGATGGATATTGTGCTGAAATCGAGTGAGGTAGATCTTGGGTTACCACATTCTTTAGAGTATTTATAATAATGATATGATGGATTGTGACCTCGCCTCGAGTGAGGTAGATCTTGGGATACCACATTCTTTAGAGTATTTATACTAGGGATATGATGGATATAGGGCTGACCTCGAGTGAGGTAGATCTTGGGTTACCACAATATTTATACTAGAGATATGATGGATTCTGGGCTCGCCTCTAGTGAGGTAGATCTTGGGTTACCACATTTTTTGAGTATTTATACTAGGGATATGATGGATTTTGTTCTCTCCTCGAGTGAAGTAGATCTTGGGTTACCACATTCTTTAGAGCATTTATACTAAAGATATGATGGATATTGTGCTGACCTCGAGTGAGGTAGATCTTGGGTTATCACATTCTTTAGTGTAAGTATACTAAGGGTATGATGGAGTGTGTCCTCTCCGCGAGTGAGGTAGATCTTGGGTTACCACATTCTTTAGAGTATTTATACTATGGATATGATAGATTGTGTTCTCTCCTCGAGTGAGGTAGATCTTGGGTTACCACATTCTTTAGAGTTTATACTAGGGATATGATGGATTGTGTGCTCACCTCGAGTGAGGTAGATCTTGGGATACCACATTCTTTAGAGTATTTATACTAGGGATATGATTGATTGTGTGCTCACCTCGAGTGAAATAGATCTTGGGTTGCCACATTCTTTAGATTATTTATACTAGGGATATGATGGATTGTGTGCTCACCTTGAGTGAGTTAGATCTTGGGTTACCACATTCTTTAGAGTATTTATACTAGGGATATGAAGAATGGTGTCCTCTCCTCGAGTGAAATAAAACTTGGATTACCACATTCTTTAGAGTATTTATACTAGGGATATGATGGATTGTGTGCTCACCTCGAGTGAGGTAGATCTTGGGATACCACATTCTTTAGAGTATTTATACTAGGGATATGATTGATTGTGTGCTCACCTCGAGTGAAATAGATTTTGGGTTGCCACATTCTTTAGATTATTTATACTCGGGATATGATGGATTGGGTGCTCACCTTGAGTGAGTTAGATCTTGGGTTACCACATTCTTTAGAGTATTTATACTAGGGATATGAAGAATGGTGTCCTCTCCTCGAGTGAAATAAAACTTGGATTACCACATTCTTTAGAGTATTTATACTAGGGATATGATGGATTGTGTGCTCACCTTGAGTGAGTTAGATCTTGGGTTACCACATTCTTTAGAGTATTTATACTAGGGATATGAAGAATGGTGTCCTCTCCTCGAGTGAAATAAAACTTGGATTACCACATTCTTTAGAGTATTTATACTAGGGATATGATGGATTGTGTGCTCACCTCGAGTGAGGTAGATCTTGGGATACCACATTCTTTAGAGTATTTATACTAGGGATATGATTGATTGTGTGCTCACCTCGAGTGAAATAGATTTTGGGTTGCCACATTCTTTAGATTATTTATACTCGGGATATGATGGATTGGGTGCTCACCTTGAGTGAGTTAGATCTTGGGTTACCACATTCTTTAGAGTATTTATACTAGGGATATGAAGAATGGTGTCCTCTCCTCGAGTGAAATAAAACTTGGATTACCACATTCTTTAGATTATTTATACTCGGGATATGATGGATTGGGTGCTCACCTTGAGTGAGGTAGATCTTGGGTTACCACACTCTTTAGAGTATTTATACTAGGGATATGATGGATTGTGTTCTCTCCTCGAGTGAGGTAGATCTTGGGTTACTACATTCTTTAGAGTATTTATACTAGGGATATGATGGATTGTGTTCTCACCTTGAGTGAGGTAGATCTTGGGCTACCACATTCTTTACAGTATTTATACTAGGGATATGATGGATTGTGTCCTCTCCTCGAGTGAAAAAGATCTTGGATTACCACATTCTTTAGGGTATTTATACTAGGGATATGATGGATATTGTGCTGACCTCGAGTGAGGTAGATCTTGGGTTACCACATTCTTTAGAGTATTTATACTAGGGGTATGATGGATTGTGTCCTCTCCTCGAGTGAGGTAGATCTTGGGTTACCACATTCTTTAGAGTATTTATGCCTATGATATGATGGATTGTGACCTCGCCTTGAGTGAGGTAGATCTTGGGTTACCACATTCTTTAGAGTATTTATACCTATGATATGATGGATTGTGACCTCGCCTTGAGTGAGGTAGATCTTGGGTTACCACATTCTTTAGAGTATTTATACTAGGGACAGAGCTCCAGATAATTTACAAGTCCAAAGGGTAATTACCCCCTACTTTTGAAAATGATGCGTATTTGCATATTTCTTTTGCACTGTTGTACTCTCTACTTCAGAAAAGATTGCTTACATGTACACTTTTAAAATTATGTTGGACACAAGTGTTATTCAATAAACACAGGATGCAAGTGAAATGTATATCTCTGTTTAATTTGACACGATTGTGTCATGTTTATTAATAAAATGTTGTAAATATTTTGTTTTTTGCTCGTCGACTTCGGCAGTTTTCACAGTCGTGTTGATAATGTCATCAATGATTCCTTTAACTATACTGTCACTAGACACAGCTGAAACTGTCAGGAACTTTTAAAAAAGTATATAATTTTCCGTAGCGCGCTTATTCATGTTCTTGTTCATTTTCAACGAACAACGTGTTCCCAAATTCACTTTCGTTTCAGTTCTTAACTAAACCGCATTTATTTGTAATATTGACTGCGATTGGATGATTTATCCTATACATCCAATCAGATCTCTTTTGACATCGATGCTTAGAAAGGCAAACATTCGGTACCCCTCGGATGTATACACTTTCTCTTTCGAAAAGTATAAAGAGAAGTAATTACGGGGAATTTTTCAAAGTCAAAAATGTATTGTTTATGTACAAGATGTATTATCGTCAACAGCGTTCAAGTACGCTCCGAATTTGGAAAGTTTGCTTACACAGCAATATGTATGCGTAAATGTACACTCTGATCTGATAATACATGCGTTTTTACTCGTTTTCATTGCGTAAAAAACGCAAATACGCAGCTTATCTGGAGCTCTGTAGGGATATGATGTATTGTGTTCTCTTCTCGAGTGAGGTAGATCTTGGGTTACCACATTCTTTAGAGTATTTATACTAGGGATATGATGGATATTGGGCTGACCTCGAGTGAGGTAGATATCTTGGGTTACCACATTATTTATACTAGAGATATGATGGATTATGGGCTCGCCTCGAGTGAGGTAGATCTTGGGTTACCACATTCTTTAGAGTATTTATACTAGGGATATGAAGAATTGTGTCCTCTCCTCGAGTGAAATACAACTTGGATTACCACATTCTTTAGAGTATTTATACTAGGGATATGATGGATTGTGTGCTCACCTCGAGTGAGGTAGATCTTGGGATACCACATTCTTTACAGTATTTATACTAGGGATATGATGGATTGTGTGCTCACCTCGAGTGAAATAGATCTGGGGTTACCACATTCTTTAGATTATTTATACTAGGGATATGATGGATTGGGTGTTCACCTTGAGTGAGGTAGATCTTGGGTTACCACATTCTTTAGAGTATTTATACTAGGGATATGATGGATATTGGGCTGACCTCGAGTGAGGTAGATCTTGGGTTACCACAATATTTATACTAGAGATATGATGGATTGTGGGCTCGCCTCGAGTGAGGTAGATCTTGGGTTACCACATTCTTTAGAGTATTTATACTAGGGATATGATGGATTGTGTGCTCACCTCGAGTGAAATAGATCTTGGGTTACCACATTCTTTAGAGTATTTATACTAGGGATATAAAGAATTGTGTCCTCTCCTCGAGTGAAATAAAACTTGGATTACCACATTCTTTAGAGTATTTATACTAGGGATATGATGGATTGTGTGCTCACCTCGAATGAGGTAGATCTTGGGATACCACATTCTTTACAGTATTTATACTAGGGATATGATTGATTGTGTGCTCACCTCGAGTGAAATAGATCTGGGGTTACCACATTCTTTAGATTATTTATACTAGGGATATGATGGATTGGGTGCTCACCTTGAGTGAGGTAGATCTTGGGTTACCACATTCTTTAGCGTATTTATTCTAGGGATATGATGGATTGTGTGCTCACCTCGAGTGAAATAAATCTTGGGTTACCACATTCTTTACAGTATTTATACTAGGGATATGATGGATTGTGTCCTCTCCTCGAGTGAAATAGATCTTGGATTACCACATTCTTTAGGGTATTTATACTAGGGATATGATGGATATTGTGCTGACCTCGAGTGAGGTAGATCTTGGGTTACCACATTCTTTAGAGTATTTATACTAGGGGTATGATGGATTGTGTCCTCTCCTCGAGTGAGGTAGATCTTGGGCTACCACATTCTTTAGAGTATTTATGCTAGGGATATGATGGATTGTGGCCTCATCTCGAGTGAGGTAGATCTTGGGTTACCACATTCTTTAGAGTATTTATACTAGGGATATGATGAATATTGGGCTGACCTCGAGTGAGGTAGATCTTGGGTTACCACATTATTTAGATTATTTTTACTAGGGATATGATGGATTGGATGCTCACCTTGAGTGAGGTAGATCTTGGGCTACCACACTCTTTAGCGTATTTATACTAGGGATATGATGGATTGTGTGCTCACCTCGAGTGAAATAAATCTTGGGTTACCACATTCTTTAAAGTATTTATTCTAGGGATATGATGGATTGTGTCCTCTCCTCGATTGAAATAGATCTTGGATTACCACATTCTTTAGGGTATTTATACTAGGGATATGATGGATATTGTGCTGACCTTGAGTGAGGTAGATCTTGGGTTACCACATTCTTTAGAGTATTTATACCAGGGATATGATGGATTGTGTTCTCTCCTCGAGTGAGGTAGATCTTGGGTTACCACATTCTTTAGAGTATTTATACTAGGGATATGATGGATATTGGGCTGACCTCGAGTGAGGTAGATCTTGGGTTACCACATTATTTATACTAGAGATATGATGGATTCTGGGCTCGCCTCTAGTGAGGTAGATCTTGGGATACCACATTTTTTGAGTATTTATACTAGGGATATGATGGATTTTGTTCTCTCCTCGAGTGAAGTAGATCTTGGGTTACCACATTCTTTAGAGTAAGCATACTAAGGGTATGATGGATTGTGTCCTCTCCGCGAGTGAGGTAGATCTTGGGTTACCACATTCTTTAGAGTATTTATACTATGGATATGATAGATTGTGTTCTCACCTCGAGTGAGGTAGATCTTGGGTTACCACATTCTTTAGAGTTTATACTAGGGATATGATGGATTGTGTGCTCACCCCGAGTGAGGTAGATCTTGGGAAACCACATTCTTTAGAGTATTTATACTAGGGATATGATTGATTGTGTGCTCACCTCGAGTGAAATAGATCTTGGGTTGCCACATTCTTTAGATTATTTATACTAGGGATATGATGGATTGGGTGCTCACCTTGAGTGAGTTAGATCTTGGGTTACCACATTCTTTAGAGTAAGTATACTAAGGGTATGATGGATTGTGTCCTCTCCGCGAGTGAGGTAGATCTTGGGTTACCACATTCTTTAGAGTATTTATACTAGGGATATGAAGAATGGTGTCCTCTCCTCGAGTGAAATAAAACTTGGATTACCACATTCTTTAGAGTATTTATACTAGGGATATGATTGATTGTGTGCTCACCTCGAGTGAAATAGATCTTGGGTTGCCACATTCTTTAGATTATTTATACTAGGGATTTGATGGATTGGGTGCTCAACTTGAGTGAGGTAGATCTTGGGTTACCACATTCTTTAGAGTATTTATACTAGGAATATGATGGATTGTGTGCTCACCTCGAGTGAAATAGATCTTGGGTTACCACATTCTTTACAGTATTTATACTAGGGATATGATGGATTGTGTCCTCTCCTCGAGTGAAAAAGATCTTGGATTACCACATTCATTAGGGTATTTATACTAGGGATATGATGGATATTGTGCGGACCTCGAGTGAGGTAGATCTTGGGTTACCACATTCTTTAGAGTATTTATACTAGGGGTATGATGGATTGTGTCCTCTCCTCGAGTGAGGTAGATCTTGGGTTACCACATTCTTTAGAGTATTTATACCTATGATATGATGGATTGTGACCTCGCCTTGAGTGAGGTAGATCTTGGGTTACCACATTCTTTAGAGTATTTATACTAGGGACAGAGCTCCAGATAATTTACAAGTCCAAAGGGTAATTACCCCCTACTTTAGAAAATGATGCGTATTTGCATATTTCTTTTGCACTGTTGTACTCTCTACTTCAGAAAAGATTGCTTACATGTACACTTTTAAAATTATGTTGGACACAAGTGTTATTCAATAAACACAGGATGCAAGTGAAATGTATATCTCTGTTTAATTTGACACGATTGTGTCATGTTTATTAATAAAATGTTGTAAATATTTTGTTTTTTGCTCGTCGACTTCGGCAGTTTTCACAGTCGTGTTGATAATGTCATCAATGATTCCTTTAACTATACTGTCACTAGACACAGCTGAAACTGTCAGGAACTTTTAAAAAAGTATATAGTTTTCCGTAGCGCGCTTATTCATGTTCTTGTTCATTTTCAACGAACAACGTGTTCCCAAATTCACTTTCGTTTCAGTTCTTAACTAAACCGCATTTATTTGTAATATTGACCGTGATTGGATGATTTATCCTAAACATCCAATCAGATCTCTTTTGACATCGATGCTTAGAAAGGCAAACATTCGGTACCCCTCGGATGTATACACTTTCTCTTTCGAAAAGTATAAAGAGAAGTAATTACGGGGAATTTTTCAAAGTCAAAAATGTATTGTTTATGTACAAGATGTATTATCGTCAACAGCGATCAAGTACGCTCCGAATTTGGAAAGTTTGCTTACACAGCAATATGTATGCGTAAATGTACACTCTGATCTGATAATATATGCGTTTTTACTCGTTTTCATTGCGTAAAAAACGCAAATACGCAGCTTATCTGGAGCTCTGTAGGGATATGATGTATTGTGTTCTCTCCTCGAGTGAGGTAGATCTTGGGTTACCACATTCTTTAGAGTATTTATACTAGGGATATGATGGATATTGGGCTGACCTCGAGTGAGGTAGATATCTTGGGTTACCACATTATTTATACTAGAGATATGATGGATTGTGGGTTCGCCTCGAGTGAGGTAGATCTTGGGTTACCACATTCTTTAGAGTATTTATACTAGGGATATGATGGATTGTGTGCTCACCTCGAGTGAAATAGATCTTGGGTTACCACATTCTTTACAGTATTTATACTAGGGATATGAAGAATTGTGTCCTCTCCTCGAGTGAAATAAAACTTGGATTACCACATTCTTTAGAGTATTTATACTAGGGATATGATGGATTGTGTACTCACCTCGAGTGAGGTAGATCTTGGGATACCACATTCTTTACAGTATTTATACTAGGGATATGATTGATTGTGTGCTCACCTCGAGTGAAATAGATCTGGGGTTACCACATTCTTTAGATTATTTATACTAGGGATATGATGGATTGGGTGCTCACCTTGAGTGAGGTAGATCTTGGGTTACCACATTCTTTAACGTATTTATACTAGGGATATGATGGATTGTGTGCTCACCTCGAGTGAAATAAATCTTGGGTTACCACATTCTTTAGAGTATTTATACTAGGGATATGATGGATTGTGTCCTCTCCTCGAGTGAGGTAGATCTTGGGTTACCACATTCTTTAGAGTATTTATACTAGGGATATGATGGATTGTGTCCTCTCCTCGAGTGAAATAGATCTTGGATTACCACATTCTTTAGGGTATTTATACTAGGGATATGATGGATATTGTGCTGACCTCGAGTGAGGTAGATCTTGGGTTACCACATTCTTTAGAGTATTTATACTAGGAATATGATGGATTGTGTGCTCACCTTGAGTGAAATAAATCTTGGGTTACCACATTCGTTACAGTATTTATACTAGGGATATGATGGATTGTGTCCTCTCCTCGAGTGAAATAGATCTTGGATTACCACATTCTTTAGGGTATTTATACTAGGGATATGATGGATATTGTGCTGACCTCGAGTGAGGTAGATCTTGGGTTACCACATTCTTTAGAGTATTTATACTAGGGGTATGATGGATTGTGTCCTCTCCTCGAGTGAGGTAGATCTTGGGTTACCACATTCTTTAGAGTATTTATACTAATGATATGATGGATTGTGACCTCGCCTTGAGTGAGGTAGATCTTGGGTTACCACATTCTTTAGAGTATTTATACTAGGGACAGAGCTCCAGATAATTTTCAAGTCCAAAGGGTAATTACCCCCTACTTTTGAAAATGATGCGTATTTGCATATTTCCTTTGCACTGTTGTACTCTCTACTTCAGAAAAGATTGCTTACATGTACACTTTTAAAATTATGTTGGACACAAGTGTTATTCAATAAACACAGGATGCAAGTGAAATGTATATCTCTGTTTAATTTGACACGATTGTGTCATGTTTATTAATAAAATGTTGTAAATATTTTGTTTTTTGCTCGTCGACTTCGGCAGTTTTCACAGTCGTGTTGATAATGTCATCAATGATTCCTTTAACTATACTGTCACTAGACACAGCTGAAACTGTCAGGAACTTTTAAAAAAGTATATAATTTTCCGTAGCGCGCTTATTCATGTTCTTGTTCATTTTCAACGAACAACGTGTTCCCAAATTCACTTTCGTTTCAGTTCTTAACTAAACCGCATTTATTTGTAATATTGACCGTGATTGGATGATTTATCCTAAACATCCAATCAGATCTCTTTGACATCGATGCTTAGAAAGGCAAACATTCGGTACCCCTCGGATGTATACACTTTCTCTTTCGAAAAGTATAAAGAGAAGTAATTACGGGGAATTTTTCAAAGTCAAAAATGTATTGTTTATGTACAAGATGTATTATCGTCAACAGCGTTCAAGTACGCTCCGAATTTGGAAAGTTTGCTTACACAGCAATATGTATGCGTAAATGTACACTCTGATCTGATAATACATGCGTTTTTACTCGTTTTCATTGCGTAAAAAACTCAAATACGCAGCTTATCTGGAGCTCTGTAGGGATATGATGGATTGTGGCCTCATCTCGAGTGAGGTAGATCTTGGGTTACCACATTCTTTAGAGTATTTATACTAGGGATATGATGGATTGTGTTCTCTCCTCGAGTGAGGTAGATCTTGGGTTACCACATTCTTTAGAGTATTTATACTAGGGATGTGATGGATATTGGGCTGACCTCGAGTGAGGTAGATCTTGGGTTACCACATTATTTATACTAGAGATATGATGGATTGTGAGGTAGATCTTGGGTTACCACATTCTTTAGAGTATTTATACTAGGGATATGATGGATTGTGTGCTCACCTCGAGAGAAATAGATCTTGGGTTACCACATTCTTTACAGTATTTATACTAGGGATATGAAGAATTGTGTCCTTTCCTCGAGTGAAATAAAACTTGGATTACCACATTCTTTAGAGTATTTATACTAATGATATGATGGATTGTGACCTTGCCTTGAGTGAGGTAGATCTAGGGTTACCACATTCTTTAGAGTATTTATACTAGGGATATGATGGATTGTGTGCTCACCTCGAGTGAAATAGATCTTGGGTTACCACATTCTTTACAGTATTTATACTAGGGATATGCTGGATTGTGTGCTCACCATGAGTGAAATAGATCTTGGGTTACCACATTCTTTAGATTATTTATGCTAGGGTTATGATGGATTGGGTGCTCACCTCGAGTAAGGTAGATCTTGGGTTAACACATTCTATAGAGTATTTATACTAGGGATATGTTGGATTGTGTGCTCACCTCGAGTGAAGTAGATCTTGTGTTACAACATTCTATAGAGTATTTATACTAGGGATATGATGGATTGTGTGCTCACCTTGAGTGAGGTAGATCTTGGGTTACCACATTCTTTAGAGTATTTATACTAGGGATATGATGGATTGTGTGCTCACCTCGAGTGAAATAGGTCTTGGGTTACCATTCTTTAGATTATTTATAATAGGGATATGATGGATTGGGTACTCACCTTGAGTGAGGTAGATCTTGGGTTACCACATTCTTTAGAGTATTTATGCTAGGGATATGATGGATTGTGTGCTCACCTCGAGTGAAATAGATCTTGGGTTACCACATTCTTTAGAGTATTTATGCTAGGGATATGATGGATTGTGTCCTCTCCTCGAGTGAAATAGATCTTGGATTACCACATTCTTTAGGGTATTTATACTAGGGATATGATGGATATTGTGCTGACCTCGAGTGAGGTAGATCTTGGGTTACCACATTCTTTAGAGTATTTATACTAGGGATATGATGGATTGTGTGCTCACCTCGAGTGAAATAGATCTTGGGTTACCACATTCTTTACAGTATTTATACTAGGGATATGATGGATTGCGTCCTCTCCTCGAGTGAAATAGATCTTGGACTACCACATTCTTTAGGGTATTTATACTAGGGATATGATGGATATTGTGCTGACCTCGAGTGAGGTAGATCTTGGGTTACCACATTCTTTAGAGTATTTATACTAGGAATATGATGGATTGTGTGCTCACCTTGAGTGAAATAGATCTTGGGTTACCACATTCTTTACAGTATTTATACTAGGGATATGATGGATTGTGTGCTCTCCTCGAGTGAAATATATCTTGGATTACCACATTCTTTAGGGTATTTATACTAGGGATATGATGGATATTGTGCTGACCTCGAGTGAGGTAGATCTTGGGTTACCACATTCTTTAGAGTATTTATACTAGGGGTATGATGGATTGTGTCCTCTCCTCGAGTGAGGTAGATCTTGGGTTACCACATTCTTTAGAGTATTTATACTAGGGACAGAGCTCCAGATAATTTTCAAGTCCAAAGGGTAATTGCCCCCTACTTTTGAAAATGATGCGTATTTGCATATTTCCTTTGCACTGTTGTACTCTCTACTTCAGAAAAGATTGCTTACATGTACACTTTTAAGATTATGTTGGACACAAGTGTTATTCAATAAACACAGGATGCAAGTGAAATGTATATCTCTGTTTAATTTGACACGATTGTGTCATGTTTATTAATAAAATGTTGTAAATATTTTGTTTTTTGCTCGTCGACTTCGGCAGTTTTCACAGTCGTGTTGATAATGTCATCAATGATTCCTTTAACTATACTGTCACTAAACACAGCTGAAACTGTCAGGAACTTTTAAAAAAGTATATAATTTTCCGTAGCGCGCTTATTCATGTTCTTGTTCATTTTCAACGAACAACGTGTTCCCAAATTCACTTTCGTTTCAGTTCTTAACTAAACCGCATTTATTTGTAATATTGACCGTGATTGGATGATTTATCCTAAACATCCAATCAGATCTCTTTGACATCGATGCTTAGAAAGGCAAACATTCGGTACCCCTCGGATGTATACACTTTCTCTTTCGAAAAGTATAAAGAGAAGTAATTACGGGGAATTTTTCAAAGTCAAAAATGTATTGTTTATGTACAAGATGTATTATCGTCAGCAGCGTTCAAGTACGCTCCGAATTTGGAAAGTTTGCTTACACAGCAATATGTATGCGTAAATGTACACTCTGATCTGATAATACATGCGTTTTTACTCGTTTTCATTGCGTAAAAAACGCAAATACGCAGCTTATCTGGAGCTCTGTAGGGATATGATGGATTGTGGCCTCATCTCGAGTGAGGTAGATCTTGGGTTACCACATTCTTTAGAGTATTTATACTAGGGATATGATGGATTGTGTTCTCTCCTCGAGTGAGGTAGATCTTGGGTTACCACATTCTTTAGAGTATTTATACTAGGGATGTGATGGATATTGGGCTGACCTCGAGTGAGGTAGATCTTGGGTTACCACATTATTTATACTAGAGATATGATGGATTCTGGGCTCGCCTCTAGTGAGGTAGATCTTGGGTTACCACATTTTTTGAGTATTTATACTAGGAATATGATGGATTTTGTTCTCTCCTCGAGTGAAGTAGATCTTGGGTTACCACATTCTTTAGAGCATTTATACTAGTGATATGATGGATATTGTGCTGACCTCGAGTGAGGTAGATCTTGGGTTACCACATTCTTTAGAGTAAGCATACTAAGGGTATGATGGATTGTGTCCTCTCCGCGAGTGAGGTAGATCTTGGGTTACCACATTCTTTAGAGTATTTATACTATGGATATGATAGATTGTGTTCTCTCCTCGAGTGAGGTAGATCTTGGGCTACTACATTCTTTAGAGTTTATACTAGGGATATGATGGATTGTGTGCTCACCCCGAGTGAGGTAGATCTTGGGATACCACATTCTTTAGAGTATTTATACTAGGGATATGATGGATTGTGTGCTCACCTCGAGTGAAATAGATCTTGGGTTACCACATTCTTTAGAGTATTTATACTAGGGATATGATGGATTGTGTGCTCACCTTGAGTGAAATAGATCTTGGGTTACCACATTCTTTACAGTATTTATACTAGGGATATGATGGATTGTGTGCTCTCCTCGAGTGAAATATATCTTGGATTACCACATTCTTTAGGGTATTTATACTAGGGATATGATGGATATTGTGCTGACCTCGAGTGAGGTAGATCTTGGGTTACCACATTCTTTAGAGTATTTATACTAGGGGTATGATGGATTGTGTCCTCTCCTCGAGTGAGGTAGATCTTGGGTTACCACATTCTTTAGAGTATTTATACTAGGGACAGAGCTCCAGATAATTTTCAAGTCCAAAGGGTAATTGCCCCCTACTTTTGAAAATGATGCGTATTTGCATATTTCCTTTGCACTGTTGTACTCTCTACTTCAGAAAAGATTGCTTACATGTACACTTTTAAGATTATGTTGGACACAAGTGTTATTCAATAAACACAGGATGCAAGTGAAATGTATATCTCTGTTTAATTTGACACGATTGTGTCATGTTTATTAATAAAATGTTGTAAATATTTTGTTTTTTGCTCGTCGACTTCGGCAGTTTTCACAGTCGTGTTGATAATGTCATCAATGATTCCTTTAACTATACTGTCACTAAACACAGCTGAAACTGTCAGGAACTTTTAAAAAAGTATATAATTTTCCGTAGCGCGCTTATTCATGTTCTTGTTCATTTTCAACGAACAACGTGTTCCCAAATTCACTTTCGTTTCAGTTCTTAACTAAACCGCATTTATTTGTAATATTGACCGTGATTGGATGATTTATCCTAAACATCCAATCAGATCTCTTTGACATCGATGCTTAGAAAGGCAAACATTCGGTACCCCTCGGATGTATACACTTTCTCTTTCGAAAAGTATAAAGAGAAGTAATTACGGGGAATTTTTCAAAGTCAAAAATGTATTGTTTATGTACAAGATGTATTATCGTCAGCAGCGTTCAAGTACGCTCCGAATTTGGAAAGTTTGCTTACACAGCAATATGTATGCGTAAATGTACACTCTGATCTGATAATACATGCGTTTTTACTCGTTTTCATTGCGTAAAAAACGCAAATACGCAGCTTATCTGGAGCTCTGTAGGGATATGATGGATTGTGGCCTCATCTCGAGTGAGGTAGATCTTGGGTTACCACATTCTTTAGAGTATTTATACTAGGGATATGATGGATTGTGTTCTCTCCTCGAGTGAGGTAGATCTTGGGTTACCACATTCTTTAGAGTATTTATACTAGGGATGTGATGGATATTGGGCTGACCTCGAGTGAGGTAGATCTTGGGTTACCACATTATTTATACTAGAGATATGATGGATTCTGGGCTCGCCTCTAGTGAGGTAGATCTTGGGTTACCACATTTTTTGAGTATTTATACTAGGAATATGATGGATTTTGTTCTCTCCTCGAGTGAAGTAGATCTTGGGTTACCACATTCTTTAGAGCATTTATACTAGTGATATGATGGATATTGTGCTGACCTCGAGTGAGGTAGATCTTGGGTTACCACATTCTTTAGAGTAAGCATACTAAGGGTATGATGGATTGTGTCCTCTCCGCGAGTGAGGTAGATCTTGGGTTACCACATTCTTTAGAGTATTTATACTATGGATATGATAGATTGTGTTCTCTCCTCGAGTGAGGTAGATCTTGGGCTACTACATTCTTTAGAGTTTATACTAGGGATATGATGGATTGTGTGCTCACCCCGAGTGAGGTAGATCTTGGGATACCACATTCTTTAGAGTATTTATACTAGGGATATGATGGATTGTGTGCTCACCTCGAGTGAAATAGATCTTGGGTTACCACATTCTTTAGAGTATTTATACTAGGGATATGATGGATTGTGTTCTCTCCTCGAGTGAGGTAGATCTTGGGTTACCACATTCTTTAGAGTATTTATACTAGGGATATGATGGATTGTGTGCTCACCTCGAGTGAAATAGATCTTGGGTTACCACATTCTTTAGAGTATTTATACTAATGATATGATGGATTGTGACCTCGCCTTGAGTGAGGTAGATCTAGGGTTACCACATTCTTTAGAGTATTTATACTAGGGATATGATGGATTGTGTGCTCACCTCGAGTGAAATAGATCTTGGGTTACCACATTCTTTACAGTATTTATACTAGGGATATGCTGGATTGTGTGCTCACCATGAGTGAAATAGATCTTGGGTTACCACATTCTTTAGATTATTTATGCTAGGGTTATGATGGATTGGGTGCTCACCTCGAGTAAGGTAGATCTTGGGTTAACACATTCTTTAGATTATTTATACTAGAGATATGCTGGATTGTGTGCTCACCATGAGTGAGGTAGATCTTGGGTTACCACATTCTATAGAGTATTTATACTAGGGATATGTTGGATTGTGTGCTCACCTCGAGTGAAGTAGATCTTGTGTTACAACATTCTATAGAGTATTTATACTAGGGATATGATGGATTGTGTGCTCACCTTGAGTGAGGTAGATCTTGGGTTACCACATTCTTTAGAGTATTTATACTAGGGATATGATGGATTGTGTGCTCACCTCCAGTGAAATAGGTCTTGGGTTACCATTCTTTAGATTATTTATAATAGGGATATGATGGATTGGGTACTCACCTTGAGTGAGGTAGATCTTGGGTTACCACATTCTTTAGAGTATTTATGCTAGGGATATGATGGATTGTGTGCTCACCTCGAGTGAAATAGATCTTGGGTTACCACATTCTTTAGAGTATTTATGCTAGGGATATGATGGATTGTGTCCTCTCCTCGAGTGAAATAGATCTTGGATTACCACATTCTTTAGGGTATTTATTCTAGGGATATGATGGATATTGTGCTGACCTCGAGTGAGGTAGATCTTGGGTTACCACATTCTTTAGAGTATTTATACTAGGGATATGATGGATTGTGTGCTCACCTCGAGTGAAATAGATCTTGGGTTACCACATTCTTTACAGTATTTATACTAGGGATATGATGGATTGCGTCCTCTCCTCGAGTGAAATAGATCTTGGACTACCACATTCTTTAGGGTATTTATACTAGGGATATGATGGATATTGTGCTGACCTCGAGTGAGGTAGATCTTGGGTTACCACATTCTTTAGAGTATTTATACTAGGAATATGATGGATTGTGTGCTCACCTTGAGTGAAATAGATCTTGGATTACCACATTCTTTACAGTATTTATACTAGGGATATGATGGATTGTGTGCTCTCCTCGAGTGAAATATATCTTGGATTACCACATTCTTTAGGGTATTTATACTAGGGATATGATGGATATTGTGCTGACCTCGAGTGAGGTAGATCTTGGGTTACCACATTCTTTAGAGTATTTATACTAGGGGTATGATGGATTGTGTCCTCTCCTCGAGTGAGGTAGATCTTGGGTTACCACATTCTTTATAGTATTTATACTAGGGACAGAGCTCCAGATAATTTTCAAGTCCAAAGGGTAATAACCCCCTACTTTTGAAAATGATGCGTATTTGCATATTTCCTTTGCACTGTTGTACTCTCTACTTCAGAAAAGATTGCTTACATGTACACTTTTAAAATTATGTTGGACACAAGTGTTATTCAATAAACACAGGATGCAAGTGAAATGTATATCTCTGTTTAATTTGACACGATTGTGTCATGTTTATTAATAAAATGTTGTAAATATTTTGTTTTTTGCTCGTCGACTTCGGCAGTTTTCACAGTCGTGTTGATAATGTCATCAATGATTCCTTTAACTATACTGTCACTAGACACAGCTGAAACTGTCAGGAACTTTTAAAAAAGTATATAATTTTCCGTAGCGCGCTTATTCATGTTCTTGTTCATTTTCAACGAACAACGTGTTCCCAAATTCACTTTCGTTTCAGTTCTTAACTAAACCGCATTTATTTGTAATATTGACCGTGATTGGATGATTTATCCTAAACATCCAATCAGATCTCTTTGACATCGATGCTTAGAAAGGCAAACATTCGGTACCCCTCGGATGTATACACTTTCTCTTTCGAAAAGTATAAAGAGAAGTAATTACGGGGAATTTTTCAAAGTCAAAAATGTATTGTTTATGTACAAGATGTATTATCGTCAACAGCGTTCAAGTACGCTCCGAATTTGGAAAGTTTGCTTACACAGCAATATGTATGCGTAAATGTACACTCTGATCTGATAATACATGCGTTTTTACTCGTTTTCATTGCGTAAAAAACGCAAATACGCAGCTTATCTGGAGCTCTGTAGGGATATGATGGATTGTGGCCTCATCTCGAGTGAGGTAGATCTTGGGTTACCACATTCTTTAGAGTATTTATACTAGGGATATGATGGATTGTGTTCTCTCCTCGAGTGAGGTAGATCTTGGGTTACCACATTCTTTAGAGTATTTATACTAGGGATGTGATGGATATTGGGCTGACCTCGAGTGAGGTAGATCTTGGGTTACCACATTATTTATACTAGAGATATGATGGATTGTGAGGTAGATCTTGGGTTACCACATTCTTTGGAGTATTTATACTAGGGATATGATGGATTGTGTGCTCACCTCGAGAGAAATAGATCTTGGGTTACCACATTCTTTACAGTATTTATACTAGGGATATGAAGAATTGTGTCCTTTCCTCGAGTGAAATAAAACTTGGATTACCACATTCTTTAGAGTATTTATACTAGGGATATGATGGATTGTGTGCTCACCTCGAGTGAGGTAGATCATGGGAGACCACATTCTTTACAGTATTTATACTAGGGATATGATTGATTGTGTGCTCACCTCGAGTGAAATAGATCTGGGGTTACCACATTCTTTACATTATTTATACTAGGGATATGATGGATAGGGTGCTCACCTTGAGTGAGGTAGATCTTGGGTTACCACATTCTTTAGCGTATTTATACTAGGGATATGATGGATTGTGTGCTCACCTGGAGTGAAATAAATCTTGGGTTACCACATTCTTTACAGTATTTATACTAGGGATATGATGGATTGTGTCCTCTCCTCGAGTGAAATAGATCTTGGATTACCACATTCTTTAGGGTATTTATACTAGGGATATGATGGATATTGTGCTGACCTCGAGTGAGGTAGATCTTGGGTTACCACATTCTTTTGAGTATTTATACTAGGGGTATGATGGATTGTGTCCTCTCCTCGAGTGAGGTAGATCTTGGGCTACCACATTCTTTAGAGTATTTATGCTAGGGATATGATGGATTGTGGCCTCATCTCGAGTGAGGTAGATCTTGGGTTACCACATTCATTAGAGTATTTATACTAGGGATATGATGAATATTGGGCTGACCTCGAGTGAGGTAGATCTTGGGTTACCACATTATTTAGATTATTTTTACTAGGGATATGATGGATTGGATGCTCACCTTGAGTGAGGTAGATCTTGGGCTACCACACTCTTTAGCGTATTTATACTAGGGATATGATGTATTGTGTGCTCACCTCGAGTGAAATAAATCTTGGGTTACCACATTCTTTAAAGTATTTATTCTAGGGATATGATGGATTGTGTCCTCTCCTCGATTGAAATAGATCTTGGATTACCACATTCTTTAGGGTATTTATACTAGGGATATGATGGATATTGTGCTGAAATCGAGTGAGGTAGATCTTGGGTTACCACATTCTTTAGAGTATTTATAATAATGATATGATGGATTGTGACCTCGCCTCGAGTGAGGTAGATCTTGGGATACCACATTCTTTAGAGTATTTATACTAGGGATATGATGGATATAGGGCTGACCTCGAGTGAGGTAGATCTTGGGTTACCACAATATTTATACTAGAGATATGATGGATTCTGGGCTCGCCTCTAGTGAGGTAGATCTTGGGTTACCACATTTTTTGAGTATTTATACTAGGGATATGATGGATTTTGTTCTCTCCTCGAGTGAAGTAGATCTTGGGTTACCACATTCTTTAGAGCATTTATACTAAAGATATGATGGATATTGTGCTGACCTCGAGTGAGGTAGATCTTGGGTTATCACATTCTTTAGTGTAAGTATACTAAGGGTATGATGGAGTGTGTCCTCTCCGCGAGTGAGGTAGATCTTGGGTTACCACATTCTTTAGAGTATTTATACTATGGATATGATAGATTGTGTTCTCTCCTCGAGTGAGGTAGATCTTGGGTTACCACATTCTTTAGAGTTTATACTAGGGATATGATGGATTGTGTGCTCACCTCGAGTGAGGTAGATCTTGGGATACCACATTCTTTAGAGTATTTATACTAGGGATATGATTGATTGTGTGCTCACCTCGAGTGAAATAGATCTTGGGTTGCCACATTCTTTAGATTATTTATACTAGGGATATGATGGATTGTGTGCTCACCTTGAGTGAGTTAGATCTTGGGTTACCACATTCTTTAGAGTATTTATACTAGGGATATGAAGAATGGTGTCCTCTCCTCGAGTGAAATAAAACTTGGATTACCACATTCTTTAGAGTATTTATACTAGGGATATGATGGATTGTGTGCTCACCTCGAGTGAGGTAGATCTTGGGATACCACATTCTTTAGAGTATTTATACTAGGGATATGATTGATTGTGTGCTCACCTCGAGTGAAATAGATTTTGGGTTGGCACATTCTTTAGATTATTTATACTCGGGATATGATGGATTGGGTGCTCACCTTGAGTGAGGTAGATCTTGGGTTACCACACTCTTTAGAGTATTTATACTAGGGATATGATGGATTGTGTTCTCTCCTCGAGTGAGGTAGATCTTGGGTTACTACATTCTTTAGAGTATTTATACTAGGGATATGATGGATTGTGTTCTCACCTTGAGTGAGGTAGATCTTGGGCTACCACATTCTTTACAGTATTTATACTAGGGATATGATGGATTGTGTCCTCTCCTCGAGTGAAAAAGATCTTGGATTACCACATTCTTTAGGGTATTTATACTAGGGATATGATGGATATTGTGCTGACCTCGAGTGAGGTAGATCTTGGGTTACCACATTCTTTAGAGTATTTATACTAGGGGTATGATGGATTGTGTCCTCTCCTCGAGTGAGGTAGATCTTGGGTTACCACATTCTTTAGAGTATTTATGCCTATGATATGATGGATTGTGACCTCGCCTTGAGTGAGGTAGATCTTGGGTTACCACATTCTTTAGAGTATTTATACCTATGATATGATGGATTGTGACCTCGCCTTGAGTGAGGTAGATCTTGGGTTACCACATTCTTTAGAGTATTTATACTAGGGACAGAGCTCCAGATAATTTACAAGTCCAAAGGGTAATTACCCCCTACTTTTGAAAATGATGCGTATTTGCATATTTCTTTTGCACTGTTGTACTCTCTACTTCAGAAAAGATTGCTTACATGTACACTTTTAAAATTATGTTGGACACAAGTGTTATTCAATAAACACAGGATGCAAGTGAAATGTATATCTCTGTTTAATTTGACACGATTGTGTCATGTTTATTAATAAAATGTTGTAAATATTTTGTTTTTTGCTCGTCGACTTCGGCAGTTTTCACAGTCGTGTTGATAATGTCATCAATGATTCCTTTAACTATGCTGTCACTAGACACAGCTGAAACTGTCAGGAACTTTTAAAAAAGTATATAATTTTCCGTAGCGCGCTTATTCATGTTCTTGTTCATTTTCAACGAACAACGTGTTCCCAAATTCACTTTCGTTTCAGTTCTTAACTAAACCGCATTTATTTGTAATATTGACTGCGATTGGATGATTTATCCTAAACATCCAATCAGATCTCTTTTGACATCGATGCTTAGAAAGGCAAACATTCGGTACCCCTCGGATGTATACACTTTCTCTTTCGAAAAGTATAAAGAGAAGTAATTACGGGGAATTTTTCAAAGTCAAAAATGTATTGTTTATGTACAAGATGTATTATCGTCAACAGCGTTCAAGTACGCTCCGAATTTGGAAAGTTTGCTTACACAGCAATATGTATGCGTAAATGTACACTCTGATCTGATAATACATGCGTTTTTACTCGTTTTCATTGCGTAAAAAGCGCAAATACGCAGCTTATCTGGAGCTCTGTAGGGATATGATGTATTGTGTTCTCTTCTCGAGTGAGGTAGATCTTGGGTTACCACATTCTTTAGAGTATTTATACTAGGGATATGATGGACATTGGGCTGACCTCGAGTGAGGTAGATATCTTGGGTTACCACATTATTTATACTAGAGATATGATGGATTATGGGCTCGCCTCGAGTGAGGTAGATCTTGGGTTACCACATTCTTTAGAGTATTTATACTAGGGATATGAAGAATTGTGTCCTCTCCTCGAGTGAAATACAACTTGGATTACCACATTCTTTAGAGTATTTATACTAGGGATATGATGGATTGTGTGCTCACCTCGAGTGAGGTAGATCTTGGGTTACCACATTCTTTAGAGTATTTATACTAGGGACATGATGGATTGTGTGCTCACCTCGAGTGAAATAGATCGTGGGTTACCACATTCTTTAGAGTATTTATACTAGGGATATAAAGAATTGTGTCCTCTCCTCGAGTGAAATAAAACTTGGATTACCACATTCTTTAGAGTATTTATACTAGGGATATGATGGATTGTGTGCTCACCTCGAATGAGGTAGATCTTGGGATACCACATTCTTTACAGTATTTATACTAGGGATATGATTGATTGTGTGCTCACCTCGAGTGAAATAGATCTGGGGTTACCACATTCTTTAGATTATTTATACTAGGGATATGATGGATTGGGTGCTCACCTTGAGTGAGGTAGATCTTGGGTTACCACATTCTTTAGCGTATTTATACTAGGGATATGATGGATTGTGTGCTCACCTCGAGTGAAATAAATCTTGGGTTACCACATTCTTTACAGTATTTATACTAGGGATATGATGGATTGTGTCCTCTCCTCGAGTGAAATAGATCTTGGATTACCACATTCTTTAGGGTATTTATACTAGGGATATGATGGATATTGTGCTGACCTCGAGTGAGGTAGATCTTGGGTTACCACATTCTTTAGAGTATTTATACTAGGGGTATGATGGATTGTGTCCTCTCCTCGAGTGAGGTAGATCTTGGGCTACCACATTCTTTAGAGTATTTATGCTAGGGATATGATGGATAGTGGCCTCATCTCGAGTGAGGTAGATCTTGGGATACCACATTCTTTAGAGTATTTATACTAGGGATATGATGAATATTGGGCTGACCTTGAGTGAGGTAGATCTTGGGTTACCACATTATTTAGATTATTTTTACTAGGGATATGATGGATTGGATGCTCACCTTGAGTGAGGTAGATCTTGGGCTACCACACTCTTTAGCGTATTTATACTAGGGATATGATGGATTGTGTGCTCACCTTGAGTGAAATAAATCTTGGGTTACCACATTCTTTAGGGTATTTATACTAGGGATATGATGGATATTGTGCTGACCTCGAGTGAGGTAGATCTTGGGTTACCACATTCTTTAGAGTATTTATACTAATGATATGATGGATTGTGACCTCGCCTTGAGTGAGGTAGATCTTGGGTTACCACATTCTTTAGAGTATTTATACCAGGGATATGATGGATTGTGTTCTCTCCTCGAGTGAGGTAGATCTTGGGTTACCACATTCTTTAGAGTATTTATACTAGGGATATGATGGATATTGGGCTGACCTCGAGTGAGGTAGATCTTGGGTTACCACATTATTTATACTAGAGATATGATGGATTCTGGGCTCGCCTCTAGTGAGGTAGATCTTGGGTTACCACATTTTTTGAGTATTTATACTAGGGATATGATGGATTTTGTTCTCTCCTCGAGTGAAGTAGATCTTGGGTTACCACATTCTTTAGAGTAAGCATACTAAGGGTATGATGGATTGTGTCCTCTCCGCGAGTGAGGTAGATCTTGGGTTACCACATTCTTTAGAGTATTTATACTATGGATATGATAGATTGTGTTCTCACCTCGAGTGAGGTAGATCTTGGGTTACCACATTCTTTAGAGTTTATACTAGGGATATGATGGATTGTGTGCTCACCCCGAGTGAGGTAGATCTTGGGATACCACATTCTTTAGAGTATTTATACTAGGGATATGATTGATTGTGTGCTCACCTCGAGTGAAATAGATCTTGGGTTGCCACATTCTTTAGATTATTTATACTAGGGATATGATGGATTGGGTGCTCACCTTGAGTGAGTTAGATCTTGGGTTACCACATTCTTTAGAGTAAGTATACTAAGGGTATGATGGATTGTGTCCTCTCCGCGAGTGAGGTAGATCTTGGGTTACCACATTCTTTAGAGTATTTATACTAGGGATATGAAGAATGGTGTCCTCTCCTCGAGTGAAATAAAACTTGGATTACCACATTCTTTAGAGTATTTATACTAGGGATATGATGGATTGTGTGCTCACCTCGAGTGAGGTAGATCTTGGGTTACCACATTCTTTAGAGTATTTATACTAGGGATATGATTGATTGTGTGCTCACCTCGAGTGAAATAGATCTTGGGTTGCCACATTCTTTAGATTATTTATACTAGGGATTTGATGGATTGGGTGCTCAACTTGAGTGAGGTAGATCTTGGGTTACCACATTCTTTAGAGTATTTATACTAGGAATATGATGGATTGTGTGCTCACCTCGAGTGAAATAGATCTTGGGTTACCACATTCTTTACAGTATTTATACTAGGGATATGATGGATTGTGTCCTCTCCTCGAGTGAAAAAGATCTTGGATTACCACATTCATTAGGGTATTTATACTAGGGATATGATGGATATTGTGCGGACCTCGAGTGAGGTAGATCTTGGGTTACCACATTCTTTAGAGTATTTATACTAGGGGTATGATGGATTGTGTCCTCTCCTCGAGTGAGGTAGATCTTGGGCTACCACATTCTTTAGAGTATTTATACCTATGATATGATGGATTGTGACCTCGCCTTGAGTGAGGTAGTTCTTGGGTTACCACATTCTTTAGAGTATTTATACTAGGGACAGAGCTCCAGATAATTTACAAGTCCAAAGGGTAATTACCCCCTACTTTTGAAAATGATGCGTATTTGCATATTTCTTTTGCACTGTTGTACTCTCTACTTCAGAAAAGATTGCTTACATGTACACTTTTAAAATTATGTTGGACACAAGTGTTATTCAATAAACACAGGATGCAAGTGAAATGTATATCTCTGTTTAATTTGACACGATTGTGTCATGTTTATTAATAAAATGTTGTAAATATTTTGTTTTTTGCTCGTCGACTTCGGCAGTTTTCACAGTCGTGTTGATAATGTCATCAATGATTCCTTTAACTATACTGTCACTAGACACAGCTGAAACTGTCAGGAAGTTTTAAAAAAGTATATAGTTTTCCGTAGCGCGCTTATTCATGTTCTTGTTCATTTTCAACGAACAACGTGTTCCCAAATTCACTTTCGTTTCAGTTCTTAACTAAACCGCATTTATTTGTAATATTGACCGTGATTGGATGATTTATCCTAAACATCCAATCAGATCTCTTTTGACATCGATGCTTAGAAAGGCAAACATTCGGTACCCCTCGGATGTATACACTTTCTCTTTCGAAAAGTATAAAGAGAAGTAATTACGGGGAATTTTTCAAAGTCAAAAATGTATTGTTTATGTACAAGATGTATTATCGTCAACAGCGTTCAAGTACGCTCCGAATTTGGAAAGTTTGCTTACACAGCAATATGTATGCGTAAATGTACACTCTGATCTGATAATATATGCGTTTTTACTCGTTTTCATTGCGTAAAAAACGCAAATACGCAGCTTATCTGGAGCTCTGTAGGGATATGATGTATTGTGTTCTCTCCTCGAGTGAGGTAGATCTTGGGTTACCACATTCTTTAGAGTATTTATACTAGGGATATGATGGATATTGGGCTGACCTCGAGTGAGGTAGATATCTTGGGTTACCACATTATTTATACTAGAGATATGATGGATTGTGGGCTCGCCTCGAGTGAGGTAGATCTTGGGTTACCACATTCTTTAGAGTATTTATACTAGGGATAAGATGGATTGTGTGCTCACCTCGAGTGAAATAGATCTTGGGTTACCACATTCTTTACAGTATTTATACTAGGGATATGATGGATTGTGTCCTCTCCTCGAGTGAAATAGATCTTGGATTACCACATTCTTTAGGGTATTTATACTAGGGATATGATGGATATTGTGCTGACCTCGAGTGAGGTAGATCTTGGGTTACCACATTCTTTAGAGTATTTATACTAGGAATATGATGGATTGTGTGCTCACCTTGAGTGAAATAAATCTTGGGTTACCACATTCGTTACAGTATTTATACTAGGGATATGATGGATTGTGTCCTCTCCTCGAGTGAAATAGATCTTGGATTACCACATTCTTTAGGGTATTTATACTAGGGATATGATGGATATTGTGCTGACCTCGAGTGAGGTAGATCTTGGGTTACCACATTCTTTAGAGTATTTATACTAGGGGTATGATGGATTGTGTCCTCTCCTCGAGTGAGGTAGATCTTGGGTTACCACATTCTTTAGAGTATTTATACTAATGATATGATGGATTGTGACCTCGCCTTGAGTGAGGTAGATCTTGGGTTACCACATTCTTTAGAGTATTTATACTAGGGACAGAGCTCCAGATAATTTTCAAGTCCAAAGGGTAATTACCCCCTACTTTTGAAAATGATGCGTATTTGCATATTTCCTTTGCACTGTTGTACTCTCTACTTCAGAAAAGATTGCTTACATGTACACTTTTAAAATTATGTTGGACACAAGTGTTATTCAATAAACACAGGATGCAAGTGAAATGTATATCTCTGTTTAATTTGACACGATTGTGTCATGTTTATTAATAAAATGTTGTAAATATTTTGTTTTTTGCTCGTCGACTTCGGCAGTTTTCACAGTCGTGTTGATAATGTCATCAATGATTCCTTTAACTATACTGTCACTAGACACAGATGAAACTGTCAGGAACTTTTAAAAAAGTATATAGTTTTCCGTAGCGCGCTTATTCATGTTCTTGTTCATTTTCAACGAACAACGTGTTCCCAAATTCACTTTCGTTTCAGTTCTTAACTAAACCGCATTTATTTGTAATATTGACCGTGATTGGATGATTTATCCTAAACATCCAATCAGATCTCTTTTGACATCGATGCTTAGAAAGGCAAACATTCGGTACCCCTCGGATGTATACACTTTCTCTTTCGAAAAGTATAAAGAGAAGTAATTACGGGGAATTTTTCAAAGTCAAAAATGTATTGTTTATGTACAAGATGTATTATCGTCAACAGCGTTCAAGTACGCTCCGAATTTGGAAAGTTTGCTTACACAGCAATATGTATGCGTAAATGTCCACTCTGATCTGATAATATATGCGTTTTTCCTCGTTTTCATTGCGTAAAAAACGCAAATACGCAGCTTATCTGGAGCTCTGTAGGGATATGATGTATTGTGTTCTCTCCTCGAGTGAGGTAGATCTTGGGTTACCACATTCTTTAGAGTATTTATACTAGGGATATGATGGATTGTGTTCTCTCCTCGAGTGAGGTAGATCTTGGGTTACCACATTCTTTAGAGTATTTATACTAGGGATGTGATGGATATTGGGCTGACCTCGAGTGAGGTAGATCTTGGGTTACCACATTATTTATACTAGAGATATGATGGATTGTGAGGTAGATCTTGGGTTACCACATTCTTTAGAGTATTTATACTAGGGATATGATGGATTGTGTGCTCACCTCGAGTGAAATAGATCTTGGGTTACCACATTCTTTAGAGTATTTATACTAGGGATATGATGGATTGTGTGCTCACCTCGAGTGAGGTAGATCATGGGATACCACATTCTTTACAGTATTTATACTAGGGATATGATTGATTGTGTGCTCACCTCGAGTGAAATAGATCTGGGGTTACCACATTCTTTACATTATTTATACTAGGGATATGATGGATTGGGTGCTCACCTTGAGTGAGGAAGATCTTGGGTTACCACATTCTTTAGCGTATTTATACTTGGGATATGATGGATTGTGTGCTCACCTCGAGTGAAATAAATCTTGGGTTACCACATTCTTTAGAGTATTTATACTAGGGATATGATGGATTGTGTCCTCTCCTCGATTGAAATAGATCTTGGATTACCACATTCTTTAGGGTATTTATACTAGGGATATGATGGATATTGTGCTGAAATCGAGTGAGGTAGATCTTGGGTTACCACATTCTTTAGAGTATTTATACTAATGATATGATGGATTGTGACCTCGCCTTGAGTGAGGTAGATCTTGGGTTACGACATTCTTTAGAGTATTTATACTAGGGATATGATGGATTGTGTTCTCTCCTCGAGTGAGGTAGATCTTGGGATACCACATTTTTAGAGTATTTATACTAGGGATATGATGGATATTGGGCTGACCTCGAGTGAGGTAGATCTTGGGTTACCACATTATTTATACTAGAGATATGATGGATTCTGGGCTCGCCTCTAGTGAGGTAGATCTTGGGTTACCACATTCTTTAGAGCATTTATACAAGGGATATGATGGATATTGTGCTGACCTCGAGTGAGGTAGATCTTGGGATACCACATTCTTTAGAGTATTTATACTAGGGATATGATTGATTGTGTGCTCACCTCGAGTGAAATAGATTTTGGGTTGCCACATTCTTTAGATTATTTATACTCGGGATATGATGGATTGGGTGCTCACCTTGATTGAGGTAGATCTTGGGTTACCACATTCTTTAGAGTATTTATACTAGGGATATGATGGATTGTGTTCTCTCCTCGAGTGAGGTAGATCTTGGGTTACCACATTCTTTACAGTATTTATACTAGGGATATGATGGATTGTGTCCTCTCCTCGAGTGAAAAAGATCTTGGATTACCACATTCTTTAGGGTATTTATACTAGGGATATGATGGATATTGTGCTGACCTCGAGTGAGGTAGATCTTGGGTTACCACATTCTTTAGAGTATTTATACTAGGGGTATGATGGATTGTGTCCTCTCCTCGAGTGAGGTAGATCTTGGGCTACCACATTCTTTAGAGTATTTATACCTATGATATGATGGATTGTGACCTCGCCTTGAGTGAGGTAGTTCTTGGGTTACCACATTCTTTAGAGTATTTATACTAGGGACAGAGCTCCAGATAATTTACAAGTCCAAAGGGTAATTACCCCCTACTTTTGAAAATGATGCGTATTTGCATATTTCTTTTGCACTGTTGTACTCTCTACTTCAGAAAAGATTGCTTACATGTACACTTTTAAAATTATGTTGGACACAAGTGTTATTCAATAAACACAGGATGCAAGTGAAATGTATATCTCTGTTTAATTTGACACGATTGTGTCATGTTTATTAATAAAATGTTGTAAATATTTTGTTTTTTGCTCGTCGACTTCGGCAGTTTTCACAGTCGTGTTGATAATGTCATCAATGATTCCTTTAACTATACTGTCACTAGACACAGCTGAAACTGTCAGGAAGTTTTAAAAAAGTATATAGTTTTCCGTAGCGCGCTTATTCATGTTCTTGTTCATTTTCAACGAACAACGTGTTCCCAAATTCACTTTCGTTTCAGTTCTTAACTAAACCGCATTTATTTGTAATATTGACCGTGATTGGATGATTTATCCTAAACATCCAATCAGATCTCTTTTGACATCGATGCTTAGAAAGGCAAACATTCGGTACCCCTCGGATGTATACACTTTCTCTTTCGAAAAGTATAAAGAGAAGTAATTACGGGGAATTTTTCAAAGTCAAAAATGTATTGTTTATGTACAAGATGTATTATCGTCAACAGCGTTCAAGTACGCTCCGAATTTGGAAAGTTTGCTTACACAGCAATATGTATGCGTAAATGTACACTCTGATCTGATAATATATGCGTTTTTACTCGTTTTCATTGCGTAAAAAACGCAAATACGCAGCTTATCTGGAGCTCTGTAGGGATATGATGTATTGTGTTCTCTCCTCGAGTGAGGTAGATCTTGGGTTACCACATTCTTTAGAGTATTTATACTAGGGATATGATGGATATTGGGCTGACCTCGAGTGAGGTAGATATCTTGGGTTACCACATTATTTATACTAGAGATATGATGGATTGTGGGCTCGCCTCGAGTGAGGTAGATCTTGGGTTACCACATTCTTTAGAGTATTTATACTAGGGATAAGATGGATTGTGTGCTCACCTCGAGTGAAATAGATCTTGGGTTACCACATTCTTTACAGTATTTATACTAGGGATATGATGGATTGTGTCCTCTCCTCGAGTGAAATAGATCTTGGATTACCACATTCTTTAGGGTATTTATACTAGGGATATGATGGATATTGTGCTGACCTCGAGTGAGGTAGATCTTGGGTTACCACATTCTTTAGAGTATTTATACTAGGAATATGATGGATTGTGTGCTCACCTTGAGTGAAATAAATCTTGGGTTACCACATTCGTTACAGTATTTATACTAGGGATATGATGGATTGTGTCCTCTCCTCGAGTGAAATAGATCTTGGATTACCACATTCTTTAGGGTATTTATACTAGGGATATGATGGATATTGTGCTGACCTCGAGTGAGGTAGATCTTGGGTTACCACATTCTTTAGAGTATTTATACTAGGGGTATGATGGATTGTGTCCTCTCCTCGAGTGAGGTAGATCTTGGGTTACCACATTCTTTAGAGTATTTATACTAATGATATGATGGATTGTGACCTCGCCTTGAGTGAGGTAGATCTTGGGTTACCACATTCTTTAGAGTATTTATACTAGGGACAGAGCTCCAGATAATTTTCAAGTCCAAAGGGTAATTACCCCCTACTTTTGAAAATGATGCGTATTTGCATATTTCCTTTGCACTGTTGTACTCTCTACTTCAGAAAAGATTGCTTACATGTACACTTTTAAAATTATGTTGGACACAAGTGTTATTCAATAAACACAGGATGCAAGTGAAATGTATATCTCTGTTTAATTTGACACGATTGTGTCATGTTTATTAATAAAATGTTGTAAATATTTTGTTTTTTGCTCGTCGACTTCGGCAGTTTTCACAGTCGTGTTGATAATGTCATCAATGATTCCTTTAACTATACTGTCACTAGACACAGATGAAACTGTCAGGAACTTTTAAAAAAGTATATAGTTTTCCGTAGCGCGCTTATTCATGTTCTTGTTCATTTTCAACGAACAACGTGTTCCCAAATTCACTTTCGTTTCAGTTCTTAACTAAACCGCATTTATTTGTAATATTGACCGTGATTGGATGATTTATCCTAAACATCCAATCAGATCTCTTTTGACATCGATGCTTAGAAAGGCAAACATTCGGTACCCCTCGGATGTATACACTTTCTCTTTCGAAAAGTATAAAGAGAAGTAATTACGGGGAATTTTTCAAAGTCAAAAATGTATTGTTTATGTACAAGATGTATTATCGTCAACAGCGTTCAAGTACGCTCCGAATTTGGAAAGTTTGCTTACACAGCAATATGTATGCGTAAATGTCCACTCTGATCTGATAATATATGCGTTTTTCCTCGTTTTCATTGCGTAAAAAACGCAAATACGCAGCTTATCTGGAGCTCTGTAGGGATATGATGTATTGTGTTCTCTCCTCGAGTGAGGTAGATCTTGGGTTACCACATTCTTTAGAGTATTTATACTAGGGATATGATGGATTGTGTTCTCTCCTCGAGTGAGGTAGATCTTGGGTTACCACATTCTTTAGAGTATTTATACTAGGGATGTGATGGATATTGGGCTGACCTCGAGTGAGGTAGATCTTGGGTTACCACATTATTTATACTAGAGATATGATGGATTGTGAGGTAGATCTTGGGTTACCACATTCTTTAGAGTATTTATACTAGGGATATGATGGATTGTGTGCTCACCTCGAGTGAAATAGATCTTGGGTTACCACATTCTTTAGAGTATTTATACTAGGGATATGATGGATTGTGTGCTCACCTCGAGTGAGGTAGATCATGGGATACCACATTCTTTACAGTATTTATACTAGGGATATGATTGATTGTGTGCTCACCTCGAGTGAAATAGATCTGGGGTTACCACATTCTTTACATTATTTATACTAGGGATATGATGGATTGGGTGCTCACCTTGAGTGAGGAAGATCTTGGGTTACCACATTCTTTAGCGTATTTATACTTGGGATATGATGGATTGTGTGCTCACCTCGAGTGAAATAAATCTTGGGTTACCACATTCTTTAGAGTATTTATACTAGGGATATGATGGATTGTGTCCTCTCCTCGATTGAAATAGATCTTGGATTACCACATTCTTTAGGGTATTTATACTAGGGATATGATGGATATTGTGCTGAAATCGAGTGAGGTAGATCTTGGGTTACCACATTCTTTAGAGTATTTATACTAATGATATGATGGATTGTGACCTCGCCTTGAGTGAGGTAGATCTTGGGTTACGACATTCTTTAGAGTATTTATACTAGGGATATGATGGATTGTGTTCTCTCCTCGAGTGAGGTAGATCTTGGGATACCACATTTTTAGAGTATTTATACTAGGGATATGATGGATATTGGGCTGACCTCGAGTGAGGTAGATCTTGGGTTACCACATTATTTATACTAGAGATATGATGGATTCTGGGCTCGCCTCTAGTGAGGTAGATCTTGGGTTACCACATTCTTTAGAGCATTTATACAAGGGATATGATGGATATTGTGCTGACCTCGAGTGAGGTAGATCTTGGGATACCACATTCTTTAGAGTATTTATACTAGGGATATGATTGATTGTGTGCTCACCTCGAGTGAAATAGATTTTGGGTTGCCACATTCTTTAGATTATTTATACTCGGGATATGATGGATTGGGTGCTCACCTTGATTGAGGTAGATCTTGGGTTACCACATTCTTTAGAGTATTTATACTAGGGATATGATGGATTGTGTTCTCTCCTCGAGTGAGGTAGATCTTGGGTTACCACATTCTTTACAGTATTTATACTAGGGATATGATGGATTGTGTCCTCTCCTCGAGTGAAAAAGATCTTGGATTACCACATTCTTTAGGGTATTTATACTAGGGATATGATGGATATTGTGCTGACCTCGAGTGAGGTAGATCTTGGGTTACCACATTCTTTAGAGTATTTATACTAGGGGTATGATGGATTGTGTCCTCTCCTCGAGTGAGGTAGATCTTGGGTTACCACATTCTTTAGAGTATTTATACCTATGATATGATGGATTGTGACCTCGCCTTGAGTGAGGTAGATCTTGGGTTACCACATTCTTTAGAGTATTTATACCTATGATATGATGGATTGTGACCTCGCCTTGAGTGAGGTAGATCTTGGGTTACCACATTCTTTAGAGTATTTATACTAGGGACAGAGCTCCAGATAATTTACAAGTCCAAAGGGTAATTACCCCCTACTTTTGAAAATGATGCGTATTTGCATATTTCTTTTGCACTGTTGTACTCTCTACTTCAGAAAAGATTGCTTACATGTACACTTTTAAAATTATGTTGGACACAAGTGTTATTCAATAAACACAGGATGCAAGTGAAATGTATATCTCTGTTTAATTTGACACGATTGTGTCATGTTTATTAATAAAATGTTGTAAATATTTTGTTTTTTGCTCGTCGACTTCGGCAGTTTTCACAGTCATGTTGATAATGTCATCAATGATTCCTTTAACTATACTGTCACTAGACACAGCTGAAACTGTCAGGAACTTTTAAAAAAGTATATAATTTTCCGTAGCGCGCTTATTCATGTTCTTGTTCATTTTCAACGAACAACGTGTTCCCAAATTCACTTTCGTTTCAGTTCTTAACTAAACGCATTTATTTGTAATATTGACTGCGATTGGATGATTTATCCTAAACATCCAATCAGATCTCTTTTGACATCGATGCTTAGAAAGGCAAACATTCGGTACCCCTCGGATGTATACACTTTCTCTTTCGAAAAGTATAAAGAGAAGTAATTACGGGGAATTTTTCAAAGTCAAAAATGTATTGTTTATGTACAAGATGTATTATCGTCAACAGCGTTCAAGTACGCTCCGAATTTGGAAAGTTTGCTTACACAGCAATATGTATGCGTAAATGTACACTCTGATCTGATAATACATGCGTTTTTACTCGTTTTCATTGCGTAAAAAACGCAAATACGCAGCTTATCTGGAGCTCTGTAGGGATATGATGTATTGTGTTCTCTCCTCGAGTGAGGTAGATCTTGGGTTACCACATTCTTTAGAGTATTTATACTAGGGATATGATGGATATTGGGCTGACCTCGAGTGAGGTAGATATCTTGGGTTACCACATTATTTATACTAGAGATATGATGGATTGTCGGCTCGCCTCGAGTGAGGTAGATCTTGGGTTACCACATTCTTTACAGTATTTATACTAGGGATATGAAGAATTGTGTCCTCTCCTCGAGTGAAATAAAACTTGGATTACCACATTCTTTAGAGTATTTATACTAGGGATATGATGGATTGTGTGCTCACCTCGAGTGAAATAGATCTTGGGTTACCACATTCTTTACAGTATTTATACTAGGGATATGAAGAATTGTGTCCTCTCCTCGAGTGAAATAAAACTTGGATTACCTCATTCTTTAGAGTATTTATACTAGGGATATGATGGATTGTGTGCTCACCTCGAGTGAGGTAGATCTTGGGATACCACATTCTTTACAGTATTTATACTAGGGATATGATTGATTGTGTGCTCACCTCGAGTGAAATAGATCTGGGGTTACCACATTCTTTAGATTATTTATACTAGGGATATGATGGATTGGGTGCTCACCTTGAGTGAGGTAGATCTTGGGTTACCACATTTTTTAACGTATTTATACTAGGGATATGATGGATTGTGTGCTCACCTCGAGTGGAATAAATCTTGGGTTACCACATTCTTTAGAGTATTTATACTAGGGATATGATGGATTGTGTTCTCTCCTCGAGTGAGGTAGATCTTGGGTTACCACATTCTTTAGAGTATTTATACTAGGGATATTATGGATTGTGTGCTCACCTCGAGTGAAATAGATCTTGGGTTACCACATTCTTTAGAGTATTTATACTAATGATATGATGGATTGTGACCTCGCCTTGAGTGAGGTAGATCTTGGGTTACCACATTCTTTAGAGTATTTATACTAGGGATATGATGGATTGTGTGCTCACCTCGAGTGAAATAGATCTTGGGTTACCACATTCTTTACAGTATTTATACTAGGGATATGATGGATTGTGTGCTCACCTCGAGTGAAATAAATCTTGGGTTACCACATTCTTTAGAGTATTTATACTAGGGATATGATGGATTGTGTTCTCTCCTCGAGTGAGGTAGATCTTGGGTTACCACATTCTTTAGAGTATTTATACTAGGGATATTATGGATTGTGTGCTCACCTCGAGTGAAATAGATCTTGGGTTACCACATTCTTTAGAGTATTTATACTAATGATATGATGGATTGTGACCTCGCCTTGAGTGAGGTAGATCTTGGGTTACCACATTCTTTAGAGTATTTATACTAGGGATATGATGGATTGTGTGCTCACCTCGAGTGAAATAGATCTTGGGTTACCACATTCTTTACAGTATTTATACTAGGGATATGCTGGATTGTGTGCTCACCATGAGTGAAATAGATCTTGGGTTACCACATTCTTTAGATTATTTATGCTAGGGTTATGATGGATTGGGTGCTCACCTCGAGTAAGGTAGATCTTGGGTTAACACATTCTTTAGATTATTTATACTAGAGATATGCTGGATTGTGTGCTCACCATGAGTGAGGTAGATCTTGGGTTACCACATTCTATAGAGTATTTATACTAGGGATATGTTGGATTGTGTGCTCACCTCGAGTGAAGTAGATCTTGTGTTACAACATTCTATAGAGTATTTATACTAGGGATATGATGGATTGTGTGCTCACCTTGAGTGAGGTAGATCTTGGGTTACCACATTCTTTAGAGTATTTATACTAGGGATATGATGGATTGTGTGCTCACCTCGAGTGAAATAGGTCTTGGGTTACCATTCTTTAGATTATTTATAATAGGGATATGATGGATTGGGTACTCACCTTGAGTGAGGTAGATCTTGGGTTACCACATTCTTTAGAGTATTTATGCTAGGGATATGATGGATTGTGTCCTCTCCTCGAGTGAAATAGATCTTGGATTACCACATTCTTTAGGGTATTTATACTAGGGATATGATGGATATTGTGCTGACCTCGAGTGAGGTAGATCTTGGGTTACCACATTCTTTAGAGTATTTATACTAGGGATATGATGGATTGTGTGCTCACCTCGAGTGAAATAGATCTTGGGTTACCACATTCTTTACAGTATTTATACTAGGGATATGATGGATTGCGTCCGCTCCTCGAGTGAAATAGATCTTGGACTACCACATTCTTTAGGGTATTTATACTAGGGATATGATGGATATTGTGCTGACCTCGAGTGAGGTAGATCTTGGGTTACCACATTCTTTAGAGTATTTATACTAGGAATATGATGGATTGTGTGCTCACCTTGAGTGAAATAGATCTTGGGTTACCACATTCTTTACAGTATTTATACTAGGGATATGATGGATTGTGTGCTCTCCTCGAGTGAAATATATCTTGGATTACCACATTCTTTAGGGTATTTATACTAGGGATATGATGGATATTGTGCTGACCTCGAGTGAGGTAGATCTTGGGTTACCACATTCTTTAGAGTATTTATACTAGGGATATTATGGATTGTGTGCTCACCTCGAGTGAAATAGATCTTGGGTTACCACATTCTTTAGAGTATTTATACTAATGATATGATGGATTGTGACCTCGCCTTGAGTGAGGTAGATCTTGGGTTACCACATTCTTTAGAGTATTTATACTAGGGATGTGATGGATATTGGGCTGACCTCGAGTGAGGTAGATCTTGGGTTACCACATTATTTATACTAGAGATATGATGGATTGTGAGGTAGATCTTGGGTTACCACATTCTTTAGAGTATTTATACTAGGGATATGATGGATTGTGTGCTCACCTCGAGTGAAATAGATCTTGGGTTACCACATTCTTTAGAGTATTTATACTAGGGATATGATGGATTGTGTGCTCACCTCGAGTGAGGTAGATCATGGGATACCACATTCTTTACAGTATTTATACTAGGGATATGATTGATTGTGTGCTCACCTCGAGTGAAATAGATCTGGGGTTACCACATTCTTTACATTATTTATACTAGGGATATGATGGATTGGGTGCTCACCTTGAGTGAGGAAGATCTTGGGTTACCACATTCTTTAGCGTATTTATACTTGGGATATGATGGATTGTGTGCTCACCTCGAGTGAAATAAATCTTGGGTTACCACATTCTTTAGAGTATTTATACTAGGGATATGATGGATTGTGTCCTCTCCTCGATTGAAATAGATCTTGGATTACCACATTCTTTAGGGTATTTATACTAGGGATATGATGGATATTGTGCTGAAATCGAGTGAGGTAGATCTTGGGTTACCACATTCTTTAGAGTATTTATACTAATGATATGATGGATTGTGACCTCGCCTTGAGTGAGGTAGATCTTGGGTTACGACATTCTTTAGAGTATTTATACTAGGGATATGATGGATTGTGTTCTCTCCTCGAGTGAGGTAGATCTTGGGATACCACATTTTTAGAGTATTTATACTAGGGATATGATGGATATTGGGCTGACCTCGAGTGAGGTAGATCTTGGGTTACCACATTATTTATACTAGAGATATGATGGATTCTGGGCTCGCCTCTAGTGAGGTAGATCTTGGGTTACCACATTCTTTAGAGCATTTATACAAGGGATATGATGGATATTGTGCTGACCTCGAGTGAGGTAGATCTTGGGATACCACATTCTTTAGAGTATTTATACTAGGGATATGATTGATTGTGTGCTCACCTCGAGTGAAATAGATTTTGGGTTGCCACATTCTTTAGATTATTTATACTCGGGATATGATGGATTGGGTGCTCACCTTGAGTGAGGTAGATCTTGGGTTACCACATTCTTTAGAGTATTTATACTAGGGATATGATGGATTGTGTTCTCTCCTCGAGTGAGGTAGATCTTGGGTTACCACATTCTTTACAGTATTTATACTAGGGATATGATGGATTGTGTCCTCTCCTCGAGTGAAAAAGATCTTGGATTACCACATTCTTTAGGGTATTTATACTAGGGATATGATGGATATTGTGCTGACCTCGAGTGAGGTAGATCTTGGGTTACCACATTCTTTAGAGTATTTATACTAGGGGTATGATGGATTGTGTCCTCTCCTCGAGTGAGGTAGATCTTGGGTTACCACATTCTTTAGAGTATTTATACCTATGATATGATGGATTGTGACCTCGCCTTGAGTGAGGTAGATCTTGGGTTACCACATTCTTTAGAGTATTTATACCTATGATATGATGGATTGTGACCTCGCCTTGAGTGAGGTAGATCTTGGGTTACCACATTCTTTAGAGTATTTATACTAGGGACAGAGCTCCAGATAATTTACAAGTCCAAAGGGTAATTACCCCCTACTTTTGAAAATGATGCGTATTTGCATATTTCTTTTGCACTGTTGTACTCTCTACTTCAGAAAAGATTGCTTACATGTACACTTTTAAAATTATGTTGGACACAAGTGTTATTCAATAAACACAGGATGCAAGTGAAATGTATATCTCTGTTTAATTTGACACGATTGTGTCATGTTTATTAATAAAATGTTGTAAATATTTTGTTTTTTGCTCGTCGACTTCGGCAGTTTTCACAGTCATGTTGATAATGTCATCAATGATTCCTTTAACTATACTGTCACTAGACACAGCTGAAACTGTCAGGAACTTTTAAAAAAGTATATAATTTTCCGTAGCGCGCTTATTCATGTTCTTGTTCATTTTCAACGAACAACGTGTTCCCAAATTCACTTTCGTTTCAGTTCTTAACTAAACGCATTTATTTGTAATATTGACTGCGATTGGATGATTTATCCTAAACATCCAATCAGATCTCTTTTGACATCGATGCTTAGAAAGGCAAACATTCGGTACCCCTCGGATGTATACACTTTCTCTTTCGAAAAGTATAAAGAGAAGTAATTACGGGGAATTTTTCAAAGTCAAAAATGTATTGTTTATGTACAAGATGTATTATCGTCAACAGCGTTCAAGTACGCTCCGAATTTGGAAAGTTTGCTTACACAGCAATATGTATGCGTAAATGTACACTCTGATCTGATAATACATGCGTTTTTACTCGTTTTCATTGCGTAAAAAACGCAAATACGCAGCTTATCTGGAGCTCTGTAGGGATATGATGTATTGTGTTCTCTCCTCGAGTGAGGTAGATCTTGGGTTACCACATTCTTTAGAGTATTTATACTAGGGATATGATGGATATTGGGCTGACCTCGAGTGAGGTAGATATCTTGGGTTACCACATTATTTATACTAGAGATATGATGGATTGTGGGCTCGCCTCGAGTGAGGTAGATCTTGGGTTACCACATTCTTTACAGTATTTATACTAGGGATATGAAGAATTGTGTCCTCCCCTCGAGTGAAATAAAACTTGGATTACCACATTCTTTAGAGTATTTATACTAGGGATATGATGGATTGTGTGCTCACCTCGAGTGAAATAGATCTTGGGTTACCACATTCTTTACAGTATTTATACTAGGGATATGAAGAATTGTGTCCTCTCCTCGAGTGAAATAAAACTTGGATTACCACATTCTTTAGAGTATTTATACTAGGGATATGATGGATTGTGTGCTCACCTCGAGTGAGGTAGATCTTGGGATACCACATTCTTTACAGTATTTATACTAGGGATATGATTGATTGTGTGCTCACCTCGAGTGAAATAGATCTGGGGTTACCACATTCTTTAGATTATTTATACTAGGGATATGATGGATTGGGTGCTCACCTTGAGTGAGGTAGATCTTGGGTTACCACATTTTTTAACGTATTTATACTAGGGATATGATGGATTGTGTGCTCACCTCGAGTGGAATAAATCTTGGGTTACCACATTCTTTAGAGTATTTATACTAGGGATATGATGGATTGTGTTCTCTCCTCGAGTGAGGTAGATCTTGGGTTACCACATTCTTTAGAGTATTTATACTAGGGATATTATGGATTGTGTGCTCACCTCGAGTGAAATAGATCTTGGGTTACCACATTCTTTAGAGTATTTATACTAATGATATGATGGATTGTGACCTCGCCTTGAGTGAGGTAGATCTTGGGTTACCACATTCTTTAGAGTATTTATACTAGGGATATGATGGATTGTGTGCTCACCTCGAGTGAAATAGATCTTGGGTTACCACATTCTTTACAGTATTTATACTAGGGATATGATGGATTGTGTGCTCACCTCGAGTGAAATAAATCTTGGGTTACCACATTCTTTAGAGTATTTATACTAGGGATATGATGGATTGTGTTCTCTCCTCGAGTGAGGTAGATCTTGGGTTACCACATTCTTTAGAGTATTTATACTAGGGATATTATGGATTGTGTGCTCACCTCGAGTGAAATAGATCTTGGGTTACCACATTCTTTAGAGTATTTATACTAATGATATGATGGATTGTGACCTCGCCTTGAGTGAGGTAGATCTTGGGTTACCACATTCTTTAGAGTATTTATACTAGGGATATGATGGATTGTGTGCTCACCTCGAGTGAAATAGATCTTGGGTTACCACATTCTTTACAGTATTTATACTAGGGATATGCTGGATTGTGTGCTCACCATGAGTGAAATAGATCTTGGGTTACCACATTCTTTAGATTATTTATGCTAGGGTTATGATGGATTGGGTGCTCACCTCGAGTAAGGTAGATCTTGGGTTAACACATTCTTTAGATTATTTATACTAGAGATATGCTGGATTGTGTGCTCACCATGAGTGAGGTAGATCTTGGGTTACCACATTCTATAGAGTATTTATACTAGGGATATGTTGGATTGTGTGCTCACCTCGAGTGAAGTAGATCTTGTGTTACAACATTCTATAGAGTATTTATACTAGGGATATGATGGATTGTGTGCTCACCTTGAGTGAGGTAGATCTTGGGTTACCACATTCTTTAGAGTATTTATACTAGGGATATGATGGATTGTGTGCTCACCTCGAGTGAAATAGGTCTTGGGTTACCATTCTTTAGATTATTTATAATAGGGATATGATGGATTGGGTACTCACCTTGAGTGAGGTAGATCTTGGGTTACCACATTCTTTAGAGTATTTATGCTAGGGATATGATGGATTGTGTGCTCACCTCGAGTGAAATAGATCTTGGGTTACCACATTCTTTAGAGTATTTATGCTAGGGATATGATGGATTGTGTCCTCTCCTCGAGTGAAATAGATCTTGGATTACCACATTCTTTAGGGTATTTATACTAGGGATATGATGGATATTGTGCTGACCTCGAGTGAGGTAGATCTTGGGTTACCACATTCTTTAGAGTATTTATACTAGGGATATGATGGATTGTGTGCTCACCTCGAGTGAAATAGATCTTGGGTTACCACATTCTTTACAGTATTTATACTAGGGATATGATGGATTGCGTCCTCTCCTCGAGTGAAATAGATCTTGGACTACCACATTCTTTAGGGTATTTATACTAGGGATATGATGGATATTGTGCTGACCTCGAGTGAGGTAGATCTTGGGTTACCACATTCTTTAGAGTATTTATACTAGGAATATGATGGATTGTGTGCTCACCTTGAGTGAAATAGATCTTGGGTTACCACATTCTTTACAGTATTTATACTAGGGATATGATGGATTGTGTGCTCTCCTCGAGTGAAATATATCTTGGATTACCACATTCTTTAGGGTATTTATACTAGGGATATGATGGATATTGTGCTGACCTCGAGTGAGGTAGATCTTGGGTTACCACATTCTTTAGAGTATTTATACTAGGGATATTATGGATTGTGTGCTCACCTCGAGTGAAATAGATCTTGGGTTACCACATTCTTTAGAGTATTTATACTAATGATATGATGGATTGTGACCTCGCCTTGAGTGAGGTAGATCTTGGGTTACCACATTCTTTAGAGTATTTATACTAGGGATATGATGGATTGTGTGCTCACCTCGAGTGAAATAGATCTTGGGTTACCACATTCTTTACAGTATTTATACTAGGGATATGCTGGATTGTGTGCTCACCATGAGTGAAATAGATCTTGGGTTACCACATTCTTTAGATTATTTATGCTAGGGTTATGATGGATTGGGTGCTCACCTCGAGTAAGGTAGATCTTGGGTTAACACATTCTTTAGATTATTTATACTAGAGATATGCTGGATTGTGTGCTCACCATGAGTGAGGTAGATCTTGGGTTACCACATTCTATAGAGTATTTATACTAGGGATATGTTGGATTGTGTGCTCACCTCGAGTGAAGTAGATCTTGTGTTACAACATTCTATAGAGTATTTATACTAGGGATATGATGGATTGTGTGCTCACCTTGAGTGAGGTAGATCTTGGGTTACCACATTCTTTAGAGTATTTATACTAGGGATATGATGGATTGTGTGCTCACCTCGAGTGAAATAGGTCTTGGGTTACCATTCTTTAGATTATTTATAATAGGGATATGATGGATTGGGTACTCACCTTGAGTGAGGTAGATCTTGGGTTACCACATTCTTTAGAGTATTTATGCTAGGGATATGATGGATTGTGTGCTCACCTCGAGTGAAATAGATCTTGGGTTACCACATTCTTTAGAGTATTTATGCTAGGGATATGATGGATTGTGTCCTCTCCTCGAGTGAAATAGATCTTGGATTACCACATTCTTTAGGGTATTTATACTAGGGATATGATGGATATTGTGCTGACCTCGAGTGAGGTAGATCTTGGGTTACCACATTCTTTAGAGTATTTATACTAGGGATATGATGGATTGTGTGCTCACCTCGAGTGAAATAGATCTTGGGTTACCACATTCTTTACAGTATTTATACTAGGGATATGATGGATTGCGTCCTCTCCTCGAGTGAAATAGATCTTGGACTACCACATTCTTTAGGGTATTTATACTAGGGATATGATGGATATTGTGCTGACCTCGAGTGAGGTAGATCTTGGGTTACCACATTCTTTAGAGTATTTATACTAGGAATATGATGGATTGTGTGCTCACCTTGAGTGAAATAGATCTTGGGTTACCACATTCTTTACAGTATTTATACTAGGGATATGATGGATTGTGTGCTCTCCTCGAGTGAAATATATCTTGGATTACCACATTCTTTAGGGTATTTATACTAGGGATATGATGGATATTGTGCTGACCTCGAGTGAGGTAGATCTTGGGTTACCACATTCTTTAGAGTATTTATACTAGGGATATTATGGATTGTGTGCTCACCTCGAGTGAAATAGATCTTGGGTTACCACATTCTTTAGAGTATTTATACTAATGATATGATGGATTGTGACCTCGCCTTGAGTGAGGTAGATCTTGGGTTACCACATTCTTTAGAGTATTTATACTAGGGATATGATGGATTGTGTGCTCACCTCGAGTGAAATAGATCTTGGGTTACCACATTCTTTACAGTATTTATACTAGGGATATGCTGGATTGTGTGCTCACCATGAGTGAAATAGATCTTGGGTTACCACATTCTTTAGATTATTTATGCTAGGGTTACGATGGATTGGGTGCTCACCTCGAGTAAGGTAGATCTTGGGTTAACACATTCTTTAGATTATTTATACTAGAGATATGCTGGATTGTGTGCTCACCATGAGTGAGGTAGATCTTGGGTTACCACATTCTATAGAGTATTTATACTAGGGATATGTTGGATTGTGTGCTCACCTCGAGTGAAGTAGATCTTGTGTTACAACATTCTATAGAGTATTTATACTAGGGATATGATGGATTGTGTGCTCACCTTGAGTGAGGTAGATCTTGGGTTACCACATTCTTTAGAGTATTTATACTAGGGATATGATGGATTGTGTGCTCACCTCGAGTGAAATAGGTCTTGGGTTACCATTCTTTAGATTATTTATAATAGGGATATGATGGATTGGGTACTCACCTTGAGTGAGGTAGATCTTGGGTTACCACATTCTTTAGAGTATTTATGCTAGGGATATGATGGATTGTGTGCTCACCTCGAGTGAAATAGATCTTGGGTTACCACATTCTTTAGAGTATTTATGCTAGGGATATGATGGATTGTGTCCTCTCCTCGAGTGAAATAGATCTTGGATTACCACATTCTTTAGGGTATTTATACTAGGGATATGATGGATATTGTGCTGACCTCGAGTGAGGTAGATCTTGGGTTACCACATTCTTTAGAGTATTTATACTAGGGATATGATGGATTGTGTGCTCACCTCGAGTGAAATAGATCTTGGGTTACCACATTCTTTACAGTATTTATACTAGGGATATGATGGATTGCGTCCTCTCCTCGAGTGAAATAGATCTTGGACTACCACATTCTTTAGGGTATTTATACTAGGGATATGATGGATATTGTGCTGACCTCGAGTGAGGTAGATCTTGGGTTACCACATTCTTTAGAGTATTTATACTAGGAATATGATGGATTGTGTGCTCACCTTGAGTGAAATAGATCTTGGGTTACCACATTCTTTACAGTATTTATACTAGGGATATGATGGATTGTGTGCTCTCCTCGAGTGAAATATATCTTGGATTACCACATTCTTTAGGGTATTTATACTAGGGATATGATGGATATTGTGCTGACCTCGAGTGAGGTAGATCTTGGGTAACCACATTCTTTAGAGTATTTATACTAGGGATATTATGGATTGTGTGCTCACCTCGAGTGAAATAGATCTTGGGTTACCACATTCTTTAGAGTATTTATACTAATGATATGATGGATTGTGACCTCGCCTTGAGTGAGGTAGATCTTGGGTTACCACATTCTTTAGAGTATTTATACTAGGGATATGATGGATTGTGTGCTCACCTCGAGTGAAATAGATCTTGGGTTACCACATTCTTTACAGTATTTATACTAGGGATATGCTGGATTGTGTGCTCACCATGAGTGAAATAGATCTTGGGTTACCACATTCTTTAGATTATTTATGCTAGGGTTACGATGGATTGGGTGCTCACCTCGAGTAAGGTAGATCTTGGGTTAACACATTCTTTAGATTATTTATACTAGAGATATGCTGGATTGTGTGCTCACCATGAGTGAGGTAGATCTTGGGTTACCACATTCTATAGAGTATTTATACTAGGGATATGTTGGATTGTGTGCTCACCTCGAGTGAAGTAGATCTTGTGTTACAACATTCTATAGAGTATTTATACTAGGGATATGATGGATTGTGTGCTCACCTTGAGTGAGGTAGATCTTGGGTTACCACATTCTTTAGAGTATTTATACTAGGGATATGATGGATTGTGTGCTCACCTCGAGTGAAATAGGTCTTGGGTTACCATTCTTTAGATTATTTATAATAGGGATATGATGGATTGGGTACTCACCTTGAGTGAGGTAGATCTTGGGTTACCACATTCTTTAGAGTATTTATGCTAGGGATATGATGGATTGTGTGCTCACCTCGAGTGAAATAGATCTTGGGTTACCACATTCTTTAGAGTATTTATGCTAGGGATATGATGGATTGTGTCCTCTCCTCGAGTGAAATAGATCTTGGATTACCACATTCTTTAGGGTATTTATACTAGGGATATGATGGATATTGTGCTGACCTCGAGTGAGGTAGATCTTGGGTTACCACATTCTTTAGAGTATTTATACTAGGGATATGATGGATTGTGTGCTCACCTCGAGTGAAATAGATCTTGGGTTACCACATTCTTTACAGTATTTATACTAGGGATATGATGGATTGCGTCCTCTCCTCGAGTGAAATAGATCTTGGACTACCACATTCTTTAGGGTATTTATACTAGGGATATGATGGATATTGTGCTGACCTCGAGTGAGGTAGATCTTGGGTTACCACATTCTTTAGAGTATTTATACTAGGAATATGATGGATTGTGTGCTCACCTTGAGTGAAATAGATCTTGGGTTACCACATTCTTTACAGTATTTATACTAGGGATATGATGGATTGTGTGCTCTCCTCGAGTGAAATATATCTTGGATTACCACATTCTTTAGGGTATTTATACTAGGGATATGATGGATATTGTGCTGACCTCGAGTGAGGTAGATCTTGGGTTACCACATTCTTTAGAGTATTTATACTAGGGGTATGATGGATTGTGTCCTCTCCTCGAGTGAGGTAGATCTTGGGTTACCACATTCTTTAGAGTATTTATACTAGGGACAGAGCTCAAGATAATTTTCAAGTCCAAAGGGTAATTACCCCCTACTTTTGAAAATGATGCGTATTTGCATATTTCCTTTGCACTGTTGTACTCTCTACTTCAGAAAAGATTGCTTACATGTACACTTTTAAAATTATGTTGGACACAAGTGTTATTCAATAAACACAGGATGCAAGTGAAATGTATATCTCTGTTTAATTTGACACGATTGTGTCATGTTTATTAATAAAATGTTGTAAATATTTTGTTTTTTGCTCGTCGACTTCGGCAGTTTTCACAGTCGTGTTGATAATGTCATCAATGATTCCTTTAACTATACTGTCACTAGACACAGCTGAAACTGTCAGGAACTTTTAAAAAAGTATATAATTTTCCGTAGCGCGCTTATTCATGTTCTTGTTCATTTTCAACGAACAACGTGTTCCCAAATTCACTTTCGTTTCAGTTCTTAACTAAACCGCATTTATTTGTAATATTGACCGTGATTGGATGATTTATCCTAAACATCCAATCAGATCTCTTTGACATCGATGCTTAGAAAGGCAAACATTCGGTACCCCTCGGATGTATACACTTTCTCTTTCGAAAAGTATAAAGAGAAGTAATTACGGGGAATTTTTCAAAGTCAAAAATGTATTGTTTATGTACAAGATGTATTATCGTCAGCAGCGTTCAAGTACGCTCCGAATTTGGAAAGTTTGCTTACACAGCAATATGTATGCGTAAATGTACACTCTGATCTGATAATACATGCGTTTTTACTCGTTTTCATTGCGTAAAAAACGCAAATACGCAGCTTATCTGGAGCTCTGTAGGGATATGATGGATTGTGGCCTCATCTCGAGTGAGGTAGATCTTGGGTTACCACATTCTTTAGAGTATTTATACTAGGGATATGATGGATTGTGTTCTCTCCTCGAGTGAGGTAGATCTTGGGTTACCACATTCTTTAGAGTATTTATACTAGGGATGTGATGGATATTGGGCTGACCTCGAGTGAGGTAGATCTTGGGTTACCACATTATTTATACTAGAGATATGATGGATTCTGGGCTCGCCTCTAGTGAGGTAGATCTTGGGTTACCACATTTTTTGAGTATTTATACTAGGAATATGATGGATTTTGTTCTCTCCTCGAGTGAAGTAGATCTTGGGTTACCACATTCTTTAGAGCATTTATACTAGTGATATGATGGATATTGTGCTGACCTCGAGTGAGGTAGATCTTGGGTTACCACATTCTTTAGAGTAAGCATACTAAGGGTATGATGGATTGTGTCCTCTCCGCGAGTGAGGTAGATCTGGGGTTACCACATTCTTTAGAGTATTTATACTATGGATATGATAGATTGTGTTCTCTCCTCGAGTGAGGTAGATCTTGGGCTACCACATTCTTTAGAGTTTATACTAGGGATATGATGGATTGTGTGCTCACCCCGAGTGAGGTAGATCTTGGGATACCACATTCTTTAGAGTATTTATACTAGGGATATGATGGATTGTGTGCTCACCTCGAGTGAAATAGATCTTGGGTTACCACATTCTTTAGAGTATTTATACTAGGGATATGATGGATTGTGTTCTCTCCTCGAGTGAGGTAGATCTTGGGTTACCACATTCTTTAGAGTATTTATACTAGGGATATGATGGATTGTGTGCTCACCTCGAGTGAAATAGATCTTGGGTTACCACATTCTTTAGAGTATTTATACTAATGATATGATGGATTGTGACCTCGCCTTGAGTGAGGTAGATCTAGGGTTACCACATTCTTTTGAGTATTTATACTAGGGATATGATGGATTGTGTGCTCACCTCGAGTGAAATAGATCTTGGGTTACCACATTCTTTACAGTATTTATACTAGGGATATGCTGGATTGTGTGCTCACCATGAGTGAAATAGATCTTGGGTTACCACATTCTTTAGATTATTTATGCTAGGGTTATGATGGATTGGGTGCTCACCTCGAGTAAGGTAGATCTTGGGTTAACACATTCTTTAGATTATTTATACTAGAGATATGCTGGATTGTGTGCTCACCATGAGTGAGGTAGATCTTGGGTTACCACATTCTATAGAGTATTTATACTAGGGATATGTTGGATTGTGTGCTCACCTCGAGTGAAGTAGATCTTGTGTTACAACATTCTATAGAGTATTTATACTAGGGATATGATGGATTGTGTGCTCACCTTGAGTGAGGTAGATCTTGGGTTACCACATTCTTTACAGTATTTATACTAGGGATATGATGGATTGTGTGCTCTCCTCGAGTGAAATATATCTTGGATTACCACATTCTTTAGGGTATTTATACTAGGGATATGATGGATATTGTGCTGACCTCGAGTGAGGTAGATCTTGGGTTACCACATTCTTTAGAGTATTTATACTAGGGATATTATGGATTGTGTGCTCACCTCGAGTGAAATAGATCTTGGGTTACCACATTCTTTAGAGTATTTATACTAATGATATGATGGATTGTGACCTCGCCTTGAGTGAGGTAGATCTTGGGTTACCACATTCTTTAGAGTATTTATACTAGGGATATGATGGATTGTGTGCTCACCTCGAGTGAAATAGATCTTGGGTTACCACATTCTTTACAGTATTTATACTAGGGATATGCTGGATTGTGTGCTCACCATGAGTGAAATAGATCTTGGGTTACCACATTCTTTAGATTATTTATGCTAGGGTTATGATGGATTGGGTGCTCACCTCGAGTAAGGTAGATCTTGGGTTAACACATTCTTTAGATTATTTATACTAGAGATATGCTGGATTGTGTGCTCACCATGAGTGAGGTAGATCTTGGGTTACCACATTCTATAGAGTATTTATACTAGGGATATGTTGGATTGTGTGCTCACCTCGAGTGAAGTAGATCTTGTGTTACAACATTCTATAGAGTATTTATACTAGGGATATGATGGATTGTGTGCTCACCTTGAGTGAGGTAGATCTTGGGTTACCACATTCTTTAGAGTATTTATACTAGGGATATGATGGATTGTGTGCTCACCTCGAGTGAAATAGGTCTTGGGTTACCATTCTTTAGATTATTTATAATAGGGATATGATGGATTGGGTACTCACCTTGAGTGAGGTAGATCTTGGGTTACCACATTCTTTAGAGTATTTATGCTAGGGATATGATGGATTGTGTGCTCACCTCGAGTGAAATAGATCTTGGGTTACCACATTCTTTAGAGTATTTATGCTAGGGATATGATGGATTGTGTCCTCTCCTCGAGTGAAATAGATCTTGGATTACCACATTCTTTAGGGTATTTATACTAGGGATATGATGGATATTGTGCTGACCTCGAGTGAGGTAGATCTTGGGTTACCACATTCTTTAGAGTATTTATACTAGGGATATGATGGATTGTGTGCTCACCTCGAGTGAAATAGATCTTGGGTTACCACATTCTTTACAGTATTTATACTAGGGATATGATGGATTGCGTCCTCTCCTCGAGTGAAATAGATCTTGGACTACCACATTCTTTAGGGTATTTATACTAGGGATATGATGGATATTGTGCTGACCTCGAGTGAGGTAGATCTTGGGTTACCACATTCTTTAGAGTATTTATACTAGGAATATGATGGATTGTGTGCTCACCTTGAGTGAAATAGATCTTGGGTTACCACATTCTTTACAGTATTTATACTAGGGATATGATGGATTGTGTGCTCTCCTCGAGTGAAATATATCTTGGATTACCACATTCTTTAGGGTATTTATACTAGGGATATGATGGATATTGTGCTGACCTCGAGTGAGGTAGATCTTGGGTTACCACATTCTTTAGAGTATTTATACTAGGGGTATGATGGATTGTGTCCTCTCCTCGAGTGAGGTAGATCTTGGGTTACCACATTCTTTAGAGTATTTATACTAGGGACAGAGCTCCAGATAATTTTCAAGTCCAAAGGGTAATTACCCCCTACTTTTGAAAATGATGCGTATTTGCATATTTCCTTTGCACTGTTGTACTCTCTACTTCAGAAAAGATTGCTTACATGTACACTTTTAAAATTATGTTGGACACAAGTGTTATTCAATAAACACAGGATGCAAGTGAAATGTATATCTCTGTTTAATTTGACACGATTGTGTCATGTTTATTAATAAAATGTTGTAAATATTTTGTTTTTTGCTCGTCGACTTCGGCAGTTTTCACAGTCGTGTTGATAATGTCATCAATGATTCCTTTAACTATACTGTCACTAGACACAGCTGAAACTGTCAGGAACTTTTAAAAAAGTATATAATTTTCCGTAGCGCGCTTATTCATGTTCTTGTTCATTTTCAACGAACAACGTGTTCCCAAATTCACTTTCGTTTCAGTTCTTAACTAAACCGCATTTATTTGTAATATTGACCGTGATTGGATGATTTATCCTAAACATCCAATCAGATCTCTTTGACATCGATGCTTAGAAAGGCAAACATTCGGTACCCCTCGGATGTATACACTTTCTCTTTCGAAAAGTATAAAGAGAAGTAATTACGGGGAATTTTTCAAAGTCAAAAATGTATTGTTTATGTACAAGATGTATTATCGTCAACAGCGTTCAAGTACGCTCCGAATTTGGAAAGTTTGCTTACACAGCAATATGTATGCGTAAATGTACACTCTGATCTGATAATACATGCGTTTTTACTCGTTTTCATTGCGTAAAAAACTCAAATACGCAGCTTATCTGGAGCTCTGTAGGGATATGATGGATTGTGGCCTCATCTCGAGTGAGGTAGATCTTGGGTTACCACATTCTTTAGAGTATTTATACTAGGGATATGATGGATTGTGTTCTCTCCTCGAGTGAGGTAGATCTTGGGTTACCACATTCTTTAGAGTATTTATACTAGGGATGTGATGGATATTGGGCTGACCTCGAGTGAGGTAGATCTTGGGTTACCACATTATTTATACTAGAGATATGATGGATTGTGAGGTAGATCTTGGGTTACCACATTCTTTAGAGTATTTATACTAGGGATATGATGGATTGTGTGCTCACCTCGAGAGAAATAGATCTTGGGTTACCACATTCTTTACAGTATTTATACTAGGGATATGAAGAATTGTGTCCTTTCCTCGAGTGAAATAAAACTTGGATTACCACATTCTTTAGAGTATTTATACTAGGGATATGATGGATTGTGTGCTCACCTCGAGTGAGGTAGATCATGGGAGACCACATTCTTTACAGTATTTATACTAGGGATATGATTGATTGTGTGCTCACCTCGAGTGAAATAGATCTGGGGTTACCACATTCTTTACATTATTTATACTAGGGATATGATGGATTGGGTGCTCACCTTGAGTGAGGTAGATCTTGGGTTACCACATTCTTTAGCGTATTTATACTAGGGATATGATGGATTGTGTGCTCACCTGGAGTGAAATAAATCTTGGGTTACCACATTCTTTACAGTATTTATACTAGGGATATGATGGATTGTGTCCTCTCCTCGAGTGAAATAGATCTTGGATTACCACATTCTTTAGGGTATTTATACTAGGGATATGATGGATATTGTGCTGACCTCGAGTGAGGTAGATCTTGGGCTACCACATTCTTTAGAGTATTTATGCTAGGGATATGATGGATTGTGGCCTCATCTCGAGTGAGGTAGATCTTGGGTTACCACATTCATTAGAGTATTTATACTAGGGATATGATGAATATTGGGCTGACCTCGAGTGAGGTAGATCTTGGGTTACCACATTCTTTAGATTATTTTTACTAGGGATTTGATGGATTGGATGCTCACCTTGAGTGAGGTAGATCTTGGGCTACCACACTCTTTAGCGTATTTATACTAGGGATATGATGGATTGTGTGCTCACCTCGAGTGAAATAAATCTTGGGTTACCACATTCTTTAAAGTATTTATTCTAGGGATATGATGAATTGTGTCCTCTCCTCGATTGAAATAGATCTTGGATTACCACATTCTTTAGGGTATTTATACTAGGGATATGATGGATATTGTGCTGAAATCGAGTGAGGTAGATCTTGGGTTACCACATTCTTTAGAGTATTTATAATAATGATATGATGGATTGTGACCTCGCCTCGAGTGAGGTAGATCTTGGGATACCACATTCTTTAGAGTATTTATACTAGGGATATGATGGATATAGGGCTGACCTCGAGTGAGGTAGATCTTGGGTTACCACAATATTTATACTAGAGATATGATGGATTCTGGGCTCGCCTCTAGTGAGGTAGATCTTGGGTTACCACATTTTTTGAGTATTTATACTAGGGATATGATGGATTTTGTTCTCTCCTCGAGTGAAGTAGATCTTGGGTTACCACATTCTTTAGAGCATTTATACTAAAGATATGATGGATATTGTGCTGACCTCGAGTGAGGTAGATCTTGGGTTATCACATTCTTTAGTGTAAGTATACTAAGGGTATGATGGAGTGTGTCCTCTCCGCGAGTGAGGTAGATCTTGGGTTACCACATTCTTTAGAGTATTTATACTATGGATATGATAGATTGTGTTCTCTCCTCGAGTGAGGTAGATCTTGGGTTACCACATTCTTTAGAGTTTATACTAGGGATATGATGGATTGTGTGCTCACCTCGAGTGAGGTAGATCTTGGGATACCACATTCTTTAGAGTATTTATACTAGGGATATGATTGATTGTGTGCTCACCTCGAGTGAAATAGATCTTGGGTTGCCACATTCTTTAGATTATTTATACTAGGGATATGATGGATTGTGTGCTCACCTTGAGTGAGTTAGATCTTGGGTTACCACATTCTTTAGAGTATTTATACTAGGGATATGAAGAATGGTGTCCTCTCCTCGAGTGAAATAAAACTTGGATTACCACATTCTTTAGAGTATTTATACTAGGGATATGATGGATTGTGCGCTCACCTCGAGTGAGGTAGATCTTGGGATACCACATTCTTTAGAGTATTTATACTAGGGATATGATTGATTGTGTGCTCACCTCGAGTGAAATAGATTTTGGGTTGCCACATTCTTTAGATTATTTATACTCGGGATATGATGGATTGGGTGCTCACCTTGAGTGAGGTAGATCTTGGGTTACCACACTCTTTAGAGTATTTATACTAGGGATATGATGGATTGTGTTCTCTCCTCGAGTGAGGTAGATCTTGGGTTACTACATTCTTTAGAGTATTTATACTAGGGATATGATGGATTGTGTTCTCATCTTGAGTGAGGTAGATCTTGGGCTACCACATTCTTTACAGTATTTATACTAGGGATATGATGGATTGTGTCCTCTCCTCGAGTGAAAAAGATCTTGGATTACCACATTCTTTAGGGTATTTATACTAGGGATATGATGGATATTGTGCTGACCTCGAGTGAGGTAGATCATGGGTTACCACATTATTTAGAGTATTTATACTAGGGGTATGATGGATTGTGTCCTCTCCTCGAGTGAGGTAGATCTTGGGTTACCACATTCTTTAGAGTATTTATACCTATGATATGATGGATTGTGACCTCGCCTTGAGTGAGGTAGATCTTGGGTTACCACATTCTTTAGAGTATTTATACTAGGGACAGAGCTCCAGATAATTTACAAGTCCAAAGGGTAATTACCCCCTACTTTTGAAAATGATGCGTATTTGCATATTTCTTTTGCACTGTTGTACTCTCTACTTCAGAAAAGATTGCTTACATGTACACTTTTAAAATTATGTTGGACACAAGTGTTATTCAATAAACACAGGATGCAAGTGAAATGTATATCTCTGTTTAATTTGACACGATTGTGTCATGTTTATTAATAAAATGTTGTAAATATTTTGTTTTTTGCTCGTCGACTTCGGCAGTTTTCACAGTCGTGTTGATAATGTCATCAATGATTCCTTTAACTATACTGTCACTAGACACAGCTGAAACTGTCAGGAACTTTTAAAAAAGTATATAATTTTCCGTAGCGCGCTTATTCATGTTCTTGTTCATTTTCAACGAACAACGTGTTCCCAAATTCACTTTCGTTTCAGTTCTTAACTAAACCGCATTTATTTGTAATATTGACTGCGATTGGATGATTTATCCTAAACATCCAATCAGATCTCTTTTGACATCGATGCTTAGAAAGGCAAACATTCGGTACCCCTCGGATGTATACACTTTCTCTTTCGAAAAGTATAAAGAGAAGTAATTACGGGGAATTTTTCAAAGTCAAAAATGTATTGTTTATGTACAAGATGTATTATCGTCAAAAGCGTTCAAGTACGCTCCGAATTTGGAAAGTTTGCTTACACAGCAATATGTATGCGTAAATGTACACTCTGATCTGATAATACATGCGTTTTTACTCGTTTTCATTGCGTAAAAAACGCAAATACGCAGCTTATCTGGAGCTCTGTAGGGATATGATGTATTGTGTTCTCTTCTCGAGTGAGGTAGATCTTGGGTTACCACATTCTTTAGAGTATTTATACTAGGGATATGATGGATATTGGGCTGACCTCGAGTGAGGTAGATATCTTGGGTTACCACATTATTTATACTAGAGATATGATGGATTATGGGCTCGCCTCGAGTGAGGTAGATCTTGGGTTACCACATTCTTTAGAGTATTTATACTAGGGATATGAAGAATTGTGTCCTCTCCTCGAGTGAAATACAACTTGGATTACCACATTCTTTAGAGTATTTATACTAGGGATATGATGGATTGTGTGCTCACCTCGAGTGAGGTAGATCTTGGGATACCACATTCTTTACAGTATTTATACTAGGGATATGATTGATTGTGTGCTCACCTCGAGTGAAATAGATCTGAGGTTACCACATTCTTTAGATTATTTATACTAGGGATATGATGGATTGGGTGCTCACCTTGAGTGAGGTAGATCTTGGGTTACCACATTCTTTAACGTATTTATACTAGGGATATGATGGATTGTGTGCTCACCTCGAGTGAAATAAATCTTCGGTTACCACATTCTTTAGAGTATTTATACTAGGGATATGATGGATTGTGTTCTCTCCTCGAGTGAGGTAGATCTTGGGTTACCACATTCTTTAGAGTATTTATACTAGGGATATGATGGATATTGGGCTGACCTCGAGTGAGGTAGATCTTGGGTTACCACAATATTTATACTAGAGATATGATGGATTGTGGGCTCGCCTCGAGTGAGGTAGATCTTGGGTTACCACATTCTTTAGAGTATTTATACTAGGGATATGATGGATTGTGTGCTCACCTCGAGTGAAATAGATCTTGGGTTACCACATTCTTTAGAGTATTTATACTAGGGATATAAAGAATTGTGTCCTCTCCTCGAGTGAAATAAAACTTGGATTACCACATTCTTTAGAGTATTTATACTAGGGATATGATGGATTGTGTGCTCACCTCGAATGAGGTAGATCTTGGGATACCACATTCTTTACAGTATTTATACTAGGGATATGATTGATTGTGTGCTCACCTCGAGTGAAATAGATCTGGGGTTACCACATTCTTTAGATTATTTATACTAGGGATATGATGGATTGGGTGCTCACCTTGAGTGAGGTAGATCTTGGGTTACCACATTCTTTAGCGTATTTATACTAGGGATATGATGGATTGTGTGCTCACCTCGAGTGAAATAAATCTTGGGTTACCACATTCTTTACAGTATTTATACTAGGGATATGATGGATTGTGTGCTCACCTCGAGTGAAATAGATCTTGGGTTACCACATTCTTTAGAGTATTTATACTAGGGATATAAAGAATTGTGTCCTCTCCTCGAGTGAAATAAAACTTGGATTACCACATTCTTTAGAGTATTTATACTAGGGATATGATGGATTGTGTGCTCACCTCGAATGAGGTAGATCTTGGGATACCACATTCTTTACAGTATTTATACTAGGGATATGATTGATTGTGTGCTCACCTCGAGTGAAATAGATCTGGGGTTACCACATTCTTTAGATTATTTATACTAGGGATATGATGGATTGGGTGCTCACCTTGAGTGAGGTAGATCTTGGGTTACCACATTCTTTAGCGTATTTATACTAGGGATATGATGGATTGTGTGCTCACCTCGAGTGAAATAAATCTTGGGTTACCACATTCTTTACAGTATTTATACTAGGGATATGATGGATTGTGTCCTCTCCTCGAGTGAAATAGATCTTGGATTACCACATTCTTTAGGGTATTTATACTAGGGATATGATGGATATTGTGCTGACCTCGAGTGAGGTAGATCTTGGGTTACCACATTCTTTAGAGTATTTATACTAGGGGTATGATGGATTGTGTCCTCTCCTCGAGTGAGGTAGATCTTGGGCTACCACATTCTTTAGAGTATTTATGCTAGGGATATGATGGATTGTGGCCTCATCTCGAGTGAGGTAGATCTTGGGTTACCACATTCTTTAGAGTATTTATACTAGGGATATGATGAATATTGGGCTGACCTTGAGTGAGGTAGATCTTGGGTTACCACATTATTTAGATTATTTTTACTAGGGATATGATGGATTGGATGCTCACCTTGAGTGAGGTAGATCTTGGGCTACCACACTCTTTAGCGTATTTATACTAGGGATATGATGGATTGTGTCCTCTCCTCGATTGAAATAGATCTTGGATTACCACATTCTTTAGGGTATTTATACTAGGGATATGATGGATATTGTGCTGACCTCGAGTGAGGTAGATCTTGGGTTACCACATTCTTTAGAGTATTTATACTAATGATATGATGGATTGTGACCTCGCCTTGAGTGAGGTAGATCTTGGGTTACCACATTCTTTAGAGTATTTATACCAGGGATATGATGGATTGTGTTCTCTCCTCGAGTGAGGTAGATCTTGGGTTACCACATTCTTTAGAGTATTTATACTAGGGATATGATGGATATTGGGCTGACCTCGAGTGAGGTAGATCTTGGGTTACCACATTATTTATACTAGAGATATGATGGATTCTGGGCTCGCCTCTAGTGAAGTAGATCTTGGGTTACCACATTTTTTGAGTATTTATACTAGGGATATGATGGATTTTGTTCTCTCCTCGAGTGAAGTAGATCTTGGGTTACCACATTCTTTAGAGTAAGCATACTAAGGGTATGATGGATTGTGTCCTCTCCGCGAGTGAGGTAGATCTTGGGTTACCACATTCTTTAGAGTATTTATACTATGGATATGATAGATTGTGTTCTCACCTCGAGTGAGGTAGATCTTGGGTTACCACATTCTTTAGAGTTTATACTAGGGATATGATGGATTGTGTGCTCACCCCGAGTGAGGTAGATCTTGGGATACCACATTCTTTAGAGTATTTATACTAGGGATATGATTGATTGTGTGCTCACCTCGAGTGAAATAGATCTTGGGTTGCCACATTCTTTAGATTATTTATACTAGGGATATGATGGATTGGGTGCTCACCTTGAGTGAGTTAGATCTTGGGTTACCACATTCTTTAGAGTAAGTATACTAAGGGTATGATGGATTGTGTCCTCTCCGCGAGTGAGGTAGATCTTGGGTTACCACATTCTTTAGAGTATTTATACTAGGGATATGAAGAATGGTGTCCTCTCCTCGAGTGAAATAAAACTTGGATTACCACATTCTTTAGAGTATTTATACTAGGGATATGATGGATTGTGTGCTCACCTCGAGTGAGGTAGATCTTGGGTTACCACATTCTTTAGAGTATTTATACTAGGGATATGATTGATTGTGTGCTCACCTCGAGTGAAATAGATCTTGGGTTACCACATTCTTTACAGTATTTATACTAGGGATATGATGGATTGTGTCCTCTCCTCGAGTGAAAAAGATCTTGGATTACCACATTCATTAGGGTATTTATACTAGGGATATGATGGATATTGTGCGGACCTCGAGTGAGGTAGATCTTGGGTTACCACATTCTTTAGAGTATTTATACTAGGGGTATGATGGATTGTGTCCTCTCCTCGAGTGAGGTAGATCTTGGGTTACCACATTCTTTAGAGTATTTATACCTATGATATGATGGATTGTGACCTCGCCTTGAGTGAGGTAGATCTTGGGTTACCACATTCTTTAGAGTATTTATACTAGGGACAGAGCTCCAGATAATTTACAAGTCCAAAGGGTAATTACCCCCTACTTTTGAAAATGATGCGTATTTGCATATTTCTTTTGCACTGTTGTACTCTCTACTTCAGAAAAGATTGCTTACATGTACACTTTTAAAATTATGTTGGACACAAGTGTTATTCAATAAACACAGGATGCAAGTGAAATGTATATCTCTGTTTAATTTGACACGATTGTGTCATGTTTATTAATAAAATGTTGTAAATATTTTGTTTTTTGCTCGTCGACTTCGGCAGTTTTCACAGTCGTGTTGATAATGTCATCAATGATTCCTTTAACTATACTGTCACTAGACACAGCTGAAACTGTCAGGAACTTTTAAAAAAGTATATAGTTTTCCGTAGCGCGCTTATTCATGTTCTTGTTCATTTTCAACGAACAACGTGTTCCCAAATTCACTTTCGTTTCAGTTCTTAACTAAACCGCATTTATTTGTAATATTGACCGTGATTGGATGATTTATCCTAAACATCCAATCAGATCTCTTTTGACATCGATGCTTAGAAAGGCAAACATTCGGTACCCCTCGGATGTATACACTTTCTCTTTCGAAAAGTATAAAGAGAAGTAATTACGGGGAATTTTTCAAAGTCAAAAATGTATTGTTTATGTACAAGATGTATTATCGTCAACAGCGTTCAAGTACGCTCCGAATTTGGAAAGTTTGCTTACACAGCAATATGTATGCGTAAATGTACACTCTGATCTGATAATATATGCGTTTTTACTCGTTTTCATTGCGTAAAAAACGCAAATACGCAGCTTATCTGGAGCTCTGTAGGGATATGATGTATTGTGTTCTCTCCTCGAGTGAGGTAGATCTTGGGTTACCACATTCTTTAGAGTATTTATACTAGGGATATGATGGATATTGGGCTGACCTCGAGTGAGGTAGATATCTTGGGTTACCACATTATTTATACTAGAGATATGATGGATTGTGGGCTCGCCTCGAGTGAGGTAGATCTTGGGTTACCACATTCTTTAGAGTATTTATACTAGGGATATGATGGATTGTGTGCTCACCTCGAGTGAAATAGATCTTGGGTTACCACATTCTTTACAGTATTTATACTAGGGATATGATGGATTGTGTCCTCTCCTCGAGTGAAATAGATCTTGGATTACCACATTCTTTAGGGTATTTATACTAGGGATATGATGGATATTGTGCTGACCTCGAGTGAGGTAGATCTTGGGTTACCACATTCTTTAGAGTATTTATACTAGGAATATGATGGTTTGTGTGCTCACCTTGAGTGAAATAAATCTTGGGTTACCACATTCGTTACAGTATTTATACTAGGGATATGATGGATTGTGTCCTCTCCTCGAGTGAAATAGATCTTGGATTACCACATTCTTTAGGGTATTTATACTAGGGATATGATGGATATTGTGCTGACCTCGAGTGAGGTAGATCTTGGGTTACCACATTCTTTAGAGTATTTATACTAGGGGTATGATGGATTGTGTCCTCTCCTCGAGTGAGGTAGATCTTGGGTTACCACATTCTTTAGAGTATTTATACTAATGATATGATGGATTGTGACCTCGCCTTGAGTGAGGTAGATCTTGGGTTACCACATTCTTTAGAGTATTTATACTAGGGACAGAGCTCCAGATAATTTTCAAGTCCAAAGGGTAATTACCCCCTACTTTTGAAAATGATGCGTATTTGCATATTTCCTTTGCACTGTTGTACTCTCTACTTCAGAAAAGATTGCTTACATGTACACTTTTAAAATTATGTTGGACACAAGTGTTATTCAATAAACACAGGATGCAAGTGAAATGTATATCTCTGTTTAATTTGACACGATTGTGTCATGTTTATTAATAAAATGTTGTAAATATTTTGTTTTTTGCTCGTCGACTTCGGCAGTTTTCACAGTCGTGTTGATAATGTCATCAATGATTCCTTTAACTATACTGTCACTAGAAACAGATGAAACTGTCAGGAACTTTTAAAAAAGTATATAGTTTTCCGTAGCGCGCTTATTCATGTTCTTGTTCATTTTCAACGAACAACGTGTTCCCAAATTCACTTTCGTTTCAGTTCTTAACTAAACCGCATTTATTTGTAATATTGACCGTGATTGGATGATTTATCCTAAACATCCAATCAGATCTCTTTTGACATCGATGCTTAGAAAGGCAAACATTCGGTACCCCTCGGATGTATACACTTTCTCTTTCGAAAAGTATAAAGAGAAGTAATTACGGGGAATTTTTCAAAGTCAAAAATGTATTGTTTATGTACAAGATGTATTATCGTCAACAGCGTTCAAGTACGCTCCGAATTTGGAAAGTTTGCTTACACAGCAATATGTATGCGTAAATGTACACTCTGATCTGATAATATATGCGTTTTTACTCGTTTTCATTGCGTAAAAAACGCAAATACGCAGCTTATCTGGAGCTCTGTAGGGATATGATGTATTGTGTTCTCTCCTCGAGTGAGGTAGATCTTGGGTTACCACATTCTTTAGAGTATTTATACTAGGGATATGATGGATTGTGTTCTCTCCTCGAGTGAGGTAGATCTTGGGTTACCACATTCTTTAGAGTATTTATACTAGGGATGTGATGGATATTGGGCTGACCTCGAGTGAGGTAGATCTTGGGTTACCACATTATTTATACTAGAGATATGATGGATTGTGAGGTAGATCTTGGGTTACCACATTCTTTAGAGTATTTATACTAGGGATATGATGGATTGTGTGCTCACCTCGAGTGAAATAGATCTTGGGTTACCACATTCTTTTCAGTATTTATACTAGGGATATGAAGAATTGTGTCCTCTCCTCGAGTGAAATAAAACTTGGATTACCACATTCTTTAGAGTATTTATACTAGGGATATGATGGATTGTGTGCTCACCTCGAGTGAGGTAGATCATGGGATACCACATTCTTTACAGTATTTATACTAGGGATATGATTGATTGTGTGCTCACCTCGAGTGAAATAGATCTGGGGTTACCACATTCTTTACATTATTTATACTAGGGATATGATGGATTGGGTGCTCACCTTGAGTGAGGAAGATCTTGGGTTACCACATTCTTTAGCGTATTTATACTTGGGATATGATGGATTGTGTGCTCACCTCGAGTGAAATAAATCTTGGGTTACCACATTCTTTAGAGTATTTATACTAGGGATATGATGGATTGTGTCCTCTCCTCGATTGAAATAGATCTTGGATTACCACATTCTTTAGGGTATTTATACTAGGGATATGATGGATATTGGGCTGACCTCGAGTGAGGTAGATCTTGGGTTACCACATTATTTATACTAGAGATATGATGGATTCTGGGCTCGCCTCTAGTGAGGTAGATCTTGGGTTACCACATTCTTTAGAGCATTTATACAAGGGATATGATGGATATTGTGCTGACCTCGAGTGAGGTAGATCTTGGGATACCACATTCTTTAGAGTATTTATACTAGGGATATGATTGATTGTGTGCTCACCTCGAGTGAAATAGATTTTGGGTTGCCACATTCTTTAGATTATTTATACTCGGGATATGATGGATTGGGTGCTCACCTTGAGTGAGGTAGATCTTGGGTTACCACATTCTTTAGAGTATTTATACTAGGGATATGATGGATTGTGTTCTCTCCTCGAGTGAGGTAGATCTTGGGTTACCACATTCTTTACAGTATTTATACTAGGGATATGATGGATTGTGTCCTCTCCTCGAGTGAAAAAGATCTTGGATTACCACATTCTTTAGGGTATTTATACTAGGGATATGATGGATATTGTGCTGACCTCGAGTGAGGTAGATCTTGGGTTACCACATTCTTTAGAGTATTTATACTAGGGGTATGATGGATTGTGTCCTCTCCTCGAGTGAGGTAGATCTTGGGTTACCACATTCTTTAGAGTATTTATACCTATGATATGATGGATTGTGACCTCGCCTTGAGTGAGGTAGATCTTGGGTTACCACATTCTTTAGAGTATTTATACCTATGATATGATGGATTGTGACCTCGCCTTGAGTGAGGTAGATCTTGGGTTACCACATTCTTTAGAGTATTTATACTAGGGACAGAGCTCCAGATAATTTACAAGTCCAAAGGGTAATTACCCCCTACTTTTGAAAATGATGCGTATTTGCATATTTCTTTTGCACTGTTGTACTCTCTACTTCAGAAAAGATTGCTTACATGTACACTTTTAAAATTATGTTGGACACAAGTGTTATTCAATAAACACAGGATGCAAGTGAAATGTATATCTCTGTTTAATTTGACACGATTGTGTCATGTTTATTAATAAAATGTTGTAAATATTTTGTTTTTTGCTCGTCGACTTCGGCAGTTTTCACAGTCATGTTGATAATGTCATCAATGATTCCTTTAACTATACTGTCACTAGACACAGCTGAAACTGTCAGGAACTTTTAAAAAAGTATATAATTTTCCGTAGCGCGCTTATTCATGTTCTTGTTCATTTTCAACGAACAACGTGTTCCCAAATTCACTTTCGTTTCAGTTCTTAACTAAACGCATTTATTTGTAATATTGACTGCGATTGGATGATTTATCCTAAACATCCAATCAGATCTCTTTTGACATCGATGCTTAGAAAGGCAAACATTCGGTACCCCTCGGATGTATACACTTTCTCTTTCGAAAAGTATAAAGAGAAGTAATTACGGGGAATTTTTCAAAGTCAAAAATGTATTGTTTATGTACAAGATGTATTATCGTCAACAGCGTTCAAGTACGCTCCGAATTTGGAAAGTTTGCTTACACAGCAATATGTATGCGTAAATGTACACTCTGATCTGATAATACATGCGTTTTTACTCGTTTTCATTGCGTAAAAAACGCAAATACGCAGCTTATCTGGAGCTCTGTAGGGATATGATGTATTGTGTTCTCTCCTCGAGTGAGGTAGATCTTGGGTTACCACATTCTTTAGAGTATTTATACTAGGGATATGATGGATATTGGGCTGACCTCGAGTGAGGTAGATATCTTGGGTTACCACATTATTTATACTAGAGATATGATGGATTGTGGGCTCGCCTCGAGTGAGGTAGATCTTGGGTTACCACATTCTTTACAGTATTTATACTAGGGATATGAAGAATTGTGTCCTCTCCTCGAGTGAAATAAAACTTGGATTACCACATTCTTTAGAGTATTTATACTAGGGATATGATGGATTGTGTGCTCACCTCGAGTGAAATAGATCTTGGGTTACCACATTCTTTACAGTATTTATACTAGGGATATGAAGAATTGTGTCCTCTCCTCGAGTGAAATAAAACTTGGATTACCACATTCTTTAGAGTATTTATACTAGGGATATGATGGATTGTGTGCTCACCTCGAGTGAGGTAGATCTTGGGATACCACATTCTTTACAGTATTTATACTAGGGATATGATTGATTGTGTGCTCACCTCGAGTGAAATAGATCTGGGGTTACCACATTCTTTAGATTATTTATACTAGGGATATGATGGATTGGGTGCTCACCTTGAGTGAGGTAGATCTTGGGTTACCACATTTTTTAACGTATTTATACTAGGGATATGATGGATTGTGTGCTCACCTCGAGTGAAATAAATCTTGGGTTACCACATTCTTTAGAGTATTTATACTAGGGATATGATGGATTGTGTTCTCTCCTCGAGTGAGGTAGATCTTGGGTTACCACATTCTTTAGAGTATTTATACTAGGGATATTATGGATTGTGTGCTCACCTCGAGTGAAATAGATCTTGGGTTACCACATTCTTTAGAGTATTTATACTAATGATATGATGGATTGTGACCTCGCCTTGAGTGAGGTAGATCTTGGGTTACCACATTCTTTAGAGTATTTATACTAGGGATATGATGGATTGTGTGCTCACCTCGAGTGAAATAGATCTTGGGTTACCACATTCTTTACAGTATTTATACTAGGGATATGATGGATTGTGTGCTCACCTCGAGTGAAATAAATCTTGGGTTACCACATTCTTTAGAGTATTTATACTAGGGATATGATGGATTGTGTTCTCTCCTCGAGTGAGGTAGATCTTGGGTTAACACATTCTTTAGATTATTTATACTAGAGATATGCTGGATTGTGTGCTCACCATGAGTGAGGTAGATCTTGGGTTACCACATTCTATAGAGTATTTATACTAGGGATATGTTGGATTGTGTGCTCACCTCGAGTGAAGTAGATCTTGTGTTACAACATTCTATAGAGTATTTATACTAGGGATATGATGGATTGTGTGCTCACCTTGAGTGAGGTAGATCTTGGGTTACCACATTCTTTATAGTATTTATACTAGGGATATGATGGATTGTGTGCTCACCTCGAGTGAAATAGGTCTTGGGTTACCATTCTTTAGATTATTTATAATAGGGATATGATGGATTGGGTACTCACCTTGAGTGAGGTAGATCTTGGGTTACCACATTCTTTAACGTATTTATACTAGGGATATGATGGATTGTGTGCTCACCTCGAGTGAAATAAATCTTGGGTTACCACATTCTTTAGAGTATTTATACTAGGGATATGATGGATTGTGTTCTCTCCTCGAGTGAGGTAGATCTTGGGTTACCACATTCTTTAGAGTATTTATACTAGGGATATTATGGATTGTGTGCTCACCTCGAGTGAAATAGATCTTGGGTTACCACATTCTTTAGAGTATTTATACTAATGATATGATGGATTGTGACCTCGCCTTGAGTGAGGTAGATCTTGGGTTACCACATTCTTTAGAGTATTTATACTAGGGATATGATGGATTGTGTGCTCACCTCGAGTGAAATAGATCTTGGGTTACCACATTCTTTACAGTATTTATACTAGGGATATGCTGGATTGTGTGCTCACCATGAGTGAAATAGATCTTGGGTTACCACATTCTTTAGATTATTTATGCTAGGGTTATGATGGATTGGGTGCTCACCTCGAGTAAGGTAGATCTTGGGTTAACACATTCTTTAGATTATTTATACTAGAGATATGCTGGATTGTGTGCTCACCATGAGTGAGGTAGATCTTGGGTTACCACATTCTATAGAGTATTTATACTAGGGATATGTTGGATTGTGTGCTCACCTCGAGTGAAGTAGATCTTGTGTTACAACATTCTATAGAGTATTTATACTAGGGATATGATGGATTGTGTGCTCACCTTGAGTGAGGTAGATCTTGGGTTACCACATTCTTTAGAGTATTTATACTAGGGATATGATGGATTGTGTGCTCACCTCAAGTGAAATAGGTCTTGGGTTACCATTCTTTAGATTATTTATAATAGGGATATGATGGATTGGGTACTCACCTTGAGTGAGGTAGATCTTGGGTTACCACATTCTTTAGAGTATTTATGCTAGGGATATGATGGATTGTGTGCTCACCTCGAGTGAAATAGATCTTGGGTTACCACATTCTTTAGAGTATTTATGCTAGGGATATGATGGATTGTGTCCTCTCCTCGAGTGAAATAGATCTTGGATTACCACATTCTTTAGGGTATTTATACTAGGGATATGATGGATATTGTGCTGACCTCGAGTGAGGTAGATCTTGGGTTACCACATTCTTTAGAGTATTTATACTAGGGATATGATGGATTGTGTGCTCACCTCGAGTGAAATAGATCTTGGGTTACCACATTCTTTACAGTATTTATACTAGGGATATGATGGATTGCGTCCTCTCCTCGAGTGAAATAGATCTTGGACTACCACATTCTTTAGGGTATTTATACTAGGGATATGATGGATATTGTGCTGACCTCGAGTGAGGTAGATCTTGGGTTACCACATTCTTTAGAGTATTTATACTAGGAATATGATGGATTGTGTGCTCACCTTGAGTGAAATAGATCTTGGGTTACCACATTCTTTACAGTATTTATACTAGGGATATGATGGATTGTGTGCTCTCCTCGAGTGAAATATATCTTGGATTACCACATTCTTTAGGGTATTTATACTAGGGATATGATGGATATTGTGCTGACCTCGAGTGAGGTAGATCTTGGGTTACCACATTCTTTAGAGTATTTATACTAGGGATATTATGGATTGTGTGCTCACCTCGAGTGAAATAGATCTTGGGTTACCACATTCTTTAGAGTATTTATACTAATGATATGATGGATTGTGACCTCGCCTTGAGTGAGGTAGATCTTGGGTTACCACATTCTTTAGAGTATTTATACTAGGGATATGATGGATTGTGTGCTCACCTCGAGTGAAATAGATCTTGGGTTACCACATTCTTTACAGTATTTATACTAGGGATATGCTGGATTGTGTGCTCACCATGAGTGAAATAGATCTTGGGTTACCACATTCTTTAGATTATTTATGCTAGGGTTACGATGGATTGGGTGCTCACCTCGAGTAAGGTAGATCTTGGGTTAACACATTCTTTAGATTATTTATACTAGAGATATGCTGGATTGTGTGCTCACCATGAGTGAGGTAGATCTTGGGTTACCACATTCTATAGAGTATTTATACTAGGGATATGTTGGATTGTGTGCTCACCTCGAGTGAAGTAGATCTTGTGTTACAACATTCTATAGAGTATTTATACTAGGGATATGATGGATTGTGTGCTCACCTTGAGTGAGGTAGATCTTGGGTTACCACATTCTTTAGAGTATTTATACTAGGGATATGATGGATTGTGTGCTCACCTCGAGTGAAATAGGTCTTGGGTTACCATTCTTTAGATTATTTATAATAGGGATATGATGGATTGGGTACTCACCTTGAGTGAGGTAGATCTTGGGTTACCACATTCTTTAGAGTATTTATGCTAGGGATATGATGGATTGTGTGCTCACCTCGAGTGAAATAGATCTTGGGTTACCACATTCTTTAGAGTATTTATGCTAGGGATATGATGGATTGTGTCCTCTCCTCGAGTGAAATAGATCTTGGATTACCACATTCTTTAGGGTATTTATACTAGGGATATGATGGATATTGTGCTGACCTCGAGTGAGGTAGATCTTGGGTTACCACATTCTTTAGAGTATTTATACTAGGGATATGATGGATTGTGTGCTCACCTCGAGTGAAATAGATCTTGGGTTACCACATTCTTTACAGTATTTATACTAGGGATATGATGGATTGCGTCCTCTCCTCGAGTGAAATAGATCTTGGACTACCACATTCTTTAGGGTATTTATACTAGGGATATGATGGATATTGTGCTGACCTCGAGTGAGGTAGATCTTGGGTTACCACATTCTTTAGAGTATTTATACTAGGAATATGATGGATTGTGTGCTCACCTTGAGTGAAATAGATCTTGGGTTACCACATTCTTTACAGTATTTATACTAGGGATATGATGGATTGTGTGCTCTCCTCGAGTGAAATATATCTTGGATTACCACATTCTTTAGGGTATTTATACTAGGGATATGATGGATATTGTGCTGACCTCGAGTGAGGTAGATCTTGGGTTACCACATTCTTTAGAGTATTTATACTAGGGGTATGATGGATTGTGTCCTCTCCTCGAGTGAGGTAGATCTTGGGTTACCACATTCTTTAGAGTATTTATACTAGGGACAGAGCTCCAGATAATTTTCAAGTCCAAAGGGTAATTACCCCCTACTTTTGAAAATGATGCGTATTTGCATATTTCCTTTGCACTGTTGTACTCTCTACTTCAGAAAAGATTGCTTACATGTACACTTTTAAAATTATGTTGGACACAAGTGTTATTCAATAAACACAGGATGCAAGTGAAATGTATATCTCTGTTTAATTTGACACGATTGTGTCATGTTTATTAATAAAATGTTGTAAATATTTTGTTTTTTGCTCGTCGACTTCGGCAGTTTTCACAGTCGTGTTGATAATGTCATCAATGATTCCTTTAACTATACTGTCACTAGACACAGCTGAAGCTGTCAGGAACTTTTAAAAAAGTATATAATTTTCCGTAGCGCGCTTATTCATGTTCTTGTTCATTTTCAACGAACAACGTGTTCCCAAATTCACTTTCGTTTCAGTTCTTAACTAAACCGCATTTATTTGTAATATTGACCGTGATTGGATGATTTATCCTAAACATCCAATCAGATCTCTTTGACATCGATGCTTAGAAAGGCAAACATTCGGTACCCCTCGGATGTATACACTTTCTCTTTCGAAAAGTATAAAGAGAAGTAATTACGGGGAATTTTTCAAAGTCAAAAATGTATTGTTTATGTACAAGATGTATTATCGTCAGCAGCGTTCAAGTACGCTCCGAATTTGGAAAGTTTGCTTACACAGCAATATGTATGCGTAAATGTACACTCTGATCTGATAATACATGCGTTTTTACTCGTTTTCATTGCGTAAAAAACGCAAATACGCAGCTTATCTGGAGCTCTGTAGGGATATGATGGATTGTGGCCTCATCTCGAGTGAGGTAGATCTTGGGTTACCACATTCTTTAGAGTATTTATACTAGGGATATGATGGATTGTGTTCTCTCCTCGAGTGAGGTAGATCTTGGGTTACCACATTCTTTAGAGTATTTATACTAGGGATGTGATGGATATTGGGCTGACCTCGAGTGAGGTAGATCTTGGGTTACCACATTATTTATACTAGAGATATGATGGATTCTGGGCTCGCCTCTAGTGAGGTAGATCTTGGGTTACCACATTTTTTGAGTATTTATACTAGGAATATGATGGATTTTGTTCTCTCCTCGAGTGAAGTAGATCTTGGGTTACCACATTCTTTAGAGCATTTATACTAGTGATATGATGGATATTGTGCTGACCTCGAGTGAGGTAGATCTTGGGTTACCACATTCTTTAGAGTAAGCATACTAAGGGTATGATGGATTGTGTCCTCTCCGCGAGTGAGGTAGATCTGGGGTTACCACATTCTTTAGAGTATTTATACTATGGATATGATAGATTGTGTTCTCTCCTCGAGTGAGGTAGATCTTGGGCTACCACATTCTTTAGAGTTTATACTAGGGATATGATGGATTGTGTGCTCACCCCGAGTGAGGTAGATCTTGGGATACCACATTCTTTAGAGTATTTATACTAGGGATATGATGGATTGTGTGCTCACCTCGAGTGAAATAGATCTTGGGTTACCACATTCTTTAGAGTATTTATACTAGGGATATGATGGATTGTGTTCTCTCCTCGAGTGAGGTAGATCTTGGGTTACCACATTCTTTAGAGTATTTATACTAGGGATATGATGGATTGTGTGTTCACCTCGAGTGAAATAGATCTTGGGTTACCACATTCTTTAGAGTATTTATACTAATGATATGATGGATTGTGACCTCGCCTTGAGTGAGGTAGATCTAGGGTTACCACATTCTTTAGAGTATTTATACTAGGGATATGATGGATTGTGTGCTCACCTCGAGTGAAATAGATCTTGGGTTACCACATTCTTTACAGTATTTATACTAGGGATATGCTGGATTGTGTGCTCACCATGAGTGAAATAGATCTTGGGTTACCACATTCTTTAGATTATTTATGCTAGGGTTATGATGGATTGGGTGCTCACCTCGAGTAAGGTAGATCTTGGGTTAACACATTCTTTAGATTATTTATACTAGAGATATGCTGGATTGTGTGCTCACCATGAGTGAGGTAGATCTTGGGTTACCACATTCTATAGAGTATTTATACTAGGGATATGTTGGATTGTGTGCTCACCTCGAGTGAAGTAGATCTTGTGTTACAACATTCTATAGAGTATTTATACTAGGGATATGATGGATTGTGTGCTCACCTTGAGTGAGGTAGATCTTGGGTTACCACATTCTTTACAGTATTTATACTAGGGATATGATGGATTGTGTGCTCTCCTCGAGTGAAATATATCTTGGATTACCACATTCTTTAGGGTATTTATACTAGGGATATGATGGATATTGTGCTGACCTCGAGTGAGGTAGATCTTGGGTTACCACATTCTTTAGAGTATTTATACTAGGGATATTATGGATTGTGTGCTCACCTCGAGTGAAATAGATCTTGGGTTACCACATTCTTTAGAGTATTTATACTAATGATATGATGGATTGTGACCTCGCCTTGAGTGAGGTAGATCTTGGGTTACCACATTCTTTAGAGTATTTATACTAGGGATATGATGGATTGTGTGCTCACCTCGAGTGAAATAGATCTTGGGTTACCACATTCTTTACAGTATTTATACTAGGGATATGCTGGATTGTGTGCTCACCATGAGTGAAATAGATCTTGGGTTACCACATTCTTTAGATTATTTATGCTAGGGTTATGATGGATTGGGTGCTCACCTCGAGTAAGGTAGATCTTGGGTTAACACATTCTTTAGATTATTTATACTAGAGATATGCTGGATTGTGTGCTCACCATGAGTGAGGTAGATCTTGGGTTACCACATTCTATAGAGTATTTATACTAGGGATATGTTGGATTGTGTGCTCACCTCGAGTGAAGTAGATCTTGTGTTACAACATTCTATAGAGTATTTATACTAGGGATATGATGGATTGTGTGCTCACCTTGAGTGAGGTAGATCTTGGGTTACCACATTCTTTAGAGTATTTATACTAGGGATATGATGGATTGTGTGCTCACCTCGAGTGAAATAGGTCTTGGGTTACCATTCTTTAGATTATTTATAATAGGGATATGATGGATTGGGTACTCACCTTGAGTGAGGTAGATCTTGGGTTACCACATTCTTTAGAGTATTTATGCTAGGGATATGATGGATTGTGTGCTCACCTCGAGTGAAATAGATCTTGGGTTACCACATTCTTTAGAGTATTTATGCTAGGGATATGATGGATTGTGTCCTCTCCTCGAGTGAAATAGATCTTGGATTACCACATTCTTTAGGGTATTTATACTAGGGATATGATGGATATTGTGCTGACCTCGAGTGAGGTAGATCTTGGGTTACCACATTCTTTAGAGTATTTATACTAGGGATATGATGGATTGTGTGCTCACCTCGAGTGAAATAGATCTTGGGTTACCACATTCTTTACAGTATTTATACTAGGGATATGATGGATTGCGTCCTCTCCTCGAGTGAAATAGATCTTGGACTACCACATTCTTTAGGGTATTTATACTAGGGATATGATGGATATTGTGCTGACCTCGAGTGAGGTAGATCTTGGGTTACCACATTCTTTAGAGTATTTATACTAGGAATATGATGGATTGTGTGCTCACCTTGAGTGAAATAGATCTTGGGTTACCACATTCTTTACAGTATTTATACTAGGGATATGATGGATTGTGTGCTCTCCTCGAGTGAAATATATCTTGGATTACCACATTCTTTAGGGTATTTATACTAGGGATATGATGGATATTGTGCTGACCTCGAGTGAGGTAGATCTTGGGTTACCACATTCTTTAGAGTATTTATACTAGGGGTATGATGGATTGTGTCCTCTCCTCGAGTGAGGTAGATCTTGGGTTACCACATTCTTTAGAGTATTTATACTAGGGACAGAGCTCCAGATAATTTTCAAGTCCAAAGGGTAATTACCCCCTACTTTTGAAAATGATGCGTATTTGCATATTTCCTTTGCACTGTTGTACTCTCTACTTCAGAAAAGATTGCTTACATGTACACTTTTAAAATTATGTTGGACACAAGTGTTATTCAATAAACACAGGATGCAAGTGAAATGTATATCTCTGTTTAATTTGACACGATTGTGTCATGTTTATTAATAAAATGTTGTAAATATTTTGTTTTTTGCTCGTCGACTTCGGCAGTTTTCACAGTCGTGTTGATAATGTCATCAATGATTCCTTTAACTGTACTGTCACTAGACACAGCTGAAACTGTCAGGAACTTTTAAAAAAGTATATAATTTTCCGTAGCGCGCTTATTCATGTTCTTGTTCATTTTCAACGAACAACGTGTTCCCAAATTCACTTTCGTTTCAGTTCTTAACTAAACCGCATTTATTTGTAATATTGACTGCGATTGGATGATTTATCCTAAACATCCAATCAGATCTCTTTTGACATCGATGCTTAGAAAGGCAAACATTCGGTACCCCTCGGATGTATACACTTTCTCTTTCGAAAAGTATAAAGAGAAGTAATTACGGGGAATTTTTCAAAGTCAAAAATGTATTGTTTATGTACAAGATGTATTATCGTCAACAGCGTTCAAGTACGCTCCGAATTTGGAAAGTTTGCTTACACAGCAATATGTATGCGTAAATGTACACTCTGATCTGATAATACATGCGTTTTTACTCGTTTTCATTGCGTAAAAAACGCAAATACGCAGCTTATCTGGAGCTCTGTAGGGATATGATGTATTGTGTTCTCTTCTCGAGTGAGGTAGATCTTGGGTTACCACATTCTTTAGAGTATTTATACTAGGGATATGATGGATATTGGGCTGACCTCGAGTGAGGTAGATATCTTGGGTTACCACATTATTTATACTAGAGATATGATGGATTATGGGCTCGCCTCAAGTGAGGTAGATCTTGGGTTACCACATTCTTTAGAGTATTTATACTAGGGATATGAAGAATTGTGTCCTCTCCTCGAGTGAAATACAACTTGGATTACCACATTCTTTAGAGTATTTATACTAGGGATATGATGGATTGTGTGCTCACCTCGAGTGAGGTAGATCTTGGGATACCACATTCTTTACAGTATTTATACTAGGGATATGATTGATTGTATTCTTACCTCGAGTGAAATAGATCTGAGGTTACCACATTCTTTAGATTATTTATACTAGGGATATGATGGATTGGGTGCTCACCTTGAGTGAGGTAGATCTTGGGTTACCACATTCTTTAACGTATTTATACTAGGGATATGATGGATTGTGTGCTCACCTCGAGTGAAATAAATCTTCGGTTACCACATTCTTTAGAGTATTTATACTAGGGATATGATGGATTGTGTTCTCTCCTCGAGTGAGGTAGATCTTGGGTTACCACATTCTTTAGAGTATTTATACTAGGGATATGATGGATATTGGGCTGACCTCGAGTGAGGTAGATCTTGGGTTACCACAATATTTATACTAGAGATATGATGGATTGTGGGCTCGCCTCGAGTGAGGTAGATCTTGGGTTACCACATTCTTTAGAGTATTTATACTAGGGATATGATGGATTGTGTGCTCACCTCGAGTGAAATAGATCTTGGGTTACCACATTCTTTAGAGTATTTATACTAGGGATATAAAGAATTGTGTCCTCTCCTCGAGTGAAATAAAACTTGGATTACCACATTCTTTAGAGTATTTATACTAGGGATATGATGGATTGTGTGCTCACCTCGAATGAGGTAGATCTTGGGATACCACATTCTTTACAGTATTTATACTAGGGATATGATTGATTGTGTGCTCACCTCGAGTGAAATAGATCTGGGGTTACCACATTCTTTAGATTATTTATACTAGGGATATGATGGATTGGGTGCTCACCTTGAGTGAGGTAGATCTTGGGTTACCACATTCTTTAGCGTATTTATACTAGGGATATGATGGATTGTGTGCTCACCTCGAGTGAAATAAATCTTGGGTTACCACATTCTTTACAGTATTTATACTAGGGATATGATGGATTGTGTGCTCACCTCGAGTGAAATAGATCTTGGGTTACCACATTCTTTAGAGTATTTATACTAGGGATATAAAGAATTGTGTCCTCTCCTCGAGTGAAATAAAACTTGGATTACCACATTCTTTAGAGTATTTATACTAGGGATATGATGGATTGTGTGCTCACCTCGAATGAGGTAGATCTTGGGATACCACATTCTTTACAGTATTTATACTAGGGATATGATTGATTGTGTGCTCACCTCGAGTGAAATAGATCTGGGGTTACCACATTCTTTAGATTATTTATACTAGGGATATGATGGATTGGGTGCTCACCTTGAGTGAGGTAGATCTTGGGTTACCACATTCTTTAGCGTATTTATACTAGGGATATGATGGATTGTGTGCTCACCTCGAGTGAAATAAATCTTGGGTTACCACATTCTTTACAGTATTTATACTAGGGATATGATGGATTGTGTCCTCTCCTCGAGTGAAATAGATCTTGGATTACCACATTCTTTAGGGTATTTATACTAGGGATATGATGGATATTGTGCTGACCTCGAGTGAGGTAGATCTTGGGTTACCACATTCTTTAGAGTATTTATACTAGGGGTATGATGGATTGTGTCCTCTCCTCGAGTGAGGTAGATCTTGGGCTACCACATTCTTTAGAGTATTTATGCTAGGGATATGATGGATTGTGGCCTCATCTCGAGTGAGGTAGATCTTGGGTTACCACATTCTTTAGAGTATTTATACTAATGATATGATGGATTGTGACCTCGCCTTGAGTGAGGTAGATCTTGGGTTACCACATTCTTTAGAGTATTTATACCAGGGATATGATGGATTGTGTTCTCTCCTCGAGTGAGGTAGATCTTGGGTTACCACATTCTTTAGAGTATTTATACTAGGGATATGATGGATATTGGGCTGACCTCGAGTGAGGTAGATCTTGGGTTACCACATTATTTATACTAGAGATATGATGGATTCTGGGCTCGCCTCTAGTGAGGTAGATCTTGGGTTACCACATTTTTTGAGTATTTATACTAGGGATATGATGGATTTTGTTCTCTCCTCGAGTGAAGTAGATCTTGGGTTACCACATTCTTTAGAGTAAGCATACTAAGGGTATGATGGATTGTGTCCTCTCCGCGAGTGAGGTAGATCTTGGGTTACCACATTCTTTAGAGTATTTATACTATGGATATGATAGATTGTGTTCTCACCTCGAGTGAGGTAGATCTTGGGTTACCACATTCTTTAGAGTTTATACTAGGGATATGATGGATTGTGTGCTCACCCCGAGTGAGGTAGATCTTGGGATACCACATTCTTTAGAGTATTTATACTAGGGATATGATTGATTGTGTGCTCACCTCGAGTGAAATAGATCTTGGGTTGCCACATTCTTTAGATTATTTATACTAGGGATATGATGGATTGGGTGCTCACCTTGAGTGAGTTAGATCTTGGGTTACCACATTCTTTAGAGTAAGTATACTAAGGGTATGATGGATTGTGTCCTCTCCGCGAGTGAGGTAGATCTTGGGTTACCACATTCTTTAGAGTATTTATACTAGGGATATGAAGAATGGTGTCCTCTCCTCGAGTGAAATAAAACTTGGATTACCACAATCTTTAGAGAATTTATACTAGGGATATGATGGATTGTGTGCTCACCTCGAGTGAGGTAGATCTTGGGTTACCACATTCTTTAGAGTATTTATACTAGGGATATGATTGATTGTGTGCTCACCTCGAGTGAAATAGATCTTGGGTTGCCACATTCTTTAGATTATTTATACTAGGGAATTTGATGGATTGGGTGCTCAACTTGAGTGAGGTAGATCTTGGGTTACCACATTCTTTAGAGTATTTATACTAGGAATATGATGGATTGTGTGCTCACCTCGAGTGAAATAGATCTTGGGTTACCACATTCTTTACAGTATTTATACTAGGGATATGATGGATTGTGTCCTCTCCTCGAGTGAAAAAGATCTTGGATTACCACATTCATTAGGGTATTTATACTAGGGATATGATGGATATTGTGCGGACCTCGAGTGAGGTAGATCTTGGGTTACCACATTCTTTAGAGTATTTATACTAGGGGTATGATGGATTGTGTCCTCTCCTCGAGTGAGGTAGATCTTGGGTTACCACATTCTTTAGAGTATTTATACCTATGATATGATGGATTGTGACCTCGCCTTGAGTGAGGTAGATCTTGGGTTACCACATTCTTTAGAGTATTTATACTAGGGACAGAGCTCCAGATAATTTACAAGTCCAAAGGGTAATTACCCCCTACTTTTGAAAATGATGCGTATTTGCATATTTCTTTTGCACTGTTGTACTCTCTACTTCAGAAAAGATTGCTTACATGTACACTTTTAAAATTATGTTGGACACAAGTGTTATTCAATAAACACAGGATGCAAGTGAAATGTATATCTCTGTTTAATTTGACACGATTGTGTCATGTTTATTAATAAAATGTTGTAAATATTTTGTTTTTTGCTCGTCGACTTCGGCAGTTTTCACAGTCGTGTTGATAATGTCATCAATGATTCCTTTAACTATACTGTCACTAGACACAGCTGAAACTGTCAGGAACTTTTAAAAAAGTATATAGTTTTCCGTAGCGCGCTTATTCATGTTCTTGTTCATTTTCAACGAACAACGTGTTCCCAAATTCACTTTCGTTTCAGTTCTTAACTAAACCGCATTTATTTGTAATATTGACCGTGATTGGATGATTTATCCTAAACATCCAATCAGATCTCTTTTGACATCGATGCTTAGAAAGGCAAACATTCGGTACCCCTCGGATGTATACACTTTCTCTTTCGAAAAGTATAAAGAGAAGTAATTACGGGGAATTTTTCAAAGTCAAAAATGTATTGTTTATGTACAAGATGTATTATCGTCAACAGCGTTCAAGTACGCTCCGAATTTGGAAAGTTTGCTTACACAGCAATATGTATGCGTAAATGTACACTCTGATCTGATAATATATGCGTTTTTACTCGTTTTCATTGCGTAAAAAACGCAAATACGCAGCTTATCTGGAGCTCTGTAGGGATATGATGTATTGTGTTCTCTCCTCGAGTGAGGTAGATCTTGGGTTACCACATTCTTTAGAGTATTTATACTAGGGATATGATGGATATTGGGCTGACCTCGAGTGAGGTAGATATCTTGGGTTACCACATTATTTATACTAGAGATATGATGGATTGTGGGCTCGCCTCGAGTGAGGTAGATCTTGGGTTACCACATTCTTTAGAGTATTTATACTAGGGATATGATGGATTGTGTGCTCACCTCGAGTGAAATAGATCTTGGGTTACCACATTCTTTACAGTATTTATACTAGGGATATGATGGATTGTGTCCTCTCCTCGAGTGAAATAGATCTTGGATTACCACATTCTTTAGGGTATTTATACTAGGGATATGATGGATATTGTGCTGACCTCGAGTGAGGTAGATCTTGGGTTACCACATTCTTTAGAGTATTTATACTAGGAATATGATGGATTGTGTGCTCACCTTGAGTGAAATAAATCTTGGGTTACCACATTCGTTACAGTATTTATACTAGGGATATGATGGATTGTGTCCTCTCCTCGAGTGAAATAGATCTTGGATTACCACATTCTTTAGGGTATTTATACTAGGGATATGATGGATATTGTGCTGACCTCGAGTGAGGTAGATCTTGGGTTACCACATTCTTTAGAGTATTTATACTAGGGGTATGATGGATTGTGTCCTCTCCTCGAGTGAGGTAGATCTTGGGTTACCACATTCTTTAGAGTATTTATACCTATGATATGATGGATTGTGACCTCGCCTTGAGTGAGGTAGATCTTGGGTTACCACATTCTTTAGAGTATTTATACTAGGGACAGAGCTCCAGATAATTTACAAGTCCAAAGGGTAATTACCCCCTACTTTTGAAAATGATGCGTATTTGCATATTTCTTTTGCACTGTTGTACTCTCTACTTCAGAAAAGATTGCTTACATGTACACTTTTAAAATTATGTTGGACACAAGTGTTATTCAATAAACACAGGATGCAAGTGAAATGTATATCTCTGTTTAATTTGACACGATTGTGTCATGTTTATTAATAAAATGTTGTAAATATTTTGTTTTTTGCTCGTCGACTTCGGCAGTTTTCACAGTCGTGTTGATAATGTCATCAATGATTCCTTTAACTATACTGTCACTAGAAACAGATGAAACTGTCAGGAACTTTTAAAAAAGTATATAGTTTTCCGTAGCGCGCTTATTCATGTTCTTGTTCATTTTCAACGAACAACGTGTTCCCAAATTCACTTTCGTTTCAGTTCTTAACTAAACCGCATTTATTTGTAATATTGACCGTGATTGGATGATTTATCCTAAACATCCAATCAGATCTCTTTTGACATCGATGCTTAGAAAGGCAAACATTCGGTACCCCTCGGATGTATACACTTTCTCTTTCGAAAAGTATAAAGAGAAGTAATTACGGGGAATTTTTCAAAGTCAAAAATGTATTGTTTATGTACAAGATGTATTATCGTCAACAGCGTTCAAGTACGCTCCGAATTTGGAAAGTTTGCTTACACAGCAATATGTATGCGTAAATGTACACTCTGATCTGATAATATATGCGTTTTTACTCGTTTTCATTGCGTAAAAAACGCAAATACGCAGCTTATCTGGAGCTCTGTAGGGATATGATGTATTGTGTTCTCTCCTCGAGTGAGGTAGATCTTGGGTTACCACATTCTTTAGAGTATTTATACTAGGGATATGATGGATTGTGTTCTCTCCTCGAGTGAGGTAGATCTTGGGTTACCACATTCTTTAGAGTATTTATACTAGGGATGTGATGGATATTGGGCTGACCTCGAGTGAGGTAGATCTTGGGTTACCACATTATTTATACTAGAGATATGATGGATTGTGAGGTAGATCTTGGGTTACCACATTCTTTAGAGTATTTATACTAGGGATATGATGGATTGTGTGCTCACCTCGAGTGAAATAGATCTTGGGTTACCACATTCTTTACAGTATTTATACTAGGGATATGAAGAATTGTGTCCTCTCCTCGAGTGAAATAAAACTTGGATTACCACATTCTTTAGAGTATTTATACTAGGGATATGATGGATTGTGTGCTCACCTCGAGTGAGGTAGATCATGGGATACCACATTCTTTACAGTATTTATACTAGGGATATGATTGATTGTGTGCTCACCTCGAGTGAAATAGATCTGGGGTTACCACATTCTTTACATTATTTATACTAGGGATATGATGGATTGGGTGCTCACCTTGAGTGAGGAAGATCTTGGGTTACCACATTCTTTAGCGTATTTATACTTGGGATATGATGGATTGTGTGCTCACCTCGAGTGAAATAAATCTTGGGTTACCACATTCTTTAGAGTATTTATACTAGGGATATGATGGATTGTGTCCTCTCCTCGATTGAAATAGATCTTGGATTACCACATTCTTTAGGGTATTTATACTAGGGATATGATGGATATTGTGCTGAAATCGAGTGAGGTAGATCTTGGGTTACCACATTCTTTAGAGTATTTATACTAATGATATGATGGATTGTGACCTCGCCTTGAGTGAGGTAGATCTTGGGTTACCACATTCTTTAGAGTATTTATACTAGGGATATGATGGATTGTGTTCTCTCCTCGAGTGAGGTAGATCTTGGGATACCACATTATTTATACTAGAGATATGATGGATTCTGGGCTCGCCTCTAGTGAGGTAGATCTTGGGTTACCACATTCTTTAGAGCATTTATACAAGGGATATGATGGATATTGTGCTGACCTCGAGTGAGGTAGATCTTGGGATACCACATTCTTTAGAGTATTTATACTAGGGATATGATTGATTGTGTGCTCACCTCGAGTGAAATAGATTTTGGGTTGCCACATTCTTTAGATTATTTATACTCGGGATATGATGGATTGGGTGCTCACCTTGAGTGAGGTAGATCTTGGGTTACCACATTCTTTAGAGTATTTATACTAGGGATATGATGGATTGTGTTCTCTCCTCGAGTGAGGTAGATCTTGGGTTACCACATTCTTTACAGTATTTATACTAGGGATATGATGGATTGTGTCCTCTCCTCGAGTGAAAAAGATCTTGGATTACCACATTCTTTAGGGTATTTATACTAGGGATATGATGGATATTGTGCTGACCTCGAGTGAGGTAGATCTTGGGTTACCACATTCTTTAGAGTATTTATACTAGGGGTATGATGGATTGTGTCCTCTCCTCGAGTGAGGTAGATCTTGGGTTACCACATTCTTTAGAGTATTTATACCTATGATATGATGGATTGTGACCTCGCCTTGAGTGAGGTAGATCTTGGGTTACCACATTCTTTAGAGTATTTATACCTATGATATGATGGATTGTGACCTCGCCTTGAGTGAGGTAGATCTTGGGTTACCACATTCTTTAGAGTATTTATACTAGGGACAGAGCTCCAGATAATTTACAAGTCCAAAGGGTAATTACCCCCTACTTTTGAAAATGATGCGTATTTGCATATTTCTTTTGCACTGTTGTACTCTCTACTTCAGAAAAGATTGCTTACATGTACACTTTTAAAATTATGTTGGACACAAGTGTTATTCAATAAACACAGGATGCAAGTGAAATGTATATCTCTGTTTAATTTGACACGATTGTGTCATGTTTATTAATAAAATGTTGTAAATATTTTGTTTTTTGCTCGTCGACTTCGGCAGTTTTCACAGTCATGTTGATAATGTCATCAATGATTCCTTTAACTATACTGTCACTAGACACAGCTGAAACTGTCAGGAACTTTTAAAAAAGTATATAATTTTCCGTAGCGCGCTTATTCATGTTCTTGTTCATTTTCAACGAACAACGTGTTCCCAAATTCACTTTCGTTTCAGTTCTTAACTAAACGCATTTATTTGTAATATTGACTGCGATTGGATGATTTATCCTAAACATCCAATCAGATCTCTTTTGACATCGATGCTTAGAAAGGCAAACATTCGGTACCCCTCGGATGTATACACTTTCTCTTTCGAAAAGTATAAAGAGAAGTAATTACGGGGAATTTTTCAAAGTCAAAAATGTATTGTTTATGTACAAGATGTATTATCGTCAACAGCGTTCAAGTACGCTCCGAATTTGGAAAGTTTGCTTACACAGCAATATGTATGCGTAAATGTACACTCTGATCTGATAATACATGCGTTTTTACTCGTTTTCATTGCGTAAAAAACGCAAATACGCAGCTTATCTGGAGCTCTGTAGGGATATGATGTATTGTGTTCTCTCCTCGAGTGAGGTAGATCTTGGGTTACCACATTCTTTAGAGTATTTATACTAGGGATATGATGGATATTGGGCTGACCTCGAGTGAGGTAGATATCTTGGGTTACCACATTATTTATACTAGAGATATGATGGATTGTGGGCTCGCCTCGAGTGAGGTAGATCTTGGGTTACCACATTCTTTACAGTATTTATACTAGGGATATGAAGAATTGTGTCCTCTCCTCGAGTGAAATAAAACTTGGATTACCACATTCTTTAGAGTATTTATACTAGGGATATGATGGATTGTGTGCTCACCTCGAGTGAAATAGATCTTGGGTTACCACATTCTTTACAGTATTTATACTAGGGATATGAAGAATTGTGTCCTCTCCTCGAGTGAAATAAAACTTGGATTACCACATTCTTTAGAGTATTTATACTAGGGATATGATGGATTGTGTGCTCACCTCGAGTGAGGTAGATCTTGGGATACCACATTCTTTACAGTATTTATACTAGGGATATGATTGATTGTGTGCTCACCTCGAGTGAAATAGATCTGGGGTTACCACATTCTTTAGATTATTTATACTAGGGATATGACGGATTGGGTGCTCACCTTGAGTGAGGTAGATCTTGGGTTACCACATTTTTTAACGTATTTATACTAGGGATATGATGGATTGTGTGCTCACCTCGAGTGAAATAAATCTTGGGTTACCACATTCTTTAGAGTATTTATACTAGGGATATGATGGATTGTGTTCTCTCCTCGAGTGAGGTAGATCTTGGGTTACCACATTCTTTAGAGTATTTATACTAGGGATATTATGGATTGTGTGCTCACCTCGAGTGAAATAGATCTTGGGTTACCACATTCTTTAGAGTATTTATACTAATGATATGATGGATTGTGACCTCGCCTTGAGTGAGGTAGATCTTGGGTTACCACATTCTTTAGAGTATTTATACTAGGGATATGATGGATTGTGTGCTCACCTCGAGTGAAATAGATCTTGGGTTACCACATTCTTTACAGTATTTATACTAGGGATATGATGGATTGTGTGCTCACCTCGAGTGAAATAAATCTTGGGTTACCACATTCTTTAGAGTATTTATACTAGGGATATGATGGATTGTGTTCTCTCCTCGAGTGAGGTAGATCTTGGGTTACCACATTCTTTAGAGTATTTATACTAGGGATATTATGGATTGTGTGCTCACCTCGAGTGAAATAGATCTTGGGTTACCACATTCTTTAGAGTATTTATACTAATGATATGATGGATTGTGACCTCGCCTTGAGTGAGGTAGATCTTGGGTTACCACATTCTTTAGAGTATTTATACTAGGGATATGATGGATTGTGTGCTCACCTCGAGTGAAATAGATCTTGGGTTACCACATTCTTTACAGTATTTATACTAGGGATATGCTGGATTGTGTGCTCACCATGAGTGAAATAGATCTTGGGTTACCACATTCTTTAGATTATTTATGCTAGGGTTATGATGGATTGGGTGCTCACCTCGAGTAAGGTAGATCTTGGGTTAACACATTCTTTAGATTATTTATACTAGAGATATGCTGGATTGTGTGCTCACCATGAGTGAGGTAGATCTTGGGTTACCACATTCTATAGAGTATTTATACTAGGGATATGTTGGATTGTGTGCTCACCTCGAGTGAAGTAGATCTTGTGTTACAACATTCTATAGAGTATTTATACTAGGGATATGATGGATTGTGTGCTCACCTTGAGTGAGGTAGATCTTGGGTTACCACATTCTTTAGAGTATTTATACTAGGGATATGATGGATTGTGTGCTCACCTCGAGTGAAATAGGTCTTGGGTTACCATTCTTTAGATTATTTATAATAGGGATATGATGGATTGGGTACTCACCTTGAGTGAGGTAGATCTTGGGTTACCACATTCTTTAGAGTATTTATGCTAGGGATATGATGGATTGTGTGCTCACCTCGAGTGAAATAGATCTTGGGTTACCACATTCTTTAGAGTATTTATGCTAGGGATATGATGGATTGTGTCCTCTCCTCGAGTGAAATAGATCTTGGATTACCACATTCTTTAGGGTATTTATACTAGGGATATGATGGATATTGTGCTGACCTCGAGTGAGGTAGATCTTGGGTTACCACATTCTTTAGAGTATTTATACTAGGGATATGATGGATTGTGTGCTCACCTCGAGTGAAATAGATCTTGGGTTACCACATTCTTTACAGTATTTATACTAGGGATATGATGGATTGCGTCCTCTCCTCGAGTGAAATAGATCTTGGACTACCACATTCTTTAGGGTATTTATACTAGGGATATGATGGATATTGTGCTGACCTCGAGTGAGGTAGATCTTGGGTAACCACATTCTTTAGAGTATTTATACTAGGAATATGATGGATTGTGTGCTCACCTTGAGTGAAATAGATCTTGGGTTACCACATTCTTTACAGTATTTATACTAGGGATATGATGGATTGTGTGCTCTCCTCGAGTGAAATATATCTTGGATTACCACATTCTTTAGGGTATTTATACTAGGGATATGATGGATATTGTGCTGACCTCGAGTGAGGTAGATCTTGGGTTACCACATTCTTTAGAGTATTTATACTAGGGATATTATGGATTGTGTGCTCACCTCGAGTGAAATAGATCTTGGGTTACCACATTCTTTAGAGTATTTATACTAATGATATGATGGATTGTGACCTCGCCTTGAGTGAGGTAGATCTTGGGTTACCACATTCTTTAGAGTATTTATACTAGGGATATGATGGATTGTGTGCTCACCTCGAGTGAAATAGATCTTGGGTTACCACATTCTTTACAGTATTTATACTAGGGATATGCTGGATTGTGTGCTCACCATGAGTGAAATAGATCTTGGGTTACCACATTCTTTAGATTATTTATGCTAGGGTTATGATGGATTGGGTGCTCACCTCGAATAAGGTAGATCTTGGGTTAACACATTCTTTAGATTATTTATACTAGAGATATGCTGGATTGTGTGCTCACCATGAGTGAGGTAGATCTTGGGTTACCACATTCTATAGAGTATTTATACTAGGGATATGTTGGATTGTGTGCTCACCTCGAGTGAAGTAGATCTTGTGTTACAACATTCTATAGAGTATTTATACTAGGGATATGATGGATTGTGTGCTCACCTTGAGTGAGGTAGATCTTGGGTTACCACATTCTTTATAGTATTTATACTAGGGATATGATGGATTGTGTGCTCACCTCGAGTGAAATAGGTCTTGGGTTACCATTCTTTAGATTATTTATAATAGGGATATGATGGATTGGGTACTCACCTTGAGTGAGGTAGATCTTGGGTTACCACATTCTTTAACGTATTTATACTAGGGATATGATGGATTGTGTGCTCACCTCGAGTGAAATAAATCTTGGGTTACCACATTCTTTAGAGTATTTATACTAGGGATATGATGGATTGTGTTCTCTCCTCGAGTGAGGTAGATCTTGGGTTACCACATTCTTTAGAGTATTTATACTAGGGATATTATGGATTGTGTGCTCACCTCGAGTGAAATAGATCTTGGGTTACCACATTCTTTAGAGTATTTATACTAATGATATGATGGATTGTGACCTCGCCTTGAGTGAGGTAGATCTTGGGTTACCACATTCTTTAGAGTATTTATACTAGGGATATGATGGATTGTGTGCTCACCTCGAGTGAAATAGATCTTGGGTTACCACATTCTTTACAGTATTTATACTAGGGATATGCTGGATTGTGTGCTCACCATGAGTGAAATAGATCTTGGGTTACCACATTCTTTAGATTATTTATGCTAGGGTTATGATGGATTGGGTGCTCACCTCGAGTAAGGTAGATCTTGGGTTAACACATTCTTTAGATTATTTATACTAGAGATATGCTGGATTGTGTGCTCACCATGAGTGAGGTAGATCTTGGGTTACCACATTCTATAGAGTATTTATACTAGGGATATGTTGGATTGTGTGCTCACCTCGAGTGAAGTAGATCTTGTGTTACAACATTCTATAGAGTATTTATACTAGGGATATGATGGATTGTGTGCTCACCTTGAGTGAGGTAGATCTTGGGTTACCACATTCTTTAGAGTATTTATACTAGGGATATGATGGATTGTGTGCTCACCTCAAGTGAAATAGGTCTTGGGTTACCATTCTTTAGATTATTTATAATAGGGATATGATGGATTGGGTACTCACCTTGAGTGAGGTAGATCTTGGGTTACCACATTCTTTAGAGTATTTATGCTAGGGATATGATGGATTGTGTGCTCACCTCGAGTGAAATAGATCTTGGGTTACCACATTCTTTAGAGTATTTATGCTAGGGATATGATGGATTGTGTCCTCTCCTCGAGTGAAATAGATCTTGGATTACCACATTCTTTAGGGTATTTATACTAGGGATATGATGGATATTGTGCTGACCTCGAGTGAGGTAGATCTTGGGTTACCACATTCTTTAGAGTATTTATACTAGGGATATGATGGATTGTGTGCTCACCTCGAGTGAAATAGATCTTGGGTTACCACATTCTTTACAGTATTTATACTAGGGATATGATGGATTGCGTCCTCTCCTCGAGTGAAATAGATCTTGGACTACCACATTCTTTAGGGTATTTATACTAGGGATATGATGGATATTGTGCTGACCTCGAGTGAGGTAGATCTTGGGTTACCACATTCTTTAGAGTATTTATACTAGGAATATGATGGATTGTGTGCTCACCTTGAGTGAAATAGATCTTGGGTTACCACATTCTTTACAGTATTTATACTAGGGATATGATGGATTGTGTGCTCTCCTCGAGTGAAATATATCTTGGATTACCACATTCTTTAGGGTATTTATACTAGGGATATGATGGATATTGTGCTGACCTCGAGTGAGGTAGATCTTGGGTTACCACATTCTTTAGAGTATTTATACTAGGGATATTATGGATTGTGTGCTCACCTCGAGTGAAATAGATCTTGGGTTACCACATTCTTTAGAGTATTTATACTAATGATATGATGGATTGTGACCTCGCCTTGAGTGAGGTAGATCTTGGGTTACCACATTCTTTAGAGTATTTATACTAGGGATATGATGGATTGTGTGCTCACCTCGAGTGAAATAGATCTTGGGTTACCACATTCTTTACAGTATTTATACTAGGGATATGCTGGATTGTGTGCTCACCATGAGTGAAATAGATCTTGGGTTACCACATTCTTTAGATTATTTATGCTAGGGTTACGATGGATTGGGTGCTCACCTCGAGTAAGGTAGATCTTGGGTTAACACATTCTTTAGATTATTTATACTAGAGATATGCTGGATTGTGTGCTCACCATGAGTGAGGTAGATCTTGGGTTACCACATTCTATAGAGTATTTATACTAGGGATATGTTGGATTGTGTGCTCACCTCGAGTGAAGTAGATCTTGTGTTACAACATTCTATAGAGTATTTATACTAGGGATATGATGGATTGTGTGCTCACCTTGAGTGAGGTAGATCTTGGGTTACCACATTCTTTAGAGTATTTATACTAGGGATATGATGGATTGTGTGCTCACCTCGAGTGAAATAGGTCTTGGGTTACCATTCTTTAGATTATTTATAATAGGGATATGATGGATTGGGTACTCACCTTGAGTGAGGTAGATCTTGGGTTACCACATTCTTTAGAGTATTTATGCTAGGGATATGATGGATTGTGTGCTCACCTCGAGTGAAATAGATCTTGGGTTACCACATTCTTTAGAGTATTTATGCTAGGGATATGATGGATTGTGTCCTCTCCTCGAGTGAAATAGATCTTGGATTACCACATTCTTTAGGGTATTTATACTAGGGATATGATGGATATTGTGCTGACCTCGAGTGAGGTAGATCTTGGGTTACCACATTCTTTAGAGTATTTATACTAGGGATATGATGGATTGTGTGCTCACCTCGAGTGAAATAGATCTTGGGTTACCACATTCTTTACAGTATTTATACTAGGGATATGATGGATTGCGTCCTCTCCTCGAGTGAAATAGATCTTGGACTACCACATTCTTTAGGGTATTTATACTAGGGATATGATGGATTGTGTTCTCTCCTCGAGTGAGGTAGATCTTGGGTTACCACATTCTTTAGAGTATTTATACTAGGGATGTGATGGATATTGGGCTGACCTCGAGTGAGGTAGATCTTGGGTTACCACATTATTTATACTAGAGATATGATGGATTCTGGGCTCGCCTCTAGTGAGGTAGATCTTGGGTTACCACATTTTTTGAGTATTTATACTAGGAATATGATGGATTTTGTTCTCTCCTCGAGTGAAGTAGATCTTGGGTTACCACATTCTTTAGAGCATTTATACTAGTGATATGATGGATATTGTGCTGACCTCGAGTGAGGTAGATCTTGGGTTACCACATTCTTTAGAGTAAGCATACTAAGGGTATGATGGATTGTGTCCTCTCCGCGAGTGAGGTAGATCTGGGGTTACCACATTCTTTAGAGTATTTATACTATGGATATGATAGATTGTGTTCTCTCCTCGAGTGAGGTAGATCTTGGGCTACCACATTCTTTAGAGTTTATACTAGGGATATGATGGATTGTGTGCTCACCCCGAGTGAGGTAGATCTTGGGATACCACATTCTTTAGAGTATTTATACTAGGGATATGATGGATTGTGTGCTCACCTCGAGTGAAATAGATCTTGGGTTACCACATTCTTTAGAGTATTTATACTAGGGATATGATGGATTGTGTTCTCTCCTCGAGTGAGGTAGATCTTGGGTTACCACATTCTTTAGAGTATTTATACTAGGGATATGATGGATTGTGTGCTCACCTCGAGTGAAATAGATCTTGGGTTACCACATTCTTTAGAGTATTTATACTAATGATATGATGGATTGTGACCTCGCCTTGAGTGAGGTAGATCTAGGGTTACCACATTCTTTAGAGTATTTATACTAGGGATATGATGGATTGTGTGCTCACCTCGAGTGAAATAGATCTTGGGTTACCACATTCTTTACAGTATTTATACTAGGGATATGCTGGATTGTGTGCTCACCATGAGTGAAATAGATCTTGGGTTACCACATTCTTTAGATTATTTATGCTAGGGTTATGATGGATTGGGTGCTCACCTCGAGTAAGGTAGATCTTGGGTTAACACATTCTTTAGATTATTTATACTAGAGATATGCTGGATTGTGTGCTCACCATGAGTGAGGTAGATCTTGGGTTACCACATTCTATAGAGTATTTATACTAGGGATATGTTGGATTGTGTGCTCACCTCGAGTGAAGTAGATCTTGTGTTACAACATTCTATAGAGTATTTATACTAGGGATATGATGGATTGTGTGCTCACCTTGAGTGAGGTAGATCTTGGGTTACCACATTCTTTAGAGTATTTATACTAGGGATATGATGGATTGTGTGCTCACCTCGAGTGAAATAGGTCTTGGGTTACCATTCTTTAGATTATTTATAATAGGGATATGATGGATTGGGTACTCACCTTGAGTGAGGTAGATCTTGGGTTACCACATTCTTTAGAGTATTTATGCTAGGGATATGATGGATTGTGTGCTCACCTCGAGTGAAATAGATCTTGGGTTACCACATTCTTTAGAGTATTTATGCTAGGGATATGATGGATTGTGTCCTCTCCTCGAGTGAAATAGATCTTGGATTACCACATTCTTTAGGGTATTTATACTAGGGATATGATGGATATTGTGCTGACCTCGAGTGAGGTAGATCTTGGGTTACCACATTCTTTAGAGTATTTATACTAGGGATATGATGGATTGTGTGCTCACCTCGAGTGAAATAGATCTTGGGTTACCACATTCTTTACAGTATTTATACTAGGGATATGATGGATTGCGTCCTCTCCTCGAGTGAAATAGATCTTGGACTACCACATTCTTTAGGGTATTTATACTAGGGATATGATGGATATTGTGCTGACCTCGAGTGAGGTAGATCTTGGGCTACCACATTCTTTAGAGTATTTATACTAGGAATATGATGGATTGTGTGCTCACCTTGAGTGAAATAGATCTTGGGTTACCACATTCTTTACAGTATTTATACTAGGGATATGATGGATTGTGTGCTCTCCTCGAGTGAAATATATCTTGGATTACCACATTCTTTAGGGTATTTATACTAGGGATATGATGGATATTGTGCTGACCTCGAGTGAGGTAGATCTTGGGTTACCACATTCTTTAGAGTATTTATACTAGGGGTATGATGGATTGTGTCCTCTCCTCGAGTGAGGTAGATCTTGGGTTACCACATTCTTTAGAGTATTTATACTAATGATATGATGGATTGTGACCTCGCCTTGAGTGAGGTAGATCTTGGGTTACCACATTCTTTAGAGTATTTATACTAGGGACAGAGCTCCAGATAATTTTCAAGTCCAAAGGGTAATTACCCCCTACTTTTGAAAATGATGCGTATTTGCATATTTCCTTTGCACTGTTGTACTCTCTACTTCAGAAAAGATTGCTTACATGTACACTTTTAAAATTATGTTGGACACAAGTGTTATTCAATAAACACAGGATGCAAGTGAAATGTATATCTCTGTTTAATTTGACACGATTGTGTCATGTTTATTAATAAAATGTTGTAAATATTTTGTTTTTTGCTCGTCGACTTCGGCAGTTTTCACAGTCGTGTTGATAATGTCATCAATGATTCCTTTAACTATACTGTCACTAGACACAGCTGAAACTGTCAGGAACTTTTAAAAAAGTATATAATTTTCCGTAGCGCGCTTATTCATGTTCTTGTTCATTTTCAACGAACAACGTGTTCCCAAATTCACTTTCGTTTCAGTTCTTAACTAAACCGCATTTATTTGTAATATTGACCGTGATTGGATGATTTATCCTAAACATCCAATCAGATCTCTTTGACATCGATGCTTAGAAAGGCAAACATTCGGTACCCCTCGGATGTATACACTTTCTCTTTCGAAAAGTATAAAGAGAAGTAATTACGGGGAATTTTTCAAAGTCAAAAATGTATTGTTTATGTACAAGATGTATTATCGTCAACAGCGTTCAAGTACGCTCCGAATTTGGAAAGTTTGCTTACACAGCAATATGTATGCGTAAATGTACACTCTGATCTGATAATACATGCGTTTTTACTCATTTTCATTGCGTAAAAAACTCAAATACGCAGCTTATCTGGAGCTCTGTAGGGATATGATGGATTGTGGCCTCATCTCGAGTGAGGTAGATCTTGGGTTACCACATTCTTTAGAGTATTTATACTAGGGATATGATGGATTGTGTTCTCTCCTCGAGTGAGGTAGATCTTGGGTTACCACATTCTTTAGAGTATTTATACTAGGGATGTGATGGATATTGGGCTGACCTCGAGTGAGGTAGATCTTGGGTTACCACATTATTTATACTAGAGATATGATGGATTCTGGGCTCGCCTCTAGTGAGGTAGATCTTGGGTTACCACATTTTTTGAGTATTTATACTAGGAATATGATGGATTTTGTTCTCTCCTCGAGTGAAGTAGATCTTGGGTTACCACATTCTTTAGAGCATTTATACTAGTGATATGATGGATATTGTGCTGACCTCGAGTGAGGTAGATCTTGGGTTACCACATTCTTTAGAGTAAGCATACTAAGGGTATGATGGATTGTGTCCTCTCCGCGAGTGAGGTAGATCTGGGGTTACCACATTCTTTAGAGTATTTATACTATGGATATGATAGATTGTGTTCTCTCCTCGAGTGAGGTAGATCTTGGGCTACCACATTCTTTAGAGTTTATACTAGGGATATGATGGATTGTGTGCTCACCCCGAGTGAGGTAGATCTTGGGATACCACATTCTTTAGAGTATTTATACTAGGGATATGATGGATTGTGTGCTCACCTCGAGTGAAATAGATCTTGGGTTACCACATTCTTTAGAGTATTTATACTAGGGATATGATGGATTGTGTTCTCTCCTCGAGTGAGGTAGATCTTGGGTTACCACATTCTTTAGAGTATTTATACTAGGGATATGATGGATTGTGTGCTCACCTCGAGTGAAATAGATCTTGGGTTACCACATTCTTTAGAGTATTTATACTAATGATATGATGGATTGTGACCTCGCCTTGAGTGAGGTAGATCTAGGGTTACCACATTCTTTAGAGTATTTATACTAGGGATATGATGGATTGTGTGCTCACCTCGAGTGAAATAGATCTTGGGTTACCACATTCTTTACAGTATTTATACTAGGGATATGCTGGATTGTGTGCTCACCATGAGTGAAATAGATCTTGGGTTACCACATTCTTTAGATTATTTATGCTAGGGTTATGATGGATTGGGTGCTCACCTCGAGTAAGGTAGATCTTGGGTTAACACATTCTTTAGATTATTTATACTAGAGATATGCTGGATTGTGTGCTCACCATGAGTGAGGTAGATCTTGGGTTACCACATTCTATAGAGTATTTATACTAGGGATATGTTGGATTGTGTGCTCACCTCGAGTGAAGTAGATCTTGTGTTACAACATTCTATAGAGTATTTATACTAGGGATATGATGGATTGTGTGCTCACCTTGAGTGAGGTAGATCTTGGGTTACCACATTCTTTAGAGTATTTATACTAGGGATATGATGGATTGTGTGCTCACCTCGAGTGAAATAGGTCTTGGGTTACCATTCTTTAGATTATTTATAATAGGGATATGATGGATTGGGTACTCACCTTGAGTGAGGTAGATCTTGGGTTACCACATTCTTTAGAGTATTTATGCTAGGGATATGATGGATTGTGTGCTCACCTCGAGTGAAATAGATCTTGGGTTACCACATTCTTTAGAGTATTTATGCTAGGGATATGATGGATTGTGTCCTCTCCTCGAGTGAAATAGATCTTGGATTACCACATTCTTTAGGGTATTTATACTAGGGATATGATGGATATTGTGCTGACCTCGAGTGAGGTAGATCTTGGGTTACCACATTCTTTAGAGTATTTATACTAGGGATATGATGGATTGTGTGCTCACCTCGAGTGAAATAGATCTTGGGTTACCACATTCTTTACAGTATTTATACTAGGGATATGATGGATTGCGTCCTCTCCTCGAGTGAAATAGATCTTGGACTACCACATTCTTTAGGGTATTTATACTAGGGATATGATGGATATTGTGCTGACCTCGAGTGAGGTAGATCTTGGGCTACCACATTCTTTAGAGTATTTATACTAGGAATATGATGGATTGTGTGCTCACCTTGAGTGAAATAGATCTTGGGTTACCACATTCTTTACAGTATTTATACTAGGGATATGATGGATTGTGTGCTCTCCTCGAGTGAAATATATCTTGGATTACCACATTCTTTAGGGTATTTATACTAGGGATATGATGGATATTGTGCTGACCTCGAGTGAGGTAGATCTTGGGTTACCACATTCTTTAGAGTATTTATACTAGGGGTATGATGGATTGTGTCCTCTCCTCGAGTGAGGTAGATCTTGGGTTACCACATTCTTTAGAGTATTTATACTAATGATATGATGGATTGTGACCTCGCCTTGAGTGAGGTAGATCTTGGGTTACCACATTCTTTAGAGTATTTATACTAGGGACAGAGCTCCAGATAATTTTCAAGTCCAAAGGGTAATTACCCCCTACTTTTGAAAATGATGCGTATTTGCATATTTCCTTTGCACTGTTGTACTCTCTACTTCAGAAAAGATTGCTTACATGTACACTTTTAAAATTATGTTGGACACAAGTGTTATTCAATAAACACAGGATGCAAGTGAAATGTATATCTCTGTTTAATTTGACACGATTGTGTCATGTTTATTAATAAAATGTTGTAAATATTTTGTTTTTTGCTCGTCGACTTCGGCAGTTTTCACAGTCGTGTTGATAATGTCATCAATGATTCCTTTAACTATACTGTCACTAGACACAGCTGAAACTGTCAGGAACTTTTAAAAAAGTATATAATTTTCCGTAGCGCGCTTATTCATGTTCTTGTTCATTTTCAACGAACAACGTGTTCCCAAATTCACTTTCGTTTCAGTTCTTAACTAAACCGCATTTATTTGTAATATTGACCGTGATTGGATGATTTATCCTAAACATCCAATCAGATCTCTTTGACATCGATGCTTAGAAAGGCAAACATTCGGTACCCCTCGGATGTATACACTTTCTCTTTCGAAAAGTATAAAGAGAAGTAATTACGGGGAATTTTTCAAAGTCAAAAATGTATTGTTTATGTACAAGATGTATTATCGTCAACAGCGTTCAAGTACGCTCCGAATTTGGAAAGTTTGCTTACACAGCAATATGTATGCGTAAATGTACACTCTGATCTGATAATACATGCGTTTTTACTCATTTTCATTGCGTAAAAAACTCAAATACGCAGCTTATCTGGAGCTCTGTAGGGATATGATGGATTGTGGCCTCATCTCGAGTGAGGTAGATCTTGGGTTACCACATTCTTTAGAGTATTTATACTAGGGATATGATGGATTGTGTTCTCTCCTCGAGTGAGGTAGATCTTGGGTTACCACATTCTTTAGAGTATTTATACTAGGGATGTGATGGATATTGGGCTGACCTCGAGTGAGGTAGATCTTGGGTTACCACATTATTTATACTAGAGATATGATGGATTGTGAGGTAGATCTTGGGTTACCACATTCTTTAGAGTATTTATACTAGGGATATGATGGATTGTGTGCTCACCTCGAGAGAAATAGATCTTGGGTTACCACATTCTTTACAGTATTTATACTAGGGATATGAAGAATTGTGTCCTTTCCTCGAGTGAAATAAAACTTGGATTACCACATTCTTTAGAGTATTTATACTAGGGATATGATGGATTGTGTGCTCACCTCGAGTGAGGTAGATCATGGGAGACCACATTCTTTACAGTATTTATACTAGGGATATGATTGATTGTGTGCTCACCTCGAGTGAAATAGATCTGGGGTTACCACATTCTTTACATTATTTATACTAGGGATATGATGGATTGGGTGCTCACCTTGAGTGAGGTAGATCTTGGGTTACCACATTCTTTAGCGTATTTATACTAGGGATATGATGGATTGTGTGCTCACCTGGAGTGAAATAAATCTTGGGTTACCACATTCTTTACAGTATTTATACTAGGGATATGATGGATTGTGTCCTCTCCTCGAGTGAAATAGATCTTGGATTACCACATTCTTTAGGGTATTTATACTAGGGATATGATGGATATTGTGCTGACCTCGAGTGAGGTAGATCTTGGTTTACCACATTCTTTTGAGTATTTATACTAGGGGTATGATGGATTGTGTCCTCTCCTCGAGTGAGGTAGATCTTGGGCTACCACATTCTTTAGAGTATTTATGCTAGGGATATGATGGATTGTGGCCTCATCTCGAGTGAGGTAGATCTTGGGTTACCACATTCATTAGAGTATTTATACTAGGGATATGATGAATATTGGGCTGACCTCGAGTGAGGTAGATCTTGGGTTACCACATTATTTAGATTATTTTTACTAGGGATATGATGGATTGGATGCTCACCTTGAGTGAGGTAGATCTTGGGCTACCACACTCTTTAGCGTATTTATACTAGGGATATGATGGATTGTGTGCTCACCTCGAGTGAAATAAATCTTGGGTTACCACATTCTTTAAAGTATTTATTCTAGGGATATGATGAATTGTGTCCTCTCCTCGATTGAAATAGATCTTGGATTACCACATTCTTTAGGGTATTTATACTAGGGATATGATGGATATTGTGCTGAAATCGAGTGAGGTAGATCTTGGGTTACCACATTCTTTAGAGTATTTATAATAATGATATGATGGATTGTGATCTCGCCTCGAGTGAGGTAGATCTTGGGATACCACATTCTTTAGAGTATTTATACTAGGGATATGATGGATATAGGGCTGACCTCGAGTGAGGTAGATCTTGGGTTACCACAATATTTATACTAGAGATATGATGGATTCTGGGCTCGCCTCTAGTGAGGTAGATCTTGGGTTACCACATTTTTTGAGTATTTATACTAGGGATATGATGGATTTTGTTCTCTCCTCGAGTGAAGTAGATCTTGGGTTACCACATTCTTTAGAGCATTTATACTAAAGATATGATGGATATTGTGCTGACCTCGAGTGAGGTAGATCTTGGGTTATCACATTCTTTAGTGTAAGTATACTAAGGGTATGATGGAGTGTGTCCTCTCCGCGAGTGAGGTAGATCTTGGGTTACCACATTCTTTAGAGTATTTATACTATGGATATGATAGATTGTGTTCTCTCCTCGAGTGAGGTAGATCTTGGGTTACCACATTCTTTAGAGTTTATACTAGGGATATGATGGATTGTGTGCTCACCTCGAGTGAGGTAGATCTTGGGATACCACATTCTTTAGAGTATTTATACTAGGGATATGATTGATTGTGTGCTCACCTCGAGTGAAATAGATCTTGGGTTGCCACATTCTTTAGATTATTTATACTAGGGATATGATGGATTGTGTGCTCACCTTGAGTGAGTTAGATCTTGGGTTACCACATTCTTTAGAGTATTTATACTAGGGATATGAAGAATGGTGTCCTCTCCTCGAGTGAAATAAAACTTGGATTACCACATTCTTTAGAGTATTTATACTAGGGATATGATGGATTGTGCGCTCACCTCGAGTGAGGTAGATCTTGGGATACCACATTCTTTAGAGTATTTATACTAGGGATATGATTGATTGTGTGCTCACCTCGAGTGAAATAGATTTTGGGTTGCCACATTCTTTAGATTATTTATACTCGGGATATGATGGATTGGGTGCTCACCTTGAGTGAGGTAGATCTTGGGTTACCACACTCTTTAGAGTATTTATACTAGGGATATGATGGATTGTGTTCTCTCCTCGAGTGAGGTAGATCTTGGGTTACTACATTCTTTAGAGTATTTATACTAGGGATATGATGGATTGTGTTCTCACCTTGAGTGAGGTAGATCTTGGGCTACCACATTCTTTACAGTATTTATACTAGGGATATGATGGATTGTGTCCTCTCCTCGAGTGAAAAAGATCTTGGATTACCACATTCTTTAGGGTATTTATACTAGGGATATGATGGATATTGTGCTGACCTCGAGTGAGGTAGATCATGGGTTACCACATTCTTTAGAGTATTTATACTAGGGGTATGATGGATTGTGTCCTCTCCTCGAGTGAGGTAGATCTTGGGTTACCACATTCTTTAGAGTATTTATGCCTATGATATGATGGATTGTGACCTCGCCTTGAGTGAGGTAGATCTTGGGTTACCACATTCTTTAGAGTATTTATACCTATGATATGATGGATTGTGACCTCGCCTTGAGTGAGGTAGATCTTGGGTTACCACATTCTTTAGAGTATTTATACTAGGGACAGAGCTCCAGATAATTTACAAGTCCAAAGGGTAATTACCCCCTACTTTTGAAAATGATGCGTATTTGCATATTTCTTTTGCACTGTTGTACTCTCTACTTCAGAAAAGATTGCTTACATGTACACTTTTAAAATTATGTTGGACACAAGTGTTATTCAATAAACACAGGATGCAAGTGAAATGTATATCTCTGTTTAATTTGACACGATTGTGTCATGTTTATTAATAAAATGTTGTAAATATTTTGTTTTTTGCTCGTCGACTTCGGCAGTTTTCACAGTCGTGTTGATAATGTCATCAATGATTCCTTTAACTATACTGTCACTAGACACAGCTGAAACTGTCAGGAACTTTTAAAAAAGTATATAATTTTCCGTAGCGCGCTTATTCATGTTCTTGTTCATTTTCAACGAACAACGTGTTCCCAAATTCACTTTCGTTTCAGTTCTTAACTAAACCGCATTTATTTGTAATATTGACTGCGATTGGATGATTTATCCTAAACATCCAATCAGATCTCTTTTGACATCGATGCTTAGAAAGGCAAACATTCGGTACCCCTCGGATGTATACACTTTCTCTTTCGAAAAGTATAAAGAGAAGTAATTACGGGGAATTTTTCAAAGTCAAAAATGTATTGTTTATGTACAAGATGTATTATCGTCAACAGCGTTCAAGTACGCTCCGAATTTGGAAAGTTTGCTTACACAGCAATATGTATGCGTAAATGTACACTCTGATCTGATAATACATGCGTTTTTACTCGTTTTCATTGCGTAAAAAACGCAAATACGCAGCTTATCTGGAGCTCTGTAGGGATATGATGTATTGTGTTCTCTTCTCGAGTGAGGTAGATCTTGGGTTACCACATTCTTTAGAGTATTTATACTAGGGATATGATGGATATTGGGCTGACCTCGAGTGAGGTAGATATCTTGGGTTACCACATTATTTATACTAGAGATATGATGGATTATGGGCTCGCCTCGAGTGAGGTAGATCTTGGGTTACCACATTCTTTAGAGTATTTATACTAGGGATATGAAGAATTGTGTCCTCTCCTCGAGTGAAATACAACTTGGATTACCACATTCTTTAGAGTATTTATACTAGGGATATGATGGATTGTGTGCTCACCTCGAGTGAGGTAGATCTTGGGATACCACATTCTTTACAGTATTTATACTAGGGATATGATTGATTGTGTGCAGACCTCGAGTGAAATAGATCTGGGGTTACCACATTCTTTAGATTATTTATACTAGGGATATGATGGATTGGGTGCTCACCTTGAGTGAGGTAGATCTTGGGTTACCACATTCTTTAACGTATTTATACTAGGGATATGATGGATTGTGTGCTCACCTCGAGTGAAATAAATCTTCGGTTACCACATTCTTTAGAGTATTTATACTAGGGATATGATGGATTGTGTTCTCTCCTCGAGTGAGGTAGATCTTGGGTTACCACATTCTTTAGAGTATTTATACTAGGGATATGATGGATATTGGGCTGACCTCGAGTGAGGTAGATCTTGGGTTACCACAATATTTATACTAGAGATATGATGGATTGTGGGCTCGCCTCGAGTGAGGTAGATCTTGGGTTACCACATTCTTTAGAGTATTTATACTAGGGATATGATGGATTGTGTGCTCACCTCGAGTGAAATAGATCTTGGGTTACCACATTCTTTAGAGTATTTATACTAGGGATATAAAGAATTGTGTCCTCTCCTCGAGTGAAATAAAACTTGGATTACCACATTCTTTAGATTATTTATACTAGGGATATGATGGATTGTGTGCTCACCTCGAATGAGGTAGATCTTGGGATACCACATTCTTTACAGTATTTATACTAGGGATATGATTGATTGTGTGCTCACCTCGAGTGAAATAGATCTGGGGTTACCACATTCTTTAGATTATTTATACTAGGGATATGATGGATTGGGTGCTCACCTTGAGTGAGGTAGATCTTGGGTTACCACATTCTTTAGCGTATTTATACTAGGGATATGATGGATTGTGTGCTCACCTCGAGTGAAATAAATCTTGGGTTACCACATTCTTTACAGTATTTATACTAGGGATATGATGGATTGTGTCCTCTCCTCGAGTGAAATAGATCTTGGATTACCACATTCTTTAGGGTATTTATACTAGGGATATGATGGATATTGTGCTGACCTCGAGTGAGGTAGATCTTGGGTTACCACATTCTTTAGAGTATTTATACTAGGGGTATGATGGATTGTGTCCTCTCCTCGAGTGAGGTAGATCTTGGGCTACCACATTCTTTAGAGTATTTATGCTAGGGATATGATGGATTGTGGCCTCATCTCGAGTGAGGTAGATCTTGGGTTACCACATTCTTTAGAGTATTTATACTAGGGATATGATGAATATTGGGCTGACCTCGAGTGAGGTAGATCTTGGGTTACCACATTATTTAGATTATTTTTACTAGGGATATGATGGATTGGATGCTCACCTTGAGTGAGGTAGATCTTGGGCTACCACACTCTTTAGCGTATTTATACTAGGGATATGATGGATTGTGTGCTCACCTCGAGTGAAATAAATCTTGGGTTACCACATTCTTTAAAGTATTTATTCTAGGGATATGATGGATTGTGTCCTCTCCTCGATTGAAATAGATCTTGGATTACCACATTCTTTAGGGTATTTATACTAGGGATATGATGGATATTGTGCTGACCTTGAGTGAGGTAGATCTTGGGTTACCACATTCTTTAGAGTATTTATACCAGGGATATGATGGATTGTGTTCTCTCCTCGAGTGAGGTAGATCTTGGGTTACCACATTCTTTAGAGTATTTATACTAGGGATATGATGGATATTGGGCTGACCTCGAGTGAGGTAGATCTTGGGTTACCACATTATTTATACTAGAGATATGATGGATTCTGGGCTCGCCTCTAGTGAGGTAGATCTTGGGATACCACATTTTTTGAGTATTTATACTAGGGATATGATGGATTTTGTTCTCTCCTCGAGTGAAGTAGATCTTGGGTTACCACATTCTTTAGAGTAAGCATACTAAGGGTATGATGGATTGTGTCCTCTCCGCGAGTGAGGTAGATCTTGGGTTACCACATTCTTTAGAGTATTTATACTATGGATATGATAGATTGTGTTCTCACCTCGAGTGAGGTAGATCTTGGGTTACCACATTCTTTAGAGTTTATACTAGGGATATGATGGATTGTGTGCTCACCCCGAGTGAGGTAGATCTTGGGATACCACATTCTTTAGAGTATTTATACTAGGGATATGATTGATTGTGTGCTCACCTCGAGTGAAATAGATCTTGGGTTGCCACATTCTTTAGATTATTTATACTAGGGATATGATGGATTGGGTGCTCACCTTGAGTGAGTTAGATCTTGGGTTACCACATTCTTTAGAGTAAGTATACTAAGGGTATGATGGATTGTGTCCTCTCCGCGAGTGAGGTAGATCTTGGGTTACCACATTCTTTGAGTATTTATACTAGGGATATGAAGAATGGTGTCCTCTCCTCGAGTGAAATAAAACTTGGATTACCACATTCTTTAGAGTATTTATACTAGGGATATGATGGATTGTGTGCTCACCTCGAGTGAGGTAGATCTTAGGTTACCACATTCTTTAGAGTATTTATACTAGGGATATGATTGATTGTGTGCTCACCTCGAGTGAAATAGATCTTGGGTTGCCACATTCTTTAGATTATTTATACTAGGGATTTGATGGATTGGGTGCTCAACTTGAGTGAGGTAGATCTTGGGTTACCACATTCTTTAGAGTATTTATACTAGGAATATGATGGATTGTGTGCTCACCTCGAGTGAAATAGATCTTGGGTTACCACATTCTTTACAGTATTTATACTAGGGATATGATGGATTGTGTCCTCTCCTCGAGTGAAAAAGATCTTGGATTACCACATTCATTAGGGTATTTATACTAGGGATATGATGGATATTGTGCGGACCTCGAGTGAGGTAGATCTTGGGTTACCACATTCTTTAGAGTATTTATACTAGGGGTATGATGGATTGTGTCCTCTCCTCGAGTGAGGTAGATCTTGGGTTACCACATTCTTTAGAGTATTTATACCTATGATATGATGGATTGTGACCTCGCCTTGAGTGAGGTAGATCTTGGGTTACCACATTCTTTAGAGTATTTATACTAGGGACAGAGCTCCAGATAATTTACAAGTCCAAAGGGTAATTACCCCCTACTTTAGAAAATGATGCGTATTTGCATATTTCTTTTGCACTGTTGTACTCTCTACTTCAGAAAAGATTGCTTACATGTACACTTTTAAAATTATGTTGGACACAAGTGTTATTCAATAAACACAGGATGCAAGTGAAATGTATATCTCTGTTTAATTTGACACGATTGTGTCATGTTTATTAATAAAATGTTGTAAATATTTTGTTTTTTGCTCGTCGACTTCGGCAGTTTTCACAGTCGTGTTGATAATGTCATCAATGATTCCTTTAACTATACTGTCACTAGACACAGCTGAAACTGTCAGGAACTTTTAAAAAAGTATATAGTTTTCCGTAGCGCGCTTATTCATGTTCTTGTTCATTTTCAACGAACAACGTGTTCCCAAATTCACTTTCGTTTCAGTTCTTAACTAAACCGCATTTATTTGTAATATTGACCGTGATTGGATGATTTATCCTAAACATCCAATCAGATCTCTTTTGACATCGATGCTTAGAAAGGCAAACATTCGGTACCCCTCGGATGTATACACTTTCTCTTTCGAAAAGTATAAAGAGAAGTAATTACGGGGAATTTTTCAAAGTCAAAAATGTATTGTTTATGTACAAGATGTATTATCGTCAACAGCGTTCAAGTACGCTCCGAATTTGGAAAGTTTGCTTACACAGCAATATGTATGCGTAAATGTACACTCTGATCTGATAATATATGCGTTTTTACTCGTTTTCATTGCGTAAAAAACGCAAATACGCAGCTTATCTGGAGCTCTGTAGGGATATGATGTATTGTGTTCTCTCCTCGAGTGAGGTAGATCTTGGGTTACCACATTCTTTAGAGTATTTATACTAGGGATATGATGGATATTGGGCTGACCTCGAGTGAGGTAGATATCTTGGGTTACCACATTATTTATACTAGAGATATGATGGATTGTGGGCTCGCCTCGAGTGAGGTAGATCTTGGGTTACCACATTCTTTAGAGTATTTATACTAGGGATATGATGGATTGTGTGCTCACCTCGAGTGAAATAGATCTTGGGTTACCACATTCTTTACAGTATTTATACTAGGGATATGAAGAATTGTGTCCTCTCCTCGAGTGAAATAAAACTTGGATTACCACATTCTTTAGAGTATTTATACTAGGGATATGATGGATTGTGTACTCACCTCGAGTGAGGTAGATCTTGGGATACCACATTCTTTACAGTATTTATACTAGGGATATGATTGATTGTGTGCTCACCTCGAGTGAAATAGATCTGGGGTTACCACATTCTTTAGATTATTTATACTAGGGATATGATGGATTGGGTGCTCACCTTGAGTGAGGTAGATCTTGGGTTACCACATTCTTTAACGTATTTATACTAGGGATATGATGGATTGTGTGCTCACCTCGAGTGAAATAAATCTTGGGTTACCACATTCTTTAGAGTATTTATACTAGGGATATGATGGATTGTGTTCTCTCCTCGAGTGAGGTAGATCTTGGGTTACCACATTCTTTAGAGTATTTATACTAGGGATATGATGGATTGTGTCCTCTCCTCGAGTGAAATAGATCTTGGATTACCACATTCTTTAGGGTATTTATACTAGGGATATGATGGATATTGTGCTGACCTCGAGTGAGGTAGATCTTGGGTTACCACATTCTTTAGAGTATTTATACTAGGAATATGATGGATTGTGTGCTCACCTTGAGTGAAATAAATCTTGGGTTACCACATTCGTTACAGTATTTATACTAGGGATATGATGGATTGTGTCCTCTCCTCGAGTGAAATAGATCTTGGATTACCACATTCTTTAGGGTATTTATACTAGGGATATGATGGATATTGTGCTGACCTCGAGTGAGGTAGATCTTGGGTTACCACATTCTTTAGAGTATTTATACTAGGGGTATGATGGATTGTGTCCTCTCCTCGAGTGAGGTAGATCTTGGGTTACCACATTCTTTAGAGTATTTATACTAATGATATGATGGATTGTGACCTCGCCTTGAGTGAGGTAGATCTTGGGTTACCACATTCTTTAGAGTATTTATACTAGGGACAGAGCTCCAGATAATTTTCAAGTCCAAAGGGTAATTACCCCCTACTTTTGAAAATGATGCGTATTTGCATATTTCCTTTGCACTGTTGTACTCTCTACTTCAGAAAAGATTGCTTACATGTACACTTTTAAAATTATGTTGGACACAAGTGTTATTCAATAAACACAGGATGCAAGTGAAATGTATATCTCTGTTTAATTTGACACGATTGTGTCATGTTTATTAATAAAATGTTGTAAATATTTTGTTTTTTGCTCGTCGACTTCGGCAGTTTTCACAGTCGTGTTGATAATGTCATCAATGATTCCTTTAACTATACTGTCACTAGACACAGCTGAAACTGTCAGGAACTTTTAAAAAAGTAAATAATTTTCCGTAGCGCGCTTATTCATGTTCTTGTTCATTTTCAACGAACAACGTGTTCCCAAATTCACTTTCGTTTCAGTTCTTAACTAAACCGCATTTATTTGTAATATTGACCGTGATTGGATGATTTATCCTAAACATCCAATCAGATCTCTTTGACATCGATGCTTAGAAAGGAAAACATTCGGTACCCCTCGGATGTATACACTTTCTCTTTCGAAAAGTATAAAGAGAAGTAATTACGGGGAATTTTTCAAAGTCAAAAATGTATTGTTTATGTACAAGATGTATTATCGTCAGCAGCGTTCAAGTACGCTCCGAATTTGGAAAGTTTGCTTACACAGCAATATGTATGCGTAAATGTACACTCTGATCTGATAATACATGCGTTTTTACTCGTTTTCATTGCGTAAAAAACGCAAATACGCAGCTTATCTGGAGCTCTGTAGGGATATGATGGATTGTGGCCTCATCTCGAGTGAGGTAGATCTTGGGTTACCACATTCTTTAGAGTATTTATACTAGGGATATGATGGATTGTGTTCTCTCCTCGAGTGAGGTAGATCTTGGGTTACCACATTCTTTAGAGTATTTATACTAGGGATGTGATGGATATTGGGCTGACCTCGAGTGAGGTAGATCTTGGGTTACCACATTATTTATACTAGAGATATGATGGATTCTGGGCTCGCCTCTAGTGAGGTAGATCTTGGGTTACCACATTTTTTGAGTATTTATACTAGGAATATGATGGATTTTGTTCTCTCCTCGAGTGAAGTAGATCTTGGGTTACCACATTCTTTAGAGCATTTATACTAGTGATATGATGGATATTGTGCTGACCTCGAGTGAGGTAGATCTTGGGTTACCACATTCTTTAGAGTAAGCATACTAAGGGTATGATGGATTGTGTCCTCTCCGCGAGTGAGGTAGATCTTGGGTTACCACATTCTTTAGAGTATTTATACTATGGATATGATAGATTGTGTTCTCTCCTCGAGTGAGGTAGATCTTGGGCTACCACATTCTTTAGAGTTTATACTAGGGATATGATGGATTGTGTGCTCACCCCGAGTGAGGTAGATCTTGGGATACCACATTCTTTAGAGTATTTATACTAGGGATATGATGGATTGTGTGCTCACCTCGAGTGAAATAAATCTTGGGTTACCACATTCTTTAGAGTATTTATACTAGGGATATGATGGATTGTGTTCTCTCCTCGAGTGAGGTAGATCTTGGGTTACCACATTCTTTAGAGTATTTATACTAGGGATATGATGGATTGTGTGCTCACCTCGAGTGAAATAGATCTTGGGTTACCACATTCTTTAGAGTATTTATACTAATGATATGATGGATTGTGACCTCGCCTTGAGTGAGGTAGATCTAGGGTTACCACATTCTTTAGAGTATTTATACTAGGGATATGATGGATTGTGTGCTCACCTCGAGTGAAATAGATCTTGGGTTACCACATTCTTTACAGTATTTATACTAGGGATATGCTGGATTGTGTGCTCACCATGAGTGAAATAGATCTTGGGTTACCACATTCTTTAGATTATTTATGCTAGGGTTATGATGGATTGGGTGCTCACCTCGAGTAAGGTAGATCTTGGGTTAACACATTCTTTAGATTATTTATACTAGAGATATGCTGGATTGTGTGCTCACCATGAGTGAGGTAGATCTTGGGTTACCACATTCTATAGAGTATTTATACTAGGGATATGTTGGATTGTGTGCTCACCTCGAGTGAAGTAGATCTTGTGTTACAACATTTTATAGAGTATTTATACTAGGGATATGATGGATTGTGTGCTCACCTTGAGTGAGGTAGATCTTGGGTTACCACATTCTTTAGAGTATTTATACTAGGGATATGATGGATTGTGTGCTCACCTCCAGTGAAATAGGTCTTGGGTTACCATTCTTTAGATTATTTATAATAGGGATATGATGGATTGGGTACTCACCTTGAGTGAGGTAGATCTTGGGTTACCACATTCTTTAGAGTATTTATGCTAGGGATATGATGGATTGTGTGCTCACCTCGAGTGAAATAGATCTTGGGTTACCACATTCTTTAGAGTATTTATGCTAGGGATATGATGGATTGTGTCCTCTCCTCGAGTGAAATAGATCTTGGATTACCACATTCTTTAGGGTATTTATTCTAGGGATATGATGGATATTGTGCTGACCTCGAGTGAGGTAGATCTTGGGTTACCACATTCTTTAGAGTATTTATACTAGGGATATGATGGATTGTGTGCTCACCTCGAGTGAAATAGATCTTGGGTTACCACATTCTTTACAGTATTTATACTAGGGATATGATGGATTGCGTCCTCTCCTCGAGTGAAATAGATCTTGGACTACCACATTCTTTAGGGTATTTATACTAGGGATATGATGGATATTGTGCTGACCTCGAGTGAGGTAGATCTTGGGTTACCACATTCTTTAGAGTATTTATACTAGGAATATGATGGATTGTGTGCTCACCTTGAGTGAAATAGATCTTGGGTTACCACATTCTTTACAGTATTTATACTAGGGATATGATGGATTGTGTGCTCTCCTCGAGTGAAATATATCTTGGATTACCACATTCTTTAGGGTATTTATACTAGGGATATGATGGATATTGTGCTGACCTCGAGTGAGGTAGATCTTGGGTTACCACATTCTTTAGAGTATTTATACTAGGGGTATGATGGATTGTGTCCTCTCCTCGAGTGAGGTAGATCTTGGGTTACCACATTCTTTAGAGTATTTATACTAGGGACAGAGCTCCAGATAATTTTCAAGTCCAAAGGGTAATTACCCCCTACTTTTGAAAATGATGCGTATTTGCATATTTCCTTTGCACTGTTGTACTCTCCACTTCAGAAAAGATTGCTTACATGTACACTTTTAAAATTATGTTGGACACAAGTGTTATTCAATAAACACAGGATGCAAGTGAAATGTATATCTCTGTTTAATTTGACACGATTGTGTCATGTTTATTAATAAAATGTTGTAAATATTTTGTTTTTTGCTCGTCGACTTCGGCAGTTTTCACAGTCGTGTTGATAATGTCATCAATGATTCCTTTAACTATACTGTCACTAGACACAGCTGAAACTGTCAGGAACTTTTAAAAAAGTATATAATTTTCCGTAGCGCGCTTATTCATGTTCTTGTTCATTTTCAACGAACAACGTGTTCCCAAATTCACTTTCGTTTCAGTTCTTAACTAAACCGCATTTATTTGTAATATTGACCGTGATTGGATGATTTATCCTAAACAACCAATCAGATCTCTTTGACATCGATGCTTAGAAAGGCAAACATTCGGTACCCCTCGGATGTATACACTTTCTCTTTCGAAAAGTATAAAGAGAAGTAATTACGGGGAATTTTTCAAAGTCAAAAATGTATTGTTTATGTACAAGATGTATTATCGTCAACAGCGTTCAAGTACGCTCCGAATTTGGAAAGTTTGCTTACACAGCAATATGTATGCGTAAATGTACACTCTGATCTGATAATACATGCGTTTTTACTCGTTTTCATTGCGTAAAAAACGCAAATACGCAGCTTATCTGGAGCTCTGTAGGGATATGATGGATTGTGGCCTCATCTCGAGTGAGGTAGATCTTGGGTTACCACATTCTTTAGAGTATTTATACTAGGGATATGATGGATTGTGTTCTCTCCTCGAGTGAGGTAGATCTTGGGTTACCACATTCTTTAGAGTATTTATACTAGGGATGTGATGGATATTGGGCTGACCTCGAGTGAGGTAGATCTTGGGTTACCACATTATTTATACTAGAGATATGATGGATTGTGAGGTAGATCTTGGGTTACCACATTCTTTAGAGTATTTATACTAGGGATATGATGGATTGTGTGCTCACCTCGAGAGAAATAGATCTTGGGTTACCACATTCTTTACAGTATTTATACTAGGGATATGAAGAATTGTGTCCTTTCCTCGAGTGAAATAAAACTTGGATTACCACATTCTTTAGAGTATTTATACTAGGGATATGATGGATTGTGTGCTCACCTCGAGTGAGGTAGATCATGGGAGACCACATTCTTTACAGTATTTATACTAGGGATATGATTGATTGTGTGCTCACCTCGAGTGAAATAGATCTGGGGTTACCACATTCTTTACATTATTTATACTAGGGATATGATGGATTGGGTGCTCACCTTGAGTGAGGTAGATCTTGGGTTACCACATTCTTTAGCGTATTTATACTAGGGATATGATGGATTGTGTGCTCACCTGGAGTGAAATAAATCTTGGGTTACCACATTCTTTACAGTATTTATACTAGGGATATGATGGATTGTGTCCTCTCCTCGAGTGAAATAGATCTTGGATTACCACATTCTTTAGGGTATTTATACTAGGGATATGATGGATATTGTGCTGACCTCGAGTGAGGTAGATCTTGGGTTACCACATTCTTTTGAGTATTTATACTAGGGGTATGATGGATTGTGTCCTCTCCTCGAGTGAGGTAGATCTTGGGCTACCACATTCTTTAGAGTATTTATGCTAGGGATATGATGGATTGTGGCCTCATCTCGAGTGAGGTAGATCTTGGGTTACCACATTCATTAGAGTATTTATACTAGGGATATGATGAATATTGGGCTGACCTCGAGTGAGGTAGATCTTGGGTTACCACATTATTTAGATTATTTTTACTAGGGATATGATGGATTGGATGCTCACCTTGAGTGAGGTAGATCTTGGGCTACCACACTCTTTAGCGTATTTATACTAGGGATATGATGTATTGTGTGCTCACCTCGAGTGAAATAAATCTTGGGTTACCACATTCTTTAAAGTATTTATTCTAGGGATATGATGGATTGTGTCCTCTCCTCGATTGAAATAGATCTTGGATTACCACATTCATTAGGGTATTTATACTAGGGATATGATGGATATTGTGCTGAAATCGAGTGAGGTAGATCTTGGGTTACCACATTCTTTAGAGTATTTATAATAATGATATGATGGATTGTGACCTCGCCTCGAGTGAGGTAGATCTTGGGATACCACATTCTTTAGAGTATTTATACTAGGGATATGATGGATATAGGGCTGACCTCGAGTGAGGTAGATCTTGGGTTACCACAATATTTATACTAGAGATATGATGGATTCTGGGCTCGCCTCTAGTGAGGTAGATCTTGGGTTACCACATTTTTTGAGTATTTATACTAGGGATATGATGGATTTTGTTCTCTCCTCGAGTGAAGTAGATCTTGGGTTACCACATTCTTTAGAGCATTTATACTAAAGATATGATGGATATTGTGCTGACCTCGAGTGAGGTAGATCTTGGGTTATCACATTCTTTAGTGTAAGTATACTAAGGGTATGATGGAGTGTGTCCTCTCCGCGAGTGAGGTAGATCTTGGGTTACCACATTCTTTAGAGTATTTATACTATGGATATGATAGATTGTGTTCTCTCCTCGAGTGAGGTAGATCTTGGGTTACCACATTCTTTAGAGTTTATACTAGGGATATGATGGATTGTGTGCTCACCTCGAGTGAGGTAGATCTTGGGATACCACATTCTTTAGAGTATTTATACTAGGGATATGATTGATTGTGTGCTCACCTCGAGTGAAATAGATCTTGGGTTGCCACATTCTTTAGATTATTTATACTAGGGATATGATGGATTGTGTGCTCACCTTGAGTGAGTTAGATCTTGGGTTACCACATTCTTTAGAGTATTTATACTAGGGATATGAAGAATGGTGTCCTCTCCTCGAGTGAAATAAAACTTGGATTACCACATTCTTTAGAGTATTTATACTAGGGATATGATGGATTGTGTGCTCACCTCGAGTGAGGTAGATCTTGGGATACCACATTCTTTAGAGTATTTATACTAGGGATATGATTGATTGTGTGCTCACCTCGAGTGAAATAGATTTTGGGTTGCCACATTCTTTAGATTATTTATACTCGGGATATGATGGATTGGGTGCTCACCTTGAGTGAGGTAGATCTTGGGTTACCACACTCTTTAGAGTATTTATACTAGGGATATGATGGATTGTGTTCTCTCCTCGAGTGAGGTAGATCTTGGGTTACTACATTCTTTAGAGTATTTATACTAGGGATATGATGGATTGTGTTCTCACCGTGAATGAGGTAGATCTTGGGCTACCACATTCTTTACAGTATTTATACTAGGGATATGATGGATTGTGTCCTCTCCTCGAGTGAAAAAGATCTTGGATTACCACATTCTTTAGGGTATTTATGCTAGGGATATGATGGATATTGTGCTGACCTCGAGTGAGGTAGATCTTGGGTTACCACATTCTTTAGAGTATTTATACTAGGGGTATGATGGATTGTGTCCTCTCCTCGAGTGAGGTAGATCTTGGGTTACCACATTCTTTAGAGTATTTATGCCTATGATATGATGGATTGTGACCTCGCCTTGAGTGAGGTAGATCTTGGGTTACCACATTCTTTAGAGTATTTATACCTATGATATGATGGATTGTGACCTCGCCTTGAGTGAGGTAGATCTTGGGTTACCACATTCTTTAGAGTATTTATACTAGGGACAGAGCTCCAGATAATTTACAAGTCCAAAGGGTAATTACCCCCTACTTTTGAAAATGATGCGTATTTGCATATTTCTTTTGCACTGTTGTACTCTCTACTTCAGAAAAGATTGCTTACATGTACAATTTTAAAATTATGTTGGACACAAGTGTTATTCAATAAACACAGGATGCAAGTGAAATGTATATCTCTGTTTAATTTGACATGATTGTGTCATGTTTATTAATAAAATGTTGTAAATATTTTGTTTTTTGCTCGTCGACTTCGGCAGTTTTCACAGTCGTGTTGATAATGTCATCAATGATTCCTTTAACTATTCTGTCACTAGACACAGCTGAAACTGTCAGGAACTTTTAAAAAAGTATATAATTTTCCGTAGCGCGCTTATTCATGTTCTTATTCATTTTCAACGAACAACGTGTTCCCAAATTCACTTTCGTTTCAGTTCTTAACTAAACGCATTTATTTGTAATATTGACTGCGATTGGATGATTTATCCTAAACATCCAATCAGATCTCTTTTGACATCGATGCTTAGAAAGGCAAACATTCGGTACCCCTCGGATGTATACACTTTCTCTTTCGAAAAGTATAAAGAGAAGTAATTACGGGGAATTTTTCAAAGTCAAAAATGTATTGTTTATGTACAAGATGTATTATCGTCAACAGCGTTCAAGTACGCTCCGAATTTGGAAAGTTTGCTTACACAGCAATATGTATGTGTAAATGTACACTCTGATCTGATAATACATGCGTTTTTACTCGTTTTCATTGCGTAAAAAACGCAAATACGCAGCTTATCTGGAGCTCTGTAGGGATATGATGTATTGTGTTCTCTTCTCGAGTGAGGTAGATCTTGGGTTACCACATTCTTTAGAGTATTTATACTAGGGATATGATGGATATTGGGCTGACCTCGAGTGAGGTAGATATCTTGGGTTACCACATTATTTATACTAGAGATATGATGGATTATGGGCTCGCCTCGAGTGAGGTAGATCTTGGGTTACCACATTCTTTAGAGTATTTATACTAGGGATATGAAGAATTGTGTCCTTTCCTCGAGTGAAATACAACTTGGATTACCACATTCTTTAGAGTATTTATACTAGGGATATGATGGATTGTGTGCTCACCTCGAGTGAGGTAGATCTTGGGTTACCACATTCTTTAGAGTATTTATACTAGGGACAGAGCTCCAGATAATTTACAAGTCCAAAGGGTAATTACCCCCTACTTTTGAAAATGATGCGTATTTGCATATTTCTTTTGCACTGTTGTACTCTCTACTTCAGAAAAGATTGCTTACATGTACACTTTTAAAATTATGTTGGACACAAGTGTTATTCAATAAACACAGGATGCAAGTGAAATGTATATCTCTGTTTAATTTGACACGATTGTGTCATGTTTATTAATAAAATGTTGTAAATATTTTGTTTTTTGCTCGTCGACTTCGGCAGTTTTCACAGTCGTGTTGATAATGTCATCAATGATTCCTTTAACTATACTGTCACTAGACACAGCTGAAACTGTCAGGAACTTTTAAAAAAGTATATAGTTTTCCGTAGCGCGCTTATTCATGTTCTTGTTCATTTTCAACGAACAACGTGTTCCCAAATTCACTTTCGTTTCAGTTCTTAACTAAACCGCATTTATTTGTAATATTGACCGTGATTGGATGATTTATCCTAAACATCCAATCAGATCTCTTTTGACATCGATGCTTAGAAAGGCAAACATTCGGTACCCCTCGGATGTATACACTTTCTCTTTCGAAAAGTATAAAGAGAAGTAATTACGGGGAATTTTTCAAAGTCAAAAATGTATTGTTTATGTACAAGATGTATTATCGTCAACAGCGTTCAAGTACGCTCCGAATTTGGAAAGTTTGCTTACACAGCAATATGTATGCGTAAATGTACACTCTGATCTGATAATATATGCGTTTTTACTCGTTTTCATTGCGTAAAAAACGCAAATACGCAGCTTATCTGGAGCTCTGTAGGGATATGATGTATTGTGTTCTCTCCTCGAGTGAGGTAGATCTTGGGTTACCACATTCTTTAGAGTATTTATACTAGGGATATGATGGATATTGGGCTGACCTCGAGTGAGGTAGATATCTTGGGTTACCACATTATTTATACTAGAGATATGATGGATTGTGGGCTCGCCTCGAGTGAGGTAGATCTTGGGTTACCACATTCTTTAGAGTATTTATACTAGGGATATGATGGATTGTGTGCTCACCTCGAGTGAAATAGATCTTGGGTTACCACATTCTTTACAGTATTTATACTAGGGATATGAAGAATTGTGTCCTCTCCTCGAGTGAAATAAAACTTGGATTACCACATTCTTTAGAGTATTTATACTAGGGATATGATGGATTGTGTACTCACCTCGAGTGAGGTAGATCTTGGGATACCACATTCTTTACAGTATTTATACTAGGGATATGATTGATTGTGTGCTCACCTCGAGTGAAATAGATCTGGGGTTACCACATTCTTTAGATTATTTATACTAGGGATATGATGGATTGGGTGCTCACCTTGAGTGAGGTAGATCTTGGGTTACCACATTCTTTAACGTATTTATACTAGGGATATGATGGATTGTGTGCTCACCTCGAGTGAAATAAATCTTGGGTTACCACATTCTTTAGAGTATTTATACTAGGGATATGATGGATTGTGTTCTCTCCTCGAGTGAGGTAGATCTTGGGTTACCACATTCTTTAGAGTATTTATACTAGGGATATGATGGATTGTGTCCTCTCCTCGAGTGAAATAGATCTTGGATTACCACATTCTTTAGGGTATTTATACTAGGGATATGATGGATATTGTGCTGACCTCGAGTGAGGTAGATCTTGGGTTACCACATTCTTTAGAGTATTTATACTAGGAATATGATGGATTGTGTGCTCACCTTGAGTGAAATAAATCTTGGGTTACCACATTCGTTACAGTATTTATACTAGGGATATGATGGATTGTGTCCTCTCCTCGAGTGAAATAGATCTTGGATTACCACATTCTTTAGGGTATTTATACTAGGGATATGATGGATATTGTGCTGACCTCGAGTGAGGTAGATCTTGGGTTACCACATTCTTTAGAGTATTTATACTAGGGGTATGATGGATTGTGTCCTCTCCTCGAGTGAGGTAGATCTTGGGTTACCACATTCTTTAGAGTATTTATACTAATGATATGATGGATTGTGACCTCGCCTTGAGTGAGGTAGATCTTGGGTTACCACATTCTTTTGAGTATTTATACTAGGGACAGAGCTCCAGATAATTTTCAAGTCCAAAGGGTAATTACCCCCTACTTTTGAAAATGATGCGTATTTGCATATTTCCTTTGCACTGTTGTACTCTCTACTTCAGAAAAGATTGCTTACATGTACACTTTTAAAATTATGTTGGACACAAGTGTTATTCAATAAACACAGGATGCAAGTGAAATGTATATCTCTGTTTAATTTGACACGATTGTGTCATGTTTATTAATAAAATGTTGTAAATATTTTGTTTTTTGCTCGTCGACTTCGGCAGTTTTCACAGTCGTGTTGATAATGTCATCAATGATTCCTTTAACTATACTGTCACTAGACACAGCTGAAACTGTCAGGAACTTTTAAAAAAGTATATAGTTTTCCGTAGCGCGCTTATTCATGTTCTTGTTCATTTTCAACGAACAACGTGTTCCCAAATTCACTTTCGTTTCAGTTCTTAACTAAACCGCATTTATTTGTAATATTGACCGTGATTGGATGATTTATCCTAAACATCCAATCAGATCTCTTTTGACATCGATGCTTAGAAAGGCAAACATTCGGTACCCCTCGGATGTATACACTTTCTCTTTCGAAAAGTATAAAGAGAAGTAATTACGGGGAATTTTTCAAAGTCAAAAATGTATTGTTTATGTACAAGATGTATTATCGTCAACAGCGTTCAAGTACGCTCCGAATTTGGAAAGTTTGCTTACACAGCAATATGTATGCGTAAATGTACACTCTGATCTGATAATATATGCGTTTTTACTCGTTTTCATTGCGTAAAAAACGCAAATACGCAGCTTATCTGGAGCTCTGTAGGGATATGATGTATTGTGTTCTCTCCTCGAGTGAGGTAGATCTTGGGTTACCACATTCTTTAGAGTATTTATACTAGGGATATGATGGATATTGGGCTGACCTCGAGTGAGGTAGATATCTTGGGTTACCACATTATTTATACTAGAGATATGATGGATTGTGGGCTCGCCTCGAGTGAGGTAGATCTTGGGTTACCACATTCTTTAGAGTATTTATACTAGGGATATGATGGATTGTGTGCTCACCTCGAGTGAAATAGATCTTGGGTTACCACATTCTTTACAGTATTTATACTAGGGATATGAAGAATTGTGTCCTCTCCTCGAGTGAAATAAAACTTGGATTACCACATTCTTTAGAGTATTTATACTAGGGATATGATGGATTGTGTACTCACCTCGAGTGAGGTAGATCTTGGGATACCACATTCTTTACAGTATTTATACTAGGGATATGATTGATTGTGTGCTCACCTCGAGTGAAATAGATCTGGGGTTACCACATTCTTTAGATTATTTATACTAGGGATATGATGGATTGTGTGCTCACCTTGAGTGAAATAAATCTTGGGTTACCACATTCGTTACAGTATTTATACTAGGGATATGATGGATTGTGTCCTCTCCTCGAGTGAAATAGATCTTGGATTACCACATTCTTTAGGGTATTTATACTAGGGATATGATGGATATTGTGCTGACCTCGAGTGAGGTAGATCTTGGGTTACCACATTCTTTAGAGTATTTATACTAGGGGTATGATGGATTGTGTCCTCTCCTCGAGTGAGGTAGATCTTGGGTTACCACATTCTTTAGAGTATTTATACTAATGATATGATGGATTGTGACCTCGCCTTGAGTGAGGTAGATCTTGGGTTACCACATTCTTTTGAGTATTTATACTAGGGACAGAGCTCCAGATAATTTTCAAGTCCAAAGGGTAATTACCCCCTACTTTTGAAAATGATGCGTATTTGCATATTTCCTTTGCACTGTTGTACTCTCTACTTCAGAAAAGATTGCTTACATGTACACTTTTAAAATTATGTTGGACACAAGTGTTATTCAATAAACACAGGATGCAAGTGAAATGTATATCTCTGTTTAATTTGACACGATTGTGTCATGTTTATTAATAAAATGTTGTAAATATTTTGTTTTTTGCTCGTCGACTTCGGCAGTTTTCACAGTCGTGTTGATAATGTCATCAATGATTCCTTTAACTATACTGTCACTAGACACAGCTGAAACTGTCAGGAACTTTTAAAAAAGTATATAGTTTTCCGTAGCGCGCTTATTCATGTTCTTGTTCATTTTCAACGAACAACGTGTTCCCAAATTCACTTTCGTTTCAGTTCTTAACTAAACCGCATTTATTTGTAATATTGACCGTGATTGGATGATTTATCCTAAACATCCAATCAGATCTCTTTTGACATCGATGCTTAGAAAGGCAAACATTCGGTACCCCTCGGATGTATACACTTTCTCTTTCGAAAAGTATAAAGAGAAGTAATTACGGGGAATTTTTCAAAGTCAAAAATGTATTGTTTATGTACAAGATGTATTATCGTCAACAGCGTTCAAGTACGCTCCGAATTTGGAAAGTTTGCTTACACAGCAATATGTATGCGTAAATGTACACTCTGATCTGATAATATATGCGTTTTTACTCGTTTTCATTGCGTAAAAAACGCAAATACGCAGCTTATCTGGAGCTCTGTAGGGATATGATGTATTGTGTTCTCTCCTCGAGTGAGGTAGATCTTGGGTTACCACATTCTTTAGAGTATTTATACTAGGGATATGATGGATATTGGGCTGACCTCGAGTGAGGTAGATATCTTGGGTTACCACATTATTTATACTAGAGATATGATGGATTGTGGGCTCGCCTCGAGTGAGGTAGATCTTGGGTTACCACATTCTTTAGAGTATTTATACTAGGGATATGATGGATTGTGTGCTCACCTCGAGTGAAATAGATCTTGGGTTACCACATTCTTTACAGTATTTATACTAGGGATATGAAGAATTGTGTCCTCTCCTCGAGTGAAATAAAACTTGGATTACCACATTCTTTAGAGTATTTATACTAGGGATATGATGGATTGTGTACTCACCTCGAGTGAGGTAGATCTTGGGATACCACATTCTTTACAGTATTTATACTAGGGATATGATTGATTGTGTGCTCACCTCGAGTGAAATAGATCTGGGGTTACCACATTCTTTAGATTATTTATACTAGGGATATGATGGATTGGGTGCTCACCTTGAGTGAGGTAGATCTTGGGTTACCACATTCTTTAACGTATTTATACTAGGGATATGATGGATTGTGTGCTCACCTCAAGTGAAATAAATCTTGGGTTACCACATTCTTTAGAGTATTTATACTAGGGATATGATGGATTGTGTTCTCTCCTCGAGTGAGGTAGATCTTGGGTTACCACATTCTTTAGAGTATTTATACTAGGGATATGATGGATTGTGTCCTCTCCTCGAGTGAAATAGATCTTGGATTACCACATTCTTTAGAGTATTTATACTAGGGATATGATGGATATTGTGCTGACCTCGAGTGAGGTAGATCTTGGGTTACCACATTCTTTAGAGTATTTATACTAGGAATATGATGGATTGTGTGCTCACCTTGAGTGAAATAAATCTTGGGTTACCACATTCGTTACAGTATTTATACTAGGGATATGATGGATTGTGTCCTCTCCTCGAGTGAAATAGATCTTGGATTACCACATTCTTTAGGGTATTTATACTAGGGATATGATGGATATTGTGCTGACCTCGAGTGAGGTAGATCTTGGGTTACCACATTCTTTAGAGTATTTATACTAGGGGTATGATGGATTGTGTCCTCTCCTCGAGTGAGGTAGATCTTGGGTTACCACATTCTTTAGAGTATTTATACTAATGATATGATGGATTGTGACCTCGCCTTGAGTGAGGTAGATCTTGGGTTACCACATTCTTTAGAGTATTTATACTAGGGACAGAGCTCCAGATAATTTTCAAGTCCAAAGGGTAATTACCCCCTACTTTTGAAAATGATGCGTATTTGCATATTTCCTTTGCACTGTTGTACTCTCTACTTCAGAAAAGATTGCTTACATGTACACTTTTAAAATTATGTTGGACACAAGTGTTATTCAATAAACACAGGATGCAAGTGAAATGTATATCTCTGTTTAATTTGACACGATTGTGTCATGTTTATTAATAAAATGTTGTAAATATTTTGTTTTTTGCTCGTCGACTTCGGCAGTTTTCACAGTCGTGTTGATAATGTCATCAATGATTCCTTTAACTATACTGTCACTAGACACAGCTGAAACTGTCAGGAACTTTTAAAAAAGTATATAATTTTCCGTAGCGCGCTTATTCATGTTCTTGTTCATTTTCAACGAACAACGTGTTCCCAAATTCACTTTCGTTTCAGTTCTTAACTAAACCGCATTTATTTGTAATATTGACCGTGATTGGATGATTTATCCTAAACATCCAATCAGATCTCTTTTGACATCGATGCTTAGAAAGGCAAACATTCGGTACCCCTCGGATGTATACACTTTCTCTTTCGAAAAGTATAAAGAGAAATAATTACGGGGAATTTTTCAAAGTCAAAAATGTATTGTTTATGTACAAGATGTATTATCGTCAACAGCGTTCAAGTACGCTCCGAATTTGGAAAGTTTGCTTACACAGCAATATGTATGCGTAAATGTACACTCTGATCTGATAATACATGCGTTTTTACTCGTTTTCATTGCGTAAAAAACGCAAATACGCAGCTTATCTGGAGCTCTGTAGGGATATGATGGATTGTGGCCTCATCTCGAGTGAGGTAGATCTTGGGTTACCACATTCTTTAGAGTATTTACACTAGGGATATGATGGATTGTGTTCTCTCCTCGAGTGAGGTAGATCTTGGGTTACCACATTCTTTAGAGTATTTATACTAGGGATGTGATGGATATTGGGCTGACCTCGAGTGAGGTAGATCTTGGGTTACCACATTATTTATACTAGAGATATGATGGATTGTGAGGTAGATCTTGGGTTACCACATTCTTTAGAGTATTTATACTAGGGATATGATGGATTGTGTGCTCACCTCGAGTGAAATAGATCTTGGGTTACCACATTCTTTAGAGTATTTATACTAGGGATATAAAGAATTGTGTCCTCTCCTCGAGTGAAATAAAACTTGGATTACCACATTCTTTAGAGTATTTATACTAGGGATATGATGGATTGTGTGCTCACCTCGAATGAGGTAGATCTTGGGATACCACATTCTTTACAGTATTTATACTAGGGATATGATTGATTGTGTGCTCACCTCGAGTGAAATAGATCTGGGGTTACCACATTCTTTAGATTATTTATACTAGGGATATGATGGATTGGGTGCTCACCTTGAGTGAAATAAATCTTGGGTTACCACATTCTTTAGAGTATTTATACTAGGGATATGATGGATTGTGTCCTCTCCTCGAGTGAAATAGATCTTGGATTACCACATTCTTTAGGGTATTTATACTAGGGATATGATGGATATTGTGCTGACCTCGAGTGAGGTAGATCTTGGGTTACCACATTCTTTAGAGTATTTATACTAGGGATATGATGGATATTGGGCTGACCTCGAGTGAGGTAGATATCTTGGGTTACCACATTATTTATACTAGAGATATGATGGATTGTGGGCTCGCCTCGAGTGAGGGAGATCTTGGGTTACCACATTCTTTAGATTATTTATACTAGGGATATGATGGATTGTGTGCTCACCTCGAGTGAAATAGATCTTGGGTTACCACATTCTTTACAGTATTTATACTAGGGATATGAAGAATTGTGTCCTCTCCTCGAGTGAAATAAAACTTGGATTACCACATTCTTTAGAGTATTTATACTAGGGATATGATGGATTGTGTACTCACCTCGAGTGAGGTAGATCTTGGGATACCACATTCTTTACAGTATTTATACTAGGGATATGATTGATTGTGTGCTCACCTCGAGTGAAATAGATCTGGGGTTACCACATTCTTTAGATTATTTATACTAGGGATATGATGGATTGGGTGCTCACCTTGAGTGAGGTAGATCTTGGGTTACCACATTCTTTAACGTATTTATACTAGGGATATGATGGATTGTGTGCTCACCTCAAGTGAAATAAATCTTGGGTTACCACATTCTTTAGAGTATTTATACTAGGGATATGATGGATTGTGTTCTCTCCTCGAGTGAGGTAGATCTTGGGTTACCACATTCTTTAGAGTATTTATACTAGGGATATGATGGATTGTGTGCTCACTTCGAGTGAAATAGATCTTGGGTTACCACATTCTTTAGAGTATTTATACTAATGATATGATGGATTGTGACCTCGCCTTGAGTGAGGTAGATCTAGGGTTACCACATTCTTTAGAGTATTTATACTAGGGATATGATGGATTGTGTGCTCACCTCGAGTGAAATAGATCTTGGGTTACCACATTCTTTACAGTATTTATACTAGGGATATGCTGGATTGTGTGCTCACCATGAGTGAAATAGATCTTGGGTTACCACATTCTTTAGATTATTTATGCTAGGGTTATGATGGATTGGGTGCTCACCTCGAGTAAGGTAGATCTTGGGTTAACACATTCTTTAGATTATTTATACTAGAGATATGCTGGATTGTGTTCTCTCCTCGAGTGAGGTAGATCTTGGGTTACCACATTCTTTAGAGTATTTATACTAGGGATGTGATGGATATTGGGCTGACCTCGAGTGAGGTAGATCTTGGGTTACCACATTATTTATACTAGAGATATGATGGATTGTGAGGTAGATCTTGGGTTACCACATTCTTTAGAGTATTTATACTAGGGATATGATGGATTGTGTGCTCACCTCGAGTGAAATAGATCTTGGGTTACCACATTCTTTAGAGTATTTATACTAGGGATATAAAGAATTGTGTCCTCTCCTCGAGTGAAATAAAACTTGGATTACCACATTCTTTAGAGTATTTATACTAGGGATATGATGGATTGTGTGCTCACCTCGAATGAGGTAGATCTTGGGATACCACATTCTTTACAGTATTTATACTAGGGATATGATTGATTGTGTGCTCACCTCGAGTGAAATAGATCTGGGGTTACCACATTCTTTAGATTATTTATACTAGGGATATGATGGATTGGGTGCTCACCTTGAGTGAAATAAATCTTGGGTTACCACATTCTTTAGAGTATTTATACTAGGGATATGATGGATTGTGTCCTCTCCTCGAGTGAAATAGATCTTGGATTACCACATTCTTTAGGGTATTTATACTAGGGATATGATGGATATTGTGCTGACCTCGAGTGAGGTAGATCTTGGGTTACCACATTCTTTAGAGTATTTATACTAGGGATATGATGGATATTGGGCTGACCTCGAGTGAGGTAGATATCTTGGGTTACCACATTATTTATACTAGAGATATGATGGATTGTGGGCTCGCCTCGAGTGAGGTAGATCTTGGGTTACCACATTCTTTAGAGTATTTATACTAGGGATATGATGGATTGTGTGCTCACCTCGAGTGAAATAGATCTTGGGTTACCACATTCTTTACAGTATTTATACTAGGGATATGAAGAATTGTGTCCTCTCCTCGAGTGAAATAAAACTTGGATTACCACATTCTTTAGAGTATTTATACTAGGGATATGATGGATTGTGTACTCACCTCGAGTGAGGTAGATCTTGGGATACCACATTCTTTACAGTATTTATACTAGGGATATGATTGATTGTGTGCTCACCTCGAGTGAAATAGATCTGGGGTTACCACATTCTTTAGATTATTTATACTAGGGATATGATGGATTGGGTGCTCACCTTGAGTGAGGTAGATCTTGGGTTACCACATTCTTTAACGTATTTATACTAGGGATATGATGGATTGTGTGCTCACCTCAAGTGAAATAAATCTTGGGTTACCACATTCTTTAGAGTATTTATACTAGGGATATGATGGATTGTGTTCTCTCCTCGAGTGAGGTAGATCTTGGGTTACCACATTCTTTAGAGTATTTATACTAGGGATATGATGGATTGTGTCCTCTCCTCGAGTGAAATAGATCTTGGATTACCACATTCTTTAGGGTATTTATACTAGGGATATGATGGATATTGTGCTGACCTCGAGTGAGGTAGATCTTGGGTTACCACATTCTTTAGAGTATTTATACTAGGAATATGATGGATTGTGTGCTCACCTTGAGTGAAATAAATCTTGGGTTACCACATTCGTTACAGTATTTATACTAGGGATATGATGGATTGTGTCCTCTCCTCGAGTGAAATAGATCTTGGATTACCACATTCTTTAGGGTATTTATACTAGGGATATGATGGATATTGTGCTGACCTCGAGTGAGGTAGATCTTGGGTTACCACATTCTTTAGAGTATTTATACTAGGGGTATGATGGATTGTGTCCTCTCCTCGAGTGAGGTAGATCTTGGGTTACCACATTCTTTAGAGTATTTATACTAATGATATGATGGATTGTGACCTCGCCTTGAGTGAGGTAGATCTTGGGTTACCACATTCTTTAGAGTATTTATACTAGGGACAGAGCTCCAGATAATTTTCAAGTCCAAAGGGTAATTACCCCCTACTTTTGAAAATGATGCGTATTTGCATATTTCCTTTGCACTGTTGTACTCTCTACTTCAGAAAAGATTGCTTACATGTACACTTTTAAAATTATGTTGGACACAAGTGTTATTCAATAAACACAGGATGCAAGTGAAATGTATATCTCTGTTTAATTTGACACGATTGTGTCATGTTTATTAATAAAATGTTGTAAATATTTTGTTTTTTGCTCGTCGACTTCGGCAGTTTTCACAGTCGTGTTGATAATGTCATCAATGATTCCTTTAACTATACTGTCACTAGACACAGCTGAAACTGTCAGGAACTTTTAAAAAAGTATATAATTTTCCGTAGCGCGCTTATTCATGTTCTTGTTCATTTTCAACGAACAACGTGTTCCCAAATTCACTTTCGTTTCAGTTCTTAACTAAACCGCATTTATTTGTAATATTGACCGTGATTGGATGATTTATCCTAAACATCCAATCAGATCTCTTTTGACATCGATGCTTAGAAAGGCAAACATTCGGTACCCCTCGGATGTATACACTTTCTCTTTCGAAAAGTATAAAGAGAAATAATTACGGGGAATTTTTCAAAGTCAAAAATGTATTGTTTATGTACAAGATGTATTATCGTCAACAGCGTTCAAGTACGCTCCGAATTTGGAAAGTTTGCTTACACAGCAATATGTATGCGTAAATGTACACTCTGATCTGATAATACATGCGTTTTTACTCGTTTTCATTGCGTAAAAAACGCAAATACGCAGCTTATCTGGAGCTCTGTAGGGATATGATGGATTGTGGCCTCATCTCGAGTGAGGTAGATCTTGGGTTACCACATTCTTTAGAGTATTTACACTAGGGATATGATGGATTGTGTTCTCTCCTCGAGTGAGGTAGATCTTGGGTTACCACATTCTTTAGAGTATTTATACTAGGGATGTGATGGATATTGGGCTGACCTCGAGTGAGGTAGATCTTGGGTTACCACATTATTTATACTAGAGATATGATGGATTGTGAGGTAGATCTTGGGTTACCACATTCTTTAGAGTATTTATACTAGGGATATGATGGATTGTGTGCTCACCTCGAGTGAAATAGATCTTGGGTTACCACATTCTTTAGAGTATTTATACTAGGGATATAAAGAATTGTGTCCTCTCCTCGAGTGAAATAAAACTTGGATTACCACATTCTTTAGAGTATTTATACTAGGGATATGATGGATTGTGTGCTCACCTCGAATGAGGTAGATCTTGGGATACCACATTCTTTACAGTATTTATACTAGGGATATGATTGATTGTGTGCTCACCTCGAGTGAAATAGATCTGGGGTTACCACATTCTTTAGATTATTTATACTAGGGATATGATGGATTGGGTGCTCACCTTGAGTGAAATAAATCTTGGGTTACCACATTCTTTAGAGTATTTATACTAGGGATATGATGGATTGTGTCCTCTCCTCGAGTGAAATAGATCTTGGATTACCACATTCTTTAGGGTATTTATACTAGGGATATGATGGATATTGTGCTGACCTCGAGTGAGGTAGATCTTGGGTTACCACATTCTTTAGAGTATTTATACTAGGGATATGATGGATATTGGGCTGACCTCGAGTGAGGTAGATATCTTGGGTTACCACATTATTTATACTAGAGATATGATGGATTGTGGGCTCGCCTCGAGTGAGGTAGATCTTGGGTTACCACATTCTTTAGAGTATTTATACTAGGGATATGATGGATTGTGTGCTCACCTCGAGTGAAATAGATCTTGGGTTACCACATTCTTTACAGTATTTATACTAGGGATATGAAGAATTGTGTCCTCTCCTCGAGTGAAATAAAACTTGGATTACCACATTCTTTAGAGTATTTATACTAGGGATATGATGGATTGTGTACTCACCTCGAGTGAGGTAGATCTTGGGATACCACATTCTTTACAGTATTTATACTAGGGATATGATTGATTGTGTGCTCACCTCGAGTGAAATAGATCTGGGGTTACCACATTCTTTAGAGTATTTATACTAGGGATATGATGGATTGTGTTCTCTCCTCGAGTGAGGTAGATCTTGGGTTACCACATTCTTTAGAGTATTTATACTAGGGATATGATGGATTGTGTCCTCTCCTCGAGTGAAATAGATCTTGGATTACCACATTCTTTAGGGTATTTATACTAGGGATATGATGGATATTGTGCTGACCTCGAGTGAGGTAGATCTTGGGTTACCACATTCTTTAGAGTATTTATACTAGGAATATGATGGATTGTGTGCTCACCTTGAGTGAAATAAATCTTGGGTTACCACATTCGTTACAGTATTTATACTAGGGATATGATGGATTGTGTCCTCTCCTCGAGTGAAATAGATCTTGGATTACCACATTCTTTAGGGTATTTATACTAGGGATATGATGGATATTGTGCTGACCTCGAGTGAGGTAGATCTTGGGTTACCACATTCTTTAGAGTATTTATACTAGGGGTATGATGGATTGTGTCCTCTCCTCGAGTGAGGTAGATCTTGGGTTACCACATTCTTTAGAGTATTTATACTAATGATATGATGGATTGTGACCTCGCCTTGAGTGAGGTAGATCTTGGGTTACCACATTCTTTAGAGTATTTATACTAGGGACAGAGCTCCAGATAATTTTCAAGTCCAAAGGGTAATTACCCCCTACTTTTGAAAATGATGCGTATTTGCATATTTCCTTTGCACTGTTGTACTCTCTACTTCAGAAAAGATTGCTTACATGTACACTTTTAAAATTATGTTGGACACAAGTGTTATTCAATAAACACAGGATGCAAGTGAAATGTATATCTCTGTTTAATTTGACACGATTGTGTCATGTTTATTAATAAAATGTTGTAAATATTTTGTTTTTTGCTCGTCGACTTCGGCAGTTTTCACAGTCGTGTTGATAATGTCATCAATGATTCCTTTAACTATACTGTCACTAGACACAGCTGAAACTGTCAGGAACTTTTAAAAAAGTATATAATTTTCCGTAGCGCGCTTATTCATGTTCTTGTTCATTTTCAACGAACAACGTGTTCCCAAATTCACTTTCGTTTCAGTTCTTAACTAAACCGCATTTATTTGTAATATTGACCGTGATTGGATGATTTATCCTAAACATCCAATCAGATCTCTTTTGACATCGATGCTTAGAAAGGCAAACATTCGGTACCCCTCGGATGTATACACTTTCTCTTTCGAAAAGTATAAAGAGAAATAATTACGGGGAATTTTTCAAAGTCAAAAATGTATTGTTTATGTACAAGATGTATTATCGTCAACAGCGTTCAAGTACGCTCCGAATTTGGAAAGTTTGCTTACACAGCAATATGTATGCGTAAATGTACACTCTGATCTGATAATACATGCGTTTTTACTCGTTTTCATTGCGTAAAAAACGCAAATACGCAGCTTATCTGGAGCTCTGTAGGGATATGATGGATTGTGGCCTCATCTCGAGTGAGGTAGATCTTGGGTTACCACATTCTTTAGAGTATTTACACTAGGGATATGATGGATTGTGTTCTCTCCTCGAGTGAGGTAGATCTTGGGTTACCACATTCTTTAGAGTATTTATACTAGGGATGTGATGGATATTGGGCTGACCTTGAGTGAGGTAGATCTTGGGTTACCACATTATTTATACTAGAGATATGATGGATTGTGAGGTAGATCTTGGGTTACCACATTCTTTAGAGTATTTATACTAGGGATATGATGGATTGTGTGCTCACCTCGAGTGAAATAGATCTTGGGTTACCACATTCTTTAGAGTATTTATACTAGGGATATAAAGAATTGTGTCCTCTCCTCGAGTGAAATAAAACTTGGATTACCACATTCTTTAGAGTATTTATACTAGGGATATGATGGATTGTGTACTCACCTCGAGTGAGGTAGATCTTGGGATACCACATTCTTTACAGTATTTATACTAGGGATATGATTGATTGTGTGCTCACCTCGAGTGAAATAGATCTGGGGTTACCACATTCTTTAGATTATTTATACTAGGGATATGATGGATTGGGTGCTCACCTTGAGTGAGGTAGATCTTGGGTTACCACATTCTTTAACGTATTTATACTAGGGATATGATGGATTGTGTGCTCACCTCAAGTGAAATAAATCTTGGGTTACCACATTCTTTAGAGTATTTATACTAGGGATATGATGGATTGTGTTCTCTCCTCGAGTGAGGTAGATCTTGGGTTACCACATTCTTTAGAGTATTTATACTAGGAATATGATGGATTGTGTGCTCACCTTGAGTGAAATAAATCTTGGGTTACCACATTCGTTACAGTATTTATACTAGGGATATGATGGATTGTGTCCTCTCCTCGAGTGAAATAGATCTTGGATTACCACATTCTTTAGGGTATTTATACTAGGGATATGATGGATATTGTGCTGACCTCGAGTGAGGTAGATCTTGGGTTACCACATTCTTTAGAGTATTTATACTAGGGGTATGATGGATTGTGTCCTCTCCTCGAGTGAGGTAGATCTTGGGTTACCACATTCTTTAGAGTATTTATACTAATGATATGATGGATTGTGACCTCGCCTTGAGTGAGGTAGATCTTGGGTTACCACATTCTTTAGAGTATTTATACTAGGGACAGAGCTCCAGATAATTTTCAAGTCCAAAGGGTAATTACCCCCTACTTTTGAAAATGATGCGTATTTGCATATTTCCTTTGCACTGTTGTACTCTCTACTTCAGAAAAGATTGCTTACATGTACACTTTTAAAATTATGTTGGACACAAGTGTTATTCAATAAACACAGGATGCAAGTGAAATGTATATCTCTGTTTAATTTGACACGATTGTGTCATGTTTATTAATAAAATGTTGTAAATATTTTGTTTTTTGCTCGTCGACTTCGGCAGTTTTCACAGTCGTGTTGATAATGTCATCAATGATTCCTTTAACTATACTGTCACTAGACAGCTGAAACTGTCAGGAACTTTTAAAAAAGTATATAATTTTCCGTAGCGCGCTTATTCATGTTCTTGTTCATTTTCAACGAACAACGTGTTCCCAAATTCACTTTCGTTTCAGTTCTTAACTAAACCGCATTTATTTGTAATATTGACCGTGATTGGATGATTTATCCTAAACATCCAATCAGATCTCTTTTGACATCGATGCTTAGAAAGGCAAACATTCGGTACCCCTCGGATGTATACACTTTCTCTTTCGAAAAGTATAAAGAGAAGTAATTACGGGGAATTTTTCAAAGTCAAAAATGTATTGTTTATGTACAAGATGTATTATCGTCAACAGCTTTCAAGTACGCTCCGAATTTGGAAAGTTTGCTTACACAGCAATATGTATGCGTAAATGTACACTCTGATCTGATAATACATGCGTTTTTACTCGTTTTCATTGCGTAAAAAACGCAAATACGCAGCTTATCTGGAGCTCTGTAGGGATATGATGGATTGTGGCCTCATCTCGAGTGAGGTAGATCTTGGGTTACCACATTCTTTAGAGTATTTACACTAGGGATATGATGGATTGTGTTCTCTCCTCGAGTGAGGTAAATCTTGGGTTACCACATTCTTTAGAGTATTTATACTAGGGATGTGATGGATATTGGGCTGACCTCGAGTGAGGTAGATCTTGGGTTACCACATTATTTATACTAGAGATATGATGGATTGTGAGGTAGATCTTGGGTTACCACATTCTTTAGAGTATTTATACTAGGGATATGATGGATTGTGTGCTCACCTCGAGTGAAATAGATATTGGGTTACCACATTCTTTAGAGTATTTATACTAGGGATATAAAGAATTGTGTCCTCTCCTCGAGTGAAATAAAACTTGGATTACCACATTCTTTAGAGTATTTATACTAGGGATATGATGGATTGTGTGCTCACCTCGAATGAGGTAGATCTTGGGATACCACATTCTTTACAGTATTTATACTAGGGATATGATTGATTGTGTGCTCACCTCGAGTGAAATAGATCTGGGGTTACCACATTCTTTAGATTATTTATACTAGGGATATGATGGATTGGGTGCTCACCTTGAGTGAAATAAATCTTGGGTTACCACATTCTTTAGAGTATTTATACTAGGGATATGATGGATTGTGTCCTCTCCTCGAGTGAAATAGATCTTGGATTACCACATTCTTTAGGGTATTTATACTAGGGATATGATGGATATTGTGCTGACCTCGAGTGAGGTAGATCTTGGGTTACCACATTCTTTAGAGTATTTATACTAGGGGTATGATGGATTGTGTCCTCTCCTCGAGTGAGGTAGATCTTGGGTTACCACAATATTTATACTAGAGATATGATGGATTGTGGGCTCGCCTCGAGTGAGGTAGATCTTGGGTTACCACATTCTTTAGAGTATTTATACTAGGGATATGATGGATTGTGTGCTCACCTCGAGTGAAATAGATCTTGGGTTACCACATTCTTTAGAGTATTTATACTAGGGATATAAAGAATTGTGTCCTCTCCTCGAGTGAAATAAAACTTGGATTACCACATTCTTTAGAGTATTTATACTAGGGATATGATGGATTGTGTGCTCACCTCGAATGAGGTAGATCTTGGGATACCACATTCTTTACAGTATTTATACTAGGGATATGATTGATTGTGTGCTCACCTCGAGTGAAATAGATCTGGGGTTACCACATTCTTTAGATTATTTATACTAGGGATATGATGGATTGGGTGCTCACCTTGAGTGAGGTAGATCTTGGGTTACCACATTCTTTAGCGTATTTATACTAGGGATATGATGGATTGTGTGCTCACCTCGAGTGAAATAAATCTTGGGTTACCACATTCTTTACAGTATTTATACTAGGGATATGATGGATTGTGTCCTCTCCTCGAGTGAAATAGATCTTGGATTACCACATTCTTTAGGGTATTTATACTAGGGATATGATGGATATTGTGCTGACCTCGAGTGAGGTAGATCTTGGGTTACCACATTCTTTAGAGTATTTATACTAGGGGTATGATGGATTGTGTCCTCTCCTCGAGTGAGGTAGATCTTGGGCTACCACATTCTTTAGAGTATTTATGCTAGGGATATGATGGATTGTGGCCTCATCTCGAGTGAGGTAGATCTTGGGTTACCACATTCTTTAGAGTATTTATACTAGGGATATGATGAATATTGGGCTGACCTCGAGTGAGGTAGATCTTGGGTTACCACATTATTTAGATTATTTTTACTAGGGATATGATGGATTGGATGCTCACCTTGAGTGAGGTAGATCTTGGGCTACCACACTCTTTAGCGTATTTATACTAGGGATATGATGGATTGTGTGCTCACCTCGAGTGAAATAAATCTTGGGTTACCACATTCTTTAAAGTATTTATTCTAGGGATATGATGGATTGTGTCCTCTCCTCGATTGAAATAGATCTTGGATTACCACATTCTTTAGGGTATTTATACTAGGGATATGATGGATATTGTGCTGACCTCGAGTGAGGTAGATCTTGGGTTACCACATTCTTTAGAGTATTTATACTAATGATATGATGGATTGTGACCTCGCCTTGAGTGAGGTGATCTTGGGTTACCACATTCTTTAGAGTATTTATACCAGGGATATGATGGATTGTGTTCTCTCCTCGAGTGAGGTAGATCTTGGGTTACCACATTCTTTAGGGTATTTATACTAGGGATATGATGGATATTGGGCTGACCTCGAGTGAGGTAGATATCTTGGGTTACCACATTATTTATACTAGAGATATGATGGATTGTGGGCTCGCCTCGAGTGAGGTAGATCTTGGGTTACCACATTCTTTAGAGTATTTATACTAGGGATATGATGGATTGTGTCCTCACCTCGAGTGAAATAGAACTTGGGTTACCACATTCTTTACAGTATTTATACTAGGGATATGAAGAATTGTGTCCTCTCCTCAAGTGAAATAAAACTTGGATTACCACATTCTTTAGAGTATTTATAATAGGGATATGATGGATTGTGTGCTCACCTCGAGTGAGGTAGATCTTGGGATACCACATTCTTTACAGTATTTATACTAGGGATATGATTGATTGTGTGCTCACCTCGAGTGAAATAGATCTGGGGTTACCACATTCTTTAGATTATTTATACTAGGGATATGATGGATTGGGTGCTCACCTTGAGTGAGGTAGATCTTGGGTTACCACATTCTTTAACGTATTTATACTAGGGATATGATGGATTGTGTGCTCACCTCCAGTGAAATAAATCTTGCGTTACCACATTCTTTACAGTATTTATACTAGGGATACATGTATGATGGATTGTGTCCTCTCCTCGAGTGAAATAGATCTTGGATTACCACATTCTTTAGAGTATTTATACTAGGGATATGATGGATTGTGGCCTCATCTCGAGTGAGGTAGATCTTGGGTTACCACATTCTTTAGAGTATTTATACTAGGGATATGATAAATATTGGGCTGACCTCGAGTGAGGTAGATCTTGGGTTACCACATTATTTAGATTATTTTTACTAGGGATATGATGGATTGGATGCTCACCTTGAGTGAGGTCGATCTTGGGCTACCACACTCGTTAGCGTATTTATACTAGGGATATGATGGATTGTGTGCTCACCTCGAGTGAAATAAATCTTGGGTTACCACATTCTTTAAAGTATTTATACTAGGGATATGATGGATTGTGTCCTCTCCTCGAGTGAAATAGATCTTGGATTACCACATTCTTTAGGGTATTTATACTAGGGATATCATGGATATTGTGCTGACCTCGAGTGGGGTAGATCTTGGTTTACCACATTCTTTAGAGTATTTATACTAGGGGTATGATGGATTGTGTCCTCTCCTCGAGTGAGGTAGATCTTGGGTTACCACGTTCTTTAGAGTATTTATACTAATGATATGATGGATTGTGACCTCGCCTTGAGTGAGGTAGATCTTGGGTTACCACATTCTTTAGAGTATTTATACTAGGGATTTGATGGTTTGTGGCCTCATCTAGAGTGAGGTAGATGTTGGGTTACCACATTCTTTAGAGTATTTATACTAATGATATGATGGATTGTGACCTCGTCTTGAATGAGGTAGATCTTGGGTTACCACATTCTTTAGATTATTTATACTAGGGATATGATGGTTTGTGGCCTCATCTCGAGTGAGGTAGATCTTGGGTTACCACATTCTTTAGAGTATTTATACTAATGATATGATGGATTGTGACCTCGCCTTGAGTGAGGTATATCTTGGGTTACCACATTCTTTAGAGTATTTATACTAGGGATATGATGGTTTGTGGCCTCATCTCGAGTGCAGAAGATCTTGGGTTACCACATTCTTTAGAGTATTTATACTAGGGATATGATGGATATTGGGCTGACCCCGAGTGAGGTAGATCTTGGGTTACCACATTATTTATACTAGAGATATGATGGATTTTGTTCTCTCTTCGAGTGAGGTAGATCTTGGGTTGCCACATTCTTTAGAGCATTTATACTAGGGATATGATGGATATTGTGCTGACCTCGAGTGAGGTAGATCTTGGGTTACCACATTCTTTAGAGTAAGTATACTAAGGGTATGATGGATTGTGTCCTCTCCTCGAGTGAGGTAGATCTTGGGTTACCACATTCTTTAGAGTATTTATACTATGGATATGATAGATATTGTTCTCTCCTCGAGTGAGGTAGATCTTGGGTTACCACATTCTTTTGAGTTTATACTAGGGATATGATGGATTGTGTGCTCACCTCGAGTGAGGTAGATCTTGGCATACCACATTCTTTAGTGTATTTATAATAGGGATATGAAGAATTGTGTCCTCTCCTCCAGTGAAATAAAACTTGGATTACCACATTCTTTAGAGTATTTATACTAGGGATATGATGGATTGTGTGCTCACCTCGAGTGAGGTAGATCTTGGGATACCACATTCTTTACTGTATTTATACTAGGGATATGATTGATTGTGTGCTCACCTCGAGTGAAATAGATCTTGGGTTGCCACATTCTTTAGATTATTTATACTAGGGATATGATGGATTGGGTGCTCACCTTGAGTGAGGTAGATCTTGGGTTACCACATTCTTTATAGTATTTATACTAGAGATATGATGGATTGTGTTCTCTCCTCGAGTGAGGTAGATCTTGGGTTACCACATTCTTTAGAGTATTTATACTAGGGATATGATGGATATTGGGCTGACCTCGAGTGAGGTAGATCTTGGGTTACCACATTATTTATACTAGAGATATGATGGATTGTGGGCTCGCCTCCAGTGAGGTAGATCTTGGGTTACCACATTCTTTAGAGTATTTATACTAGGGATATGATGGATTGTGTGCTCACCTCGAGTGAAATAGATCTTGGGTTACCACATTCTTTACAGTATTTATACTAGGGATATGAAGAATTGTGTCCTCTCCTCAAGTGAAATAAAACTTGGATTACCACATTCTTTAGAGTATTTAATATATAGATCACTGTATCACACTCTACCACACTGTACACTTTGTTACATATAGATCACTTTATCACACTCTACCATACTGTACACATTGCTACATATAGATCACTCTATCACACTCTAGCATGCTGTACACATTACTACATATAGATCACTGTATCACACTCTAACATACTGTACACTTTATTACATAAAGATCACTGTATCACACTCTAAGATACTGTACACTTTGTTACATATGGATCGCTGTATCACACTACCATACTGTACACTTTGTTACATAAGGATGTATGTATCACACTCTACCATACTGTACACTTTGTTACATATATATCACTGTATCACACTATAACATACTGTACACATTGGTACATATGGATGTATGTATCACACTCTACAATACTGTACACTTTGTTACATAGAGATCACTGTATCACACTACCATACTGTACAGTTTGTTAGATATAGATCTCTGTATCAAACTCTGTCATACTGTACAGTTTGTTACATATAGATCACTGTATCACACTATCATACTGTACACTTTGTTATATATATATCACTGTATCACACTCTACCATGCTGTGCACGTTGTTACATATAGCTCACTGTATCACACTCTAACATACTGTACACTTTGTTACATACAAATCACTGTATCACGTTCTAACATACGGTACACTTTGTTACATAAAGATCACTGTATCACACGCTACCACACTACACATTACTACATATAGATAACTGTATCACACTCTAACATACTGTACACTTTGCTACAAATAGATCACTGTATCACACTCTACCACACTGTACACACTGCTACATATAGATCACTTTATCACACTCTAACATGCTGTACACTTTTCTATAAATACATCACTGTATCACACTCTACCACACTGTACACATTGCTACATATAGATTACTTTATCACACTCTAACATACTGTACATTTTGCTACAAATGTATCACTCTATCACACTGTACACATTGCTACATATATATATAACTTTATCACACTCTAACATACTGTACACTTTGCTACAAATATATCACTCTATCACACTCTACCATACTGTAGACTTTGCTACAAATAGATCACAGTATCACACTACACTTTGTTACATATAGATCACTGTATCACACTACACTTTGTTACAAATAGATGCCTGTATCATACTCTACTATACTGTACACTTTGTAACATATAGATCACTGTATCACACTACCATACTGTACACTTTGTTACATATAGATCACTGTTTCACACTCTAACATACTGTACACTTTGTTACATATATATCACTGTATCACACTACCATACTGTGCACTTTGTTACATATAGATCACTGTATCACACTCTACCATACTGTACAGTTTGTTACATATATATAGATCACTGTTTCACACTCTAACATACTGTACACTTTGTTACATATATATCACTGTATCACACTACCACACTGTACACATTGCTACATATAGATCACTATCACACTCTCACATACTGTACACTTTGTTACAAATAAATCACTGTATCACACTCTACCACACTACACATTGCTACATATAGATCAATCTATCACACTCTAACATACTGTACACTTTGCTACAAATAGATCACTGTATCACACTCTACCAGACTGTGCACATTGCTGCATTTAGATCACTTTATCACGCTCTAACATACTGTACACTTTGTTACATATATATCACTGTATCACACTCTACCATACTGTACACTTTGTTACATATAGATCACTGTATCGCACTCTAACATACTGTACACTTTGCTACATATAGATCACTGTATCACCCTCTACCATACTATACACTTTGTTACATATAGATCACTGTATCACACTCTACCATACTGTACACTTTGTTACATAGAGATCACTGTATCACACTCTACCATACTGTACAGTTTGTTCCATATAGATCACTGTATCACACTCTATCATACTGTACACTTTGTTACATATAGATCACTGTATCACACTCAAACATACTGTACACTTTGTTACATAAAGATCACTGTATCACACACTAACATACTGTACACTTTGTTACATAAAGATCACTGTATCACACGCTACCACACTGTACACATTACTACATATAGATCATTATCACACTCTCACATACTGTACACTTTGCTACAAATAGATCACTGTATCACACTCTACCACACTGTACACATTGCTACATATAGATCACTTTATCACACTCTCACATACTGTACGCTTTGCTACAAATAGATCACTGCATCACACTCTACCATACTGTACACTTTGTTACATATAAATCACTGGATCACACTCTAACATACTGTACACATTGTTACATATAGATCACTGGATCACACTCTACCATACTGTACATTTTGTTACATATAGATCACTGTATCACTCTCTACCATACTGTACACTTTGTTACATATAGATCACTGTATCACACTCTAACATACTGTACACTTTGTTACATGAAGATCACTGTATCACACTCTAACATACTGTACACTTTGTTACATACAGATCACTGTATCATACTCTACCACACTGTACACATTGCTACATATAGATCACTGTATCACACTCTAACATACTGTACACTTTGCTACAAATAGATCACTGTATCACACTCTACCACACTGTACACATTGCTACATATAGATCAATGTATCACACTCTACCATACTATACACATTGCTACATATATATCACTGTATCACACTCTACCACACTGTACACATTGCTACATATAGATCACTGTATCACACTCTAACATACTGTACACTTTGTTACATATAGATCACTGTATCACACTCTAACATACTGTATACTTTGTTACATATAGATCACTGTATCACACTCTAACATACTGTACACTTTGTTACATATAGATCACTGTATCACACTCTAACATACAGTACACTTTGTTACATATAGATCACTGTATCACACTCTAACATACTGTACACTTTGTTACTCATAGATTACTGTATCACCCTCTACTATACTATACACTTTGTTACATATAGATCACTGTATCGCACTCAAACATACTGTACACTTTGCTACAAATAGATCACTGTATCACAATCTAATATAATGTATGCTTTGTTTCATATAGATCACTGTATCACACTCTACCACACTGTACACATTGCTACATATAGATCACTCTATCACACTCTAACATACTGTACACTTTGCTACAAATAGATCACTATCACACTCTAACATACTGTACACTTTGCTACAAATAGATCACTGTATCACACTCTAACATACTGTACACTTTGTTACATATAGATCACTTTATCACACTCTAACATACTGTACACTGCTACATATAGATCACTGTATCACACTCCAACCTACTGTACACTTTGTTACATATAGATCACTTTATCACACTCTACCATACTGTACACTTTGTTACATATAGATCACTGTATCAAACTCTACCATACCATACAGTTTGTTATATATAAATCGCTGTATCAAACTCTACCATACCATACTGTACACTTTGTTATATATAGATCACTGTATCACACTCTAACATACTGTACACTTTGTTACACATAAATCACTGTATCACACTCTAAGATACTGTACACTTTGCTACATATAGATCACTGTATCAAACTCTACCATACCATACACTTTGTTACATATAGATCACTGTATCACATTATAACATACTGTACACTTTGTTACATATAGATATCTGTATCACACTCTAACATACTGTACACTTTGTTACATATATATATATTTGTATCACACTCTACCATAGTGTACACTTTGCTACATATAGATCACTGTATCAAACTCTACCATACCATACACTTTGTTATATATAGATATCTGTATCACACTCTACCATACTGTACACTTTGTTACATATAGATCATTGTATCAAACTCTACCATACCATACACTTTGGTATATATAGATCACTGTATCAAACTTTACCATACCATACTGTACACTTTGTTATATATATATCACTGTATCACACTCTAGCATACTGTACACTTTGTTGCATATAGATCACTGTATCACACTCTACCATACTGTACACTTTGCTACATATAGATCACTGTATCACACTCTAACATACTGTACTCTTTGTTACATATAGATCACTGTATCAAACTCTACCATACTGTACACTTTGTTGCAAATAGATACTGTATCACACTCTAACATATTGTACACTTTGTTACATATAGATCACTGTATCACACTCTAGCATACTGTACACTTTGTTACATATAGATCACTGTATCAAGCTCTACCATACTGTACACTTTGTTAGATATCACACTCTACCTTACTGTACACTTTGTTGCAAATAGATCACTGTATCACACTCTAACATACTGTACACTTTGTTGCAAATAGATCACTGTATCACACTCTAACATATTGTACACTTTGTTACATATAGATCACTGTATCAAACTTTACCATACTCTACACTTTGTTACATATAGATCACACTCTTCCACTATAACACTGGAGATCATTGGACAATAATACAGAAATTAAAACAGGTTCAAAATAATATGATTAATTACATCTACCTACCACCAGAACAAAGACCTATGGTAGCCGCCATTTTGACAAAACTGCATCAACTTTGTGGAACAACATACAACTCCAGCTAAAAACTGCTTTTAAATCGTGTCTAAAAACATATCTTTTTAAACAAGCTTTTCGTTTGTAAATATTCAATTTGACATAGACTTTTCTGGACTTTTATATGTATATGTAGATTATTGTTAATGATTTTATGATATCTTCAATTCCTACTTTGATACCTTGACTTCCTCTTTTCTGTCCCATTTTGGATCACCTCTCCCAACTCATTTATGCTTCAACCTCCCTTTACCATTTCTGCACCTACCATAATCCTGTGACATTCTTATTCCCTGCTCTCTCTCGTATCCCTTCTCCCAACTCCACCACCTCTTTTCTGCCTCAAACTCCTTATTGGCCTATTTCTGCACTCGCACCACCCCCTTTTCCATTTTATTTCTCCCGTCTGCTATCAACTGCATTCAAGATTATAATTATTTAATTTTATCATTGTTATATATATACATAGGGGTTACTGTTTTATGTTTTGCTACTTTTATCTAGTATTTTATGTTGTAAAGCGCCTTACGGTAATTTTTTAGATAGGACGCTATACACATTTTGGTATTATTATTATTATTATTATGTAAATAACAAAAATAATAACGGGACATTGTCATCTGAATTTAGCACTTGCATTACTCTGTGTATGAAAGGTGTCAAAATAAACGTAAGAGAAAGCTGAAGAGGCAACCGAGAGTGGATAATCCAGAGAAACTGACAACAAGGAGCACACAAGACACTTAACGAGGAAAAAACCAAAACAAAGCAAACAAAACACAACTATCGCGACTCCTACAGGCCTCTACATTAACATATTTTTTAACTTGTCCCTTCGGACAACTAACTAAAAAAAGTACTTGTCCGACTCAATCTTTTAGTTGTCTGAAAAAATTAATAAAAACTACAAAAACTAGAGAATAATTATCCAGGGCTCCCACTACTTTCAAATTAGAGGGAGAAGTGACTTCTCTTTCAGAGAGCTCACAGGGAGAAGTGGGAGAAAACAGAGAGAAGTGGGAAGACTTCTGGGAGAAGTAAATTGCGATTAATCGAAACATTGTTTTGCGACCCCTCTGACGTTACCCTGCCCAAATTTAGTAAATAGTTAAAGCTGCCTGAACTGATTTGTTCTGGGTTTTTTTTATTCATGACTACCTTAAGGACATATATTCAATGTCACATTTTTATTTCTGTCTACCTTGATTGGAGTCTTGCATACCAGTGATTTTTATATGTAATATTTGTCCATTTCAAAGGTTTCAATATTTCAATATTTCCCCAAAGTCTAAATCAAGTCCTCTATCGTATTTTGCACAAAAGACAAGTTTAAAATTGGCGCCAAATTGATATCCGATAATTTTTACCTGTCCGTTCCGGAGTGATTCTTGTTCGTATATTTCAAATATTGATATTTCCGTTCATTCAAGCGTTTCTGAGATTGCGACTTTAATTTTGTCAATGTCCTTGAACTTCATCAAAGCATGATAAATGATATCAATAAAAGAGTTTTGATTAGGCGTTTCACTTCAGTTTTAATCAAAATAAATTATGCACAAATTGGAGATCAAACGGGGCTCTTTTATACAACAAACCCAGTATTTTATACCAGTGGAAATAGATTTGTCCGTCGTACCGGCACGTTTGGGAATCTGATTTTTTCACTTGTCCGACGTCAGTTTTCACTGGTACCGGACAAACGTTAATGTCGAGGCCTGTCCTAGTGATACTGGTTCACACAACAGGCTCGACTTAATAAATGATCTTGTACAAACACACTATGTATGAAATAAGTTTATCTAACATAACATTTAAATAAAAACAAATTTTAAACAAAGAACAAGTATCGAAATAAGGGAGACTACATTTTATGTATGACATCATGCTATTTGTTGCCGTTCATTTTACTTTTCGATCACTTTCATTGTCACTGTACAATCGTCTGACAATGCTTTTTTTTTTAAATGTAGACAGTACGGTAGCCAGAAATATTGAAACTATGTATGGTGATGCAACACCTTGTATCTTTAATTTCAAAGAAAATGTACATAATGTTAGATAACGCTCTTTATCTTATATCAAGTGTTTTGGGTTTTTGTTCTTTGAATTAGTAGAGTAGAGATGGTAGAGAACCAATCCGAGCCGGACAAAATCCAAGTCATGTATTGGTCAAATAAGATATTAATGTATTTAGGAACGCTCATATCATCATAACCCCATAGGGTCGAGCTACTGGTGATTAAATTATACTCCACGATATATCTAAAATACTGCTAATGTTGGACTTAAGCACCAATCAATTGCTTATTTTCATTTTTATTATCGTTGTAGGATGACATTCTGGTAGAGGACACAGCAAGTTCGCTAAAATTTGACACTGCACCGCAGGAAGAATCAACCACGTTCGTTGAAGATGGTATGTACATGTATTATACTTGTTGCCAGATATCAACACATAATTGTCTTGTTAAATCTTACTATGGACCGTCAACCCTGAGATCGTATGATAATTGATTTCTAATATTTACATCTAATTATAGATTGAGTATTTATATGACTAATAGACGAACGCATAATACCAAAGTCCGAGGAAAGTGTCAATAACTGTAATTGTAATTGTTAGGCGTTGTCATTCTTGGTCTTTTTCGAGACAAATTTTGAGACCCCAAACTCCCCTTTTCTTTGTTCAGAGCTCCAGATAATTTTCAAGTCCAAAGGGTAATTACCCCCTAGTTTTGAAAATGATCCGTATTTGCATATTTCCTTTGCACTGTTGTACTCTCTACTTCAGAAAAGATTGCGTACATGTACACTTTTAAAATTATGTTGGACACAAATGTTATTCAATAAACACAGGATGCAAGTGAAATGTATATCTCTGTTTAATTTGACCCGATTGTGTCATGTTTTTAATAAAATGTTGTAAATATTTAGTTTTTTGCTCGTCGACTCCGGCAGTGTTCTTAACTAAACGCATTTATTTGTAATATTGACCGCGATTGGATGATTCATCCTAAACATCCAATCAGATCTCTTTTGACATCGATGCTTAGAAAGGCAAACATTCGGTACCCCTCGGATGTATACACTTTCTCTTTCGAAAAGTATAAAGAGAAGTAATTACGGGCAATTTCTCAAAGTCAAAAATGAATTGTTTATGTACACGATGTATTATCGTCAACAGCGTACAAGTACGCTCCGAATTTAGAAAGTTTGCTTACACAGCAATATGTATGCGTAAATGTACACTCTGATCTGATAATACAAGCGTTTTTACTCGTTTTCATTGCGTAAAAAACGCAAATACGCAGCTTATCTGGAGCTCTGTTTGTTACTATCAAATTATCCATCCATACCAAATTACAGTGCCACCTTTGACCTATGTGATTTATTATGTTCAGAACTCGTGTCGCCATTAACAACTACCTATGCAATCAGTGCCTATCACCACTGATATTGTGAGTTCGAATCTCGATCAGGGCGAGGTGTACAACATTATGTGATAAAGTTTGTCAGTGAGTTGTGACAGGTCGGTGGTTTACTCCGGATTCCTCCACCAAAAAAACTGATCGCCACGATCACTACAAAGTCAAGAGAGTCTGAACAGACCAGTTTTTGTACTAGATAGTCTGAACAGAGTCTTAACATTACTGAACATGTACTGAACAGATTCTGAACAATACTGAACATTACTGAACATGGACTGAACAGATTCTGAATAATACTGAACATTACTGAACAGATTCTGAACAATACTGAACATTACTGAACAGATTCTGAACAATACTGAACATTACTGAACAGATTCTGAACAATACTGAATATTCTGAACAGAGTCTGAACATTACTGAACAGAGTCTGAACAGATTGTGAACATTACTGATAATTCTAAACATAGACTGAACAGATTCTGAACATTACAGAACATTACTGAAAATACTGAACATTCTGAACATGGACTGAACATTGCTGAAAATTCTGAACAGATTCATTTTTCATTAAATTTTTCATTTTCTCTATTAAATCAATATATTTTATTTCATTTTCATTAGATTTTAACTAAATATAGAAAGTGATATTTCACTAATTATTTTTTTTAATTAAATTACAACTATGTTATTTCATTTTTCATTAAATTTGACATTTTCTTTATTTGAATCTTTCTTCTTGAATCAATATATTTTACTTCATTTTCATTAGATTTTAACTAAATATAGAATGTGATATTTCACTAATTAATTATTTAAAAAGAATTAAATTAGAACAACTATATTATTTCATTTCTCATTAAATTTGACATTTTCTTTATTTCAATCTTTCTTAAATCAATATATTTTATTTCATTTTCATTAGATTTAGAAAGGGATATTTCACTAATTATTTTTTTTAATTAAATTACAACAGCTATATTATTTCATTTCTTATTAAATTTGTCATTTTCTTTATTTCAAAGTTTTCTTCTTAAATCAATAAATTTTACTTCATTTTCATTAGATTTTAGCTAAATATAGCATGGAATATTTCACTTATTAATTACTTTTAAACAATTAATTAAAAACCTTTAAGTGGCCCCAATTTAAGTGCTAAAACAACAATCTACACTATAGACGTTTTCAGAAATCGGTGATTACCTAGTTATCGTTCGTGGACGCTAGGTGGCGTTACTATTGTCCGCCATTAAGAAAGTGTAACAATCGGTTGTTTACACTAGTTACGATTAATCAGTATTCATAATTGGATTAGATAAACACGCTTCAGTTGATATTTTATGGCTTATTCCCGTGGTTCAAAATTAAAGAATTAGCCATTTTGCCAGATGTGGGCTAACAGATCGATCTGTAGCTATTCAGATTTTAACCTTGCTTATGTGGCCAAATTTCAATATAAAACAGGCTATGCAAAAAAAAACACAAAAAAACCGGTCGGTATGGAAACCCTCAACACACATGTTTTTACTAACGGTATATATTTTGTACAAAAGAACTAAGTTCCCTTCGAATGTTGTCTTCACTTCACAAAGTCGCATATTTTTAGGATGTAGGGAGCACTTATGCAATTGACCAAAAAATCAATCATTTGCACACTTGATAGAGTAGCAAATATGCGGAGGAATAATATTCCTTCCGTATGCGGTATAGGATAACATAGGAAAAAAAACTGAGTTAGATGTTGTCTTAAATGAAAGTTTAAATACTATAAACAAAGGAAACAGGAATAAAGTGAGCAGTGTAGGAATTATTGTTTTTCATGTAATAATTAACAATTTACAAAGAGGTATCACATTTCTGTAGATAAATCTTGATTCTGTAAGAAGTAAAAATGAACGACATGATGTCCTGCAACAAAATTTGGCGATTTTTTTTTCTTTTAGTAAAAAACTAAAAGAAAAAAAAATAATTCAGTTATATATACACTCCGACAAAAGTTAAGCACCACCCTATATTTTTATCGATATATTTTTTTACATCAATACTGTTAAAACAATAAAATAGATATCACCATTTTTCTTACACTTCTTAAAAGACTACACCAAGGGCTCTAAAATTAACAATCTACGAAGTATTTATCATCCTGAAAGACGTGACTATGACGTGGCAAAAATGGGGTTCAAAACAGGCGCTGGAAAAACGTAAAACCAGTTTGTCTTTGATGGAAGTTTTTAACATTGCATTAAAATGCAGTCTTCAGATTATAAGAACTTTTAAATGCATCTATTGTGCATATGTGTAAGGCATAAAAATAAATAACGAGTATATCCACCGCGTTTATTGTGAAGTTCTGTAACACACCTCGTCATGCTACGCACAAGACGCCTAAGCCGTTCTTGGGGGAACTGTTGCCACTCCTGTAAGATAGCAGTTCTTAATTCGTCAATATTTTGACATTTTGGATTGTGTTGGTTAATTTTTCGGCCAATAAAGTCCCATACATGCTCTATAGGGTTCATGTCTGGCGATATCGCAGGCCATGGAATTGTCTGAACAGCCTCTTGCTGTAAAAAATGTTGTACAATTCGGGCTCTATGTGGCCTAGCGTTGTCGTCCATGAACATTGGCCTGTCAGCCAATGCATAATTGTCAAAATGGGGGATTATGCGTGGAGCGAGCACATTGTCACGGTATTTTTGGCCTGTCAGATTACCATCAAGAATGTACAGTCCAACTTACAGTCCAAGGAAAAACAATCCCAGACAGTTACACCCCCACCCCCAAAAGCAGTTGTGCCCAAAATGTGGTTGTCCTGAAATGAAGTGTTTCGTTGGCGCCAAACCCTTGCACGACCGTCGGTAGGGCGTAACAAAAAACGACTTTCATCAGACCAGTGGACCCGTCTCCATGTGCGAATAGTCCACCCCAAATGATCATGTGACCAGTCAAATCGAGCATGGCGATGATGTAATGTCAACTGTGGACGTTTTATGGGTCGTCGTGCTCGCATTCCCTGATGGTGGATGCGTGTGCTAATGTGGCCTCCAAACGCTAAATTACCACGAAGTGCACCAGCTGTACTGAACGGCCGTTGCCGCTCCCGTCTGGATATGAGCCGGTCCTCTCTCGGTGTCGTTTTGCGAGGTCTACCTGCACGTGGACGGTCGGTAACTTTCCCCGTTTGACGAACATGCTGTATCAGTCGTACAATGCTGGAATGGTTAACCCTGAAGTGGTATTGTTGAACCTAGGGGGCTCAGTGTATGGTGTGTGAGTTTTGGTTAACAAACTCAATCTATATAACTTGGTAGTAGTTTACACCATTGGTAGCATGGCTGGTCTAATGCACTGGTTTTATCCAAAGGATAACAGTTTATTATGACAACAATTATATAGGTTCTTAAACAAAGCGATTTATTATGTTCAAGTGTAATAATATATTCAAGTACAACAATAATATAACTTCCCCGTGAGCGATAATAATAAATATGAGGTCCCCCCTATGGAATTGTCGGTCGTCATAAAGTCGTAGTAAAACATCTAGGTCAAGATGAAATACGTGTAAATAAAATGAAAACGTACTGGTAATGTACAGATATCCTGGTTACGGATTTAACGTCTCTTTTGGTTTAAACTGGTCATTCTATGGTGTCAATAGTAGTTGCTGTCTGGTATGTTCGCTGCCGTCTATGATTGTTGGGTGGTCGCTCCTGTGGCGTGCAAACAATGCCCTTTTATATCTACGCGGACTCCTCAATTTTGGCTGTGGCGTGAATCGTCGTCGTTGATTGGTCCGTTCTTACGGAAGTTCCCACGGTAATTATATCCGTTAACAGGGCTGCAAACCGGGCCACATAAAGTGTGAGATAACACACATGCGCATTAAATTACACACAGGATACACATGGCGGAAAGTATAAGCATCTACATCTACATAGTTTGTCATGTCAAGATGAAAGGGAAAAACGGGCTTAATAAAGCTTACCCTTATAGAAACCAAGCCCTAGTACAATATATAAACCTAGCATGAATCAATGAAAAAGGTAAGAGAATGTGACACAAGGTTTATAAGGAGAACAAAACATTGGGAAGTTGTCGTAGGCCCCCCTTTTCCAGTTTTGGTCAAACAATGAGAACGAACTCTGTCCTAACTACATATTTCCCATATAATATAACAACAATTTACATACAATAAATATTCGCGATCACGATACCTGAAACAAGAAGTGTTCATTCAATCACATCACAGTCGCGACAGTTACTCAAGGCACCGGAATATGGCACGGTATCAACAACAAGAACAAAGTGAAAATGTGCCAGAGTAACGAGAATAAATAAAAGTGTCATATATGGGTACCTCGAATTACCGAAATCCCCAAATTTTACCGAAATCCCCCTAGATATTACCGAAATCACCATCAGATCTTCTGAAATTTCTTTCAGATGGAAAGATATAACATTATTCTAGTGTTTTATACAAATTTCGTTGTGTATGTGCACAGTAGGAACGATTTATCACAAGCGAACAGGTAGTATCAAAATAAATAGGGCCAAAATAAAGGGATGTAACTCTTGTATTTATCAAAGTACTAAAAATCCTCCCATTGATGGGGTTTACTTCTATCCTCACACAGATACAGATACAAATTTTATTTAAAGTCGGAGTATAAAAACATACAACAAAAGCCTCAAAGTTCTCAACAAGGAAAGAATGGAAAAGGACAGCATGTGTTCGGACTCTTATTAGCAGCCTTGAGAGGTGGTGCAAAACACACTATATCATCAGCATTGATCAAGCCTTCATCTCCGAAAATTTCCTCCAAAAGCGATTCCCTATCGTTCTTATCAATGCAATCGTCTATTAGTTGTTGCTTTACGTTTTGTCTCGAATGTCTTATGCACAGAAAATGACCGGCTTCTGGAAAAGTTGATTTGATGGCATTTACCAAAGCTTTTTCTTCGTCTGATCCAATTGTTAACTGATTTGTACTGGCTCCAAAAAGTTTAATTTTCAAATGATGGAAAAAATGAGTAAATTTATGGAAGTCACTATTGTCATGAATAAAAATCGGGCCCAAAAATATCGGTGGTTCGCCTGTTGTTTCCATTTTTACTGATGTTTGTTTATAACAAGATGCCGTGACATGCATATCACACAGGTTGAATGTCTTGTCGATGCCTAAAATTGATTGTCCAGTACAACACATACTCCTAAGATCTTCTAATTGTTTCTCTGAATATAATACAATGGAGCCACCATCTGCCAACATCTTGTCGATTTCATTTATGTGGTCTGCTATGCTTGCTCTGCTCAAGTAGTGTCCGATCTCATCTAATCCGAATATCAGGTAAAGAGTGATTATGTAATAATTGGTTATTTGTAGGTTAGATGATTAATAAATGGATATAATTAAGGCCAATTAAGAATGAACTGATGAGTTCACTAAATTTCTCATCAATTGAATATCTTTATGTCCCAAGCGTAGTGCCCAAGCTCATCAAGCTAAAATCTAATTTCTCAAATGTAATCAAAAGAATCAAAAGAAAGTTGGTATTTTTGAAGTACCGACTATTCCTAAGCAACAAAAACTGATCATTTTTATCCAAAACTATAATAGTGCTACGTCGTAATAATGGGTAAACGTAAACTAGAGTTTTCGTCTCCATCACATTCAAATTTAACCAAGTTGTCAGCATTTGGCTTTAGTTCCTAATTCAAGTAACGTTGTCAGTGAAACTTCTTCAAGTCCAAAACCTTCGTCAAGTAATAAAGGTGCATCTACTAATGTAACTCCATGTTCTAATTTGACGTAGAAAGAAATCCAAATTGACATCAAATTATAATAAAACACTTGAAAACAATAATTATCGTTTTAGATGAGTATTGCTTTTATAATGAACATGATGCTTTTAAGTCCCTATGTTTAACGTTAGATGCAAATTATGCAAATCCGCTGGTCAGTTCTCGGAAATTGGGTCACAGTAGTTTCCAGGAAATGTACCTATTTTTAGCTTTCTTTGACCGCAAATAACCCAACCGTTTTAGAAGATTGACGAATATATTATAAAATACATTGTATGTTTTATTGATTTAATTTTTATTTGAATTTTGACAGTTAGAATTTTTCGGGCATCGTGTATACAAATGTACCTATTCGTGATCTCAACTTTACAAATATTACCGATACCGGCAAACTAGCTATCCTATTTTTGTTTTTCATTAAAAGAACAGGGTACTCTTAGTTGGTTTTGCTTGTTTATACATGGAAGATGACGATTTTTTGTTATATAAAGACATATTGTTTATTGTTTAAATGACAATTATTTTTATTTGTTCCAATGTTTGACATAGTTCGTCTCGTACGATAGTTCATTTTATGCTCATTTTTGGTCACCTAGTCCATGCGTGTGGCGTTTCCTAAGGAACCGACCATTTAACTTGAAGGGGGGTTATGGTTTTTTGTTTCGTTCAGAATTTTTTTTGCAGACAACACAAAAGTTTGAATATTTATTTTTTTTGTCGCACGAAGCGCGAATTTTTTTTCCAGAATTTAACATTAGGTTATATGACAAAAACTCTGAATCAGATTATTTTTTTTTCCTCAACCAAAATCAGCAACATTGGGAATCAGAATATTTTTTTAGAAAAAAACCATAACCCCCCCCCCCCCTTCAAGTTAAATGGTCGTTCCCTAACTTATTACGATGTATACTTGCAAAAATGACTAAGAAATCGACTCGATAGAAAGTGAAACCATAATTTGACTTCAATATTGGAGAATTGGCGATAAAAAATTAAGATTGACGATTTTTTTGGCTCCAAGATTTTTGGAGCCAGAGCAACCCCTGCATCTTTACGTTCCTTTTTCTTATCAGTGTATTTTTTGTCGTGTACCTGCTTTCGACTGCTGGGGCCACTAAGTTTGTCATGTTTCAGTACTAGTTTGTTGTAAACTTTTAATGGATTTTCACGTTTTAGCATATCAGACATTTCGGTCATCACACTTGCTGGTGTTCTTATATATTCTGTCCCTTCTTTTCCATTTCCATGTTGTGACAATCCAGGAAATTTGCCAAAATATTCAACTAATGCAATACTTTCACGTGCTCCAATTCCTAACCAGGATACGCGCCTCCTATAAGTTGCATCTTTTTTCAAAACGGAAAAATTTCGCACAAGTTCAATAACATTTTCAGGTTGAGACTCAATAGGAGTGAATGTTTTTTTGCCTTTCACTTTCTTTGCATCACAGAATTTATCACCTTTTTTGTATACTGCTTTCAATTTGCCGTCGGGTAAAGTCATAAAATAAGTCCGTGGTGAAGATCCTTTACTAGAGTCCCATATTTCACAATCGTCAGAAAAACTACTGCGTTGACCTTTATCTCTACTGACCAAGTTCCTGTCGTTTTTAACCATAAAAAATACATCACTTTTTGTCCCTTCTGGTATTTTGTTGTGTGACTCCGAATATTTATAGGTTGTCAATAAATCGATTACGTCTTCAGTTTCCAAGAATTGTTTCGAAAGGCATCCGTTTGATAATGGGTGAACGTCGTCGGTTGTGTCTATGAAATTTGTAATGGATCCGTCAAACGAAAATTGATTTTAATTGCATGTAATTATTTAATGTTTTATAAAGGAAACTATCATAATTAATCAGTATTAATCTAGTTTCAAAATTATAAGAAAGTTAATCAGTAATATGCGAGCTTAAGCGAGCTCTTTATGGTATAAAATGTGTACTTAGGATTTTTTAACAAACATGGTTGAACATATTGTCGAAGAAAACAAAATTCTACGTTTTGTAAACACCGGTTTCCGGGTAACACACTAACACACTCAACTAATGAAGATCTTCTTAACATAAAGCGCAAATGTGATCCTGAAGTCTCGTACCCTCTCTCGTACGTCCGTTACCACTTAAACCCGGAACCCGTGTGTAATACAAGTCATTTTGCTAGCTTGTTTTACTTATATTGATATTTTTTAATTTATTAAATCTCTTCTGACATACTGACAAGAATTTTTGTTTCTACGCGGAAGTTAACTTTTGAGATTTCGTAAGGAACGATAACTCGAATAAAGGAACGACAGCTCGATTGAATGAGACTAGATTCGGCCCTAAAAAAAATCGTCCCCAATATATCTCGGCCCAAAAAATCTCGACACTTTTTGATGAAATTGCCAGATAATTTTCAGATGCGCGAGCATTCAAGGCCGTGCCGGTTTCATATTAATATATGATAACATAAAGTTAATTAACTTTAACTAACCCAAACATTCATTAAAGCACACAATAGACGAATTGTAATATGCGAGCTTAAGCGAGCTCTTTATGGTATAGAATGTGTACTTAGGATTTTTTAACAAACATGGTTGAACATATTGTCGAAGAGAAAAAAATTCTACGTTTTGTAAACACCTGTTTCCGGGTAACACACTAACACACTCAACAAATGAAGATCTTCTTAACATAAAGCGTAAATGTGATCCTGAAGTCTCGTACCCTCTCTCGTACGTCCGATACCACTGAAACCCGGAACCCGTGTGTAATAAAAGTCATTTTGCCAGCTTGTTTTACTTATATTGATATTTTTTAATTTATTAAATCTCTTCTGACATACTGACAAGAATTTTTGTTTCTACGCGGAAGTTAACTTTTGAGATTTCGTAAGGAACGATAACTCGAATAAAGGAACGACAGCTCGATTGAATGAGACTAGATTCGGCCGAATCTAGTCTCATTCAATCGAGCTGTCGTTCCTTTATTCGAGTTATCGTTCCTTACGAGAGAGGGTACGAGACTTCAGGATCACCTTAGCGCTTTATGTTAAGAAGATCTCCATTAGTTGAGTGTGTTAGTGTGTTACCCGGAAACCGGTGTTTACAAAACGTAAGGAACGATAACTCGAATAACAAATACAAAACGTAGAATTTTTTTTTCTTCGACAATATGTTCAGCCATGTTTGTTAAAAAATCCTAAGTATACATTTTATACCATAAAGAGCTTAAACTCGCATATTACCTATGGTATTTTTAAGTACTTTGATAAATACAAGAGTTACATCCCTTTATTTCCGCCATATTGATTTTGATACTACCTGTTCGCTTGTTGATAAATCTTTCCTACTGTGCACATACACAACGAAATTTGTATAAAGCCATCATAAAACACTATAACAATGTTTTATCTTTCCATCTGCAAGGAATTTCAGAAGATCTGATAGGGATTTCGGTAATATCTAGGGGGATTTCGGTAAAAATACGGGGATTTCGGTAAAATTTGGGGATTTCGGTAATTCGAGGTACCGGTCATATATGCATACATACAAACAATATTATCTCCTATGCCTTACACCCTATTCGTTACAGTATGCCACCCTTCTATGGTTAAAACCACCGTTATGCATGCCAACAGCTTGCCACCTTTCTGGTATGGTTAATTTTCGCCGCACCATACCAAACCAATAGAAAATGAAACTTAAAACTCTACACAAAAAAAAACAGCTTTCGTTCGCAAACACAAATGTTGAAAAGTATACGTGGCACTTTACACACCCTGTCATATACACATAATTAAAATTTGATCAATAACCTGTTTCACAGGTAAGTAAGTATGTGTGTATAGCTAACGAAAACAGCAAACCGATTTGAAATAAGTTTATTATTAGAAAAGATATTATTGAAACAAGTCAGGTGGTGCTTAACTTTTGTCGGACTGTATATATTTTTATCATTTTTAACCCTTTGTGGGAAGGGGGTAGAGTTTAACTGTCATATTGCAAATCAAATACATTTAAGAATCAACCCAATACATAAATTAAATTTTTGTGTTTTAGTGATGTCTTTGCTGTAACTTGTTATGCAATACACAGTTAACTATCAGTTATAATGATAGTTATCTTTCTACAATATGAATTTAACACCTTGTTGCAAAATGACACGACTGTCTATTCCCCTAAGTGCCAAACCCGGGAAGCATCGCATCGCTGTTGACACGGTCAAACTTCAGCAGACTACAAGTCTAGAAAGCGCTACCACTTCCTTAACACGTCAATATTAAATTTTAATTAATCTTCAAAAACATATAAAATTAAAGAATAAATCAATATAAAACTATGAAATCCTAGCAAAGAAATTTAAAAAAGAAGACAAATAGGGTGAAAAATGCCCGTCCGGTTCACGTATCTGAAACCTAGGAGCAAATAGTTATATTAGATTCCTCATGAAACTTTTTTTTCAGATAAAGAAATTCAGATATTCAGATGTTTTAATTTGATAAAACTTAAATTCCTTTTCATCTTCACTACAGATCCCTATAAAGAAATTGACCGACAAAAAGTTTTAATTTGTTTTACAATTTAACAAACAAAAAATAAATAAAATAAAACAGAATTGAAAAATGCACCTTAAGATGTCACATTCAAAGTTAAGTTCTTTCTTATAAGTTAGGCACACTTTTTATCATTATTACTTCACTTTAAATCGTATAGTAATAATTTCAAAAAGCGTATATTATAATTTATATATTTACTTTTTAATTTCATACAAAATATTAATTTGATTACCCCTTTTTTTCTTATGCTTGAAAAGCAACAAAAAAAACAAAAAAGAAAAAAAAGTGCATGCATATTTTTTTTTATCAAGTAGGATTTATACTGATTTTGTATGGGGAAAATAACGGTAATTAAAAAAAAAAAAAAATACCAGGTAATTTATTTGTTGTCATATCATTGTCATTATATCTCTGTTTACAAATCACTTCACAGCAGGTGTTATCATTGAATTTCAAGCTGAAATAACAGTATATTGTGACACCTGTACTAGAGAAACCATAAACCAAGAGAACATAAGATTTTTACACTTTACTAATGGCGGACACACTCGAAAGTCGATAATGGCCGCGCCCATGTTTTTAAGAATAAAAAGGTCTATAAGTAAGTATTTAAGTAAGAGCAAAATAATTTTATTGACCTGTATATCATAAAACAGTATGGTATCAATTGTCAATTATTTGAATGATCTTTATTCTCATAAACTATACTAAGTTACCAGTGCTAAGTTACAGAGAAGATGTACAACATATAAACACAAATTTTAAAGTACATGTACAGGAACAAAATATCTTTCCTAACCTGCATCCAGTTTATTTAAATATATTAGAGAGGTGTCATAACCCTGCATGGATTCTGCTGAAAATTCTAAACAGATTACGAACATTATAACTAGATATAGAATGTGATATTTCACTAATTAATTATTTTAGAAAATTTAAATTAGAACAACTATATTATTTCATTTCTCATCAGACTGATTTCTCATTAAATTTGACATTTTCTTTATTTCAATCTTTCTTCTTAAATCGATATATTTTACTTCATTTTCATTAGATTTTAGCTAAATATAGAATGTGATATTTCATTTATTAATTATTTAAAAAAAAAATTACAGCAAGTATATTATTTCATTTCTTATTAAATTTATCATTTTTTTTTTATCAAATTTTTCTTCTTGAAATATCACATGCTATATTCAGTTAAAATTTAAGGAAAATGAAGTAAAATATATTGATTTAAGAAGAAAAATTTGATATAAAAAAATGACATTTAATTTCTTATTAGATTTGTCTTTTTTTTCAAGGATTTATATAGTATTATATAAATCCTTGCTTTTTATCTCAAATTTTTCTTCTTAAATCCAGGGTCTTAAATCAATATATTTTACTTCATTTTCATTAAATTTTAAATGAATATAGCATGTGATATTTCAAGAAGAAAAATTTGATAAAAAAAATGACAAATTTAATAACAAATGAAATAATATAGTTGTTGTAATTTAATTTTTTCAAATAATTAATTAGTGAAATATCACATTCTATATTTAGTTAAAATGTTCATAATCTGTTCAGAATTTTCAGCAGAATCCATGCAGGGATATGACACCTCTCTAATATATTTAAACGGGATGCAGGTTTATCAATTGGCAATTGATACCATACTGATTTATGATATACATGTCAAAAAAATCATTTTGCTCTTACATACTTACTTATAATGTAGATTGTTGTTTTAGCACTTAAGTTGGGGCCACTTAAAGTTTTTTAATTATTTTTTTAAAATGTAATTGATAAGTGAAATATCCCATGCTATATTTCAGTGCCTGAAATGGACGGTCGCCCAGTCGCCAAATGCGACTAATATCTTATTCGGGCGACCAAAAGCTGCTCCAAATTAGGTAGTCACTGGCCCAACAAAAAGCGTTTGGGCGATTGCCTAAAAGACCGTTAAAAATTGTTGTTTTACTGAAACCGGACATATTTTACTGTAACTTCAACGGTAGATAACTCTTCTGTTCTAGTCGAAAACAGTTTGTTACGAGCACAGCGATTGGTCCAAATACATTTGTGTAGCCAATGAATACACAGCTAATGTAATTTACTGTTCTCCCCAATTATGTATTTTTATCGAGCCAATCAATACACATTTTCATGTAATACACAAGTATTCACTAAATATTAGAAAAGAAACATGTTTTTTTGTTTCTTTATGATTTAATTATTAAAATTGTTAACTTTCACGGACGAAGTGGAAAGTTGTGAACAATAAAGAGAATTCTGTCAACTTGTAATGTTTGAGATCTGGTATCTTCCACGGTTCGGAAATTTATTCATTCAATCTGCTGCAAAATGTACATGTACTAATTTCATTTTACAGAAATCGGAAACCTTTTGGTGTCAATCCTTAGGTAATCATTGAACAACTTTTCCCCAACAATGGAGAGAAAATCGTTGACAGTAATGTCAAACTACGGAAACTAGCTGGCCTGTCACTTCTTTTAAACTTTTCATAGTTCATCTCTATACGTACACGGCTACGTTTTAATGACAATTGGGAGTGTTTTCTTTTTTGGAACCAGAACTTTTGTTTACAAATTAAAAAAAAAATAACAGGAAAAGTTAACAGTTGTTTATATAACAGAAAATGACAGCACCGTTTGTTATTTCAACAAAGTGAGATACTTGTTTGGAATGAATAACCAACTGACATTACCCCGAACTGAGAGGTTATTTTACTTTAAAATCACTTCTTCATAGTGGATTGAAACAAGTGATGTCACTCTTCACTTTGGGGAGTGCAAGAGCGGTCCTTGTAGTGGCATTAGTCTACTCTTTTCCGGATGTCTTTAATGTGATCATGGCATTGATCTCCCCTTACACAAACCAGCCTTTTATTGTCCCCATCCGACGGACTAGCATCGTTTCTTGAGACCACCCTAGCCAATGGCGTCAAGGTTGTCGAAAAGGTTATACATGTAACAAGTAAATTCAGGTTTCATTTGATAGCAATATATGCATTGGAGTGTTTTCGCAATTTCAGCTGCACACCCGTTACTGTACCAAAATTACCTTGAAGAGCCCCAACTCCTGTGAAACTAGTGAAAGAATGAATTTTAATGTTATTGATAAAAAAAACAATTAACCTGAAAACTGTTTATATTTTGATATCTGATGTCTTTTTTTCATAAAAAAAATGTCACAAAATTTATGGGCCACCATTATGTCATTTGGGCCAGTGACTCTAATATTTTACTGGCCCAAAAAAAAAATTTCGGGCCAGCCTAAGGCTGGCCTCATTTCAGGCACTGGATTCATCAACGATTTATACCCCGAAAATTAATCTGATTACATCATAAAATTTGTACCTATAAATTAGAACAATAAATTTCTGTTATATTTTTTTACAGAAAATCTGTAGGACACGTACCTTTGGCTTATTATGAAATTTTAAATTTTGCAAATTTTCTTAAGTTTCATGCAGTTTTAACCAAATATATAAAATATAATTTTTTCAATATTTGGATGCTAGTCCTTATAATTTAGTTGCATGCAAAAGTTCACAAAATTCCAACAGATCCAGGGCCCGGGTGGGTCGTTGGATCTAACAGCTCATACAAGCCTATTACCAATACGGCGTGGGTTCGCGCCCAGCTTTGTAAATTACAAAAAGGGTGCACTTGACTCGCAGCCGCAAGTGATAAAGTTTACCAGTTGCTTGCACAGGGTCAGTGGTTCTCTCCGGCTTCCTCCACCACTAAAACTGGTCGCCATGATATAGCTGAAATACTGCTGAAAGTGGCGTTAAAACACCAAAAATCTAATCAAATCAACCAACAGATCCCCCATTTATGGACATCTTACATTACGACATTTCAGACTTTACAAAGTTCACTCATATTTGTTGACTGTTTTAAACAGGTTCAACGGTATATATATAAAAAATTAATTGGCTCAATATTAAAGTTTTGAAGAATGCTACATCATCAAAATCAATCATCTTTATTTGTATACATTTATCATAAAATGTTCTCAGTTATTTAATGTATCATAATGATTAAATCAATAAATGATGTCCGACAGAATTTTAATATCTGTTTCGTATTAAAAGTCAATTGTCTCCTCTGCCACCACCACCTATCCTTTCTGGTGCAAACTTCAAGAAATTGGCCGCACATTCGGTAATTTTTCCCTCATCTGTGTTATGACACGTCAGAAGAACTTCTGAAAATAAAAATTTCTAATATATACCTGAACTAACAAGTTAATGAGTTTATTGAAGTTTAATACACATTTGGTTTAAGTGAATAGTTTCTGTTGCACTCAAATAATCACAAGTTGAAATGTTAGTCTTTATATCTGAAACATATCTGAGTTCACATAATATCCAATTTGTTCTCATTTCTTTAATGTGTGTGCCAACAAAATTGAAAAGACTAGGTACACAAGACTGCTGCTACTGTAGTTACCTTAGTCTTTAATCTGTATATTGTTTATTTGGATTTCTTCGCATGTATATTTGCAGTTTACTTTTAAGGACAAAATAAAGCACCATGTAAATTTCACTGCTACCGTTTAAAATTCACTACAAGTACCCCCTCCCTTCCTAAGAAATGTTTTAATAATTTTAATATTTGCAGTGTCACAATCAATTATTAGATTATCAAATTAAATGCTAACTTTTTATAAGATATACTTATTAAAGATTTTACTTGAAGAACATCACAATCAAAATGAAAAGAATAAAACTTTGTAAATACTATTACTTAAGTAAACTCTTGAAAATCATAAAAAAATTACAATCTTTAATAATAATCACAAACCTTTGATTAGTTTACATAAGCATGACTTTACAAAAGGGAATTTATCCGTCTTGCCCTTTATGTTCATCCCGGCCATCAGTCCATTACTCATGCATCTGAAGAAAGAAAATCAAATACACAATGTATTATCAAAACTATTCCATGGAATTATACTGCGTTAAAATTGGATTGGTATATTACTGACTGTAAACACAAAATGGACAGGATTTAACTAATAGCTATAATGGTTACTGTAACTCCCATTCCCTTGGAATGATATTGCAAATATGTATTATTCTACACCTTTAGCAAACTTGACTAAGGAAAAAAACAAACAAATAGCCTTCTTTGTGCAGACAACTGTTTGTCACACTCTTTTCTTAGATACTGAAATTTGATTTGTGACCTAGTATAATTTCTGTTCTCAAGTAAAATTCTTATTTTGACTATTTAAAAGTTTTCTATGTACAATGTATTAAGCGAGTGATGTTAAACACAGCAAGTTATAATTATTGTTAAGCAATCAACATACCTTGACATGGCCTTTTTAAGATGATTTTTAAATTCACTCCCTCCAATCTCGGTTATCAGCTGTTTCTGTAAGAAAAAAATGTGATGCCATTGATAGAACTGCACTTTTATATTGTTTTGTACTTTGTAGATGGCTTGTGCCAGTTTTAAAAACACAAAACGTGTTTCACACAATCAGTGTGAACATGGCCTGTGTTGATGTGGATTAATTCATTCCTTTGTCATTGTGGGAGAGGTGAAACAAATTGAAATAGTTTGTAATCATCACACAGTTATGTGATAGTGTACTAGATTGTAAGCCTTTACATGGTGTTAATATACACACTTTACGATCAATTGAGTCATGAAGCAAAGAAGTTTGACATTAAATAACAACAACAATTTTGTTAAAGTCTGTATAATTTCCAGTTTGTACTTTTCACATATGAAATTTTGTTGTATGACCTATATTATGGCCAACTTTTTGGAATTGTATCTTATAAGTATTTTTTTTTCCAACTTTGGTATTTGTTGTACATTTTGTAACTTATTATAATGCTCTATAACTGTTGACAAAGTGGCTCAACAATCAGGCAACACCTTAATTAATTTTGTATGGCAGTTGTTGACCCATACATACTGAAATGAGTCAGTCGGTCAGCAAATTTACACATGTATCCTAATTCTGTATTTTACCAGCAAAAAATATAATAAAATGAAAAAAAGAAGGTGAACATGGGACATAGATGCCCCTACTCTTTTAAAAATTAAAGTTGACAGGCCTTTTGTGATTCTTAACACAGCCAAATTTCAAAACATTTGACCAAGTCCAAGGCAAACTCAAGTTATTGAAGGGAAACCAAAACATGATGTAGGGAAAGACAGACGGACAAGGGTAAAACATAATGCAAAATTGGTCAACTAGAATAAAAGTAAATGCACACAAACCAATGTGTCCACAGATGAACGACAACGAATAACAACCCCAAAATAGGGTGTCCCTATCGATAGTATACTTGCAGAAATAGTGTTTTAACATAACATGTATAATCGGCTGTTTTTGTTTTTTCATGAGTCACATTAACAGACAGTAAGTAGGAAGTCACAAACCTATATATACCCTTCAAACTGTTTTTATTTGTGCAGCCTGGTTTGCCCACACACCCCTTTTTTTTAATTCCCCAAAAGTCACACTACACAGCCCGTGCTTAAAATGTACATTCCTTTATGAATATGTTTGAATAAAGATGATTCCATTTTCTAAGTAATATTATTCGCTGTAACAAAAACTGAGGAATGCAAAGTCAAACAACAAATCATGCAACATTGTAAATCAAACACGACACGAGCACTGCTCTATAACTTTTAACCAGAGTTTAAAACGAAAATCTTGGTGGTGGTGCTTTGTGATATGCAAATTACCTCTCCAAAACAGTTTTTACCAAAAACAACACCTTCAGGATACTAAAAATCAATTACTTTCTGCTTCTTCGTGTCTCTGTGTTGATATGCACGCTTGATATTTGAACCGCTCGTCGATGCGCATGTGCGAATTTTGTTACTTCCCGTTTCAAGACCGCGAAAATTTAAAAATGATAAAACGAAATTTTACCTACTGATTCGATTAACAGTTCAACGCATACATGGTGGTTACTAGTAGGAAGGAAGTCCCAGTAAGAGACTTATATTAGAGACATATTTGGCTCTGATTTAAATTAAGGGATGTGTCTGAGGAAAAAAAGGGAGGTGCATGAAAATAAAATTAGGAAGGGGTTGGCCTTAAAGTGAAATAGAGAATTTGCTCTTTTTGCATCAACTTCTTTATTTCTTTGACCATGCAGAGTTGCTGACTGCTAAAAACTATTTTAGTCAAGCCAAGAATTATGTCCTTTGCATTAAAGGGTAAGCTAAGACCACATATTTTCAGGAAATTGCCAATTGATAACCAAAAGTTCCGAACATAATTACATTCCCAAAAGATGTGAACCAGACTTTCTTTGGTTTCTGTACAAAATGTACATAGCTCAGTTTCTTTTCACCCACATTTATACAGAAAGGAATTTGTAATTAAGATTCTGTGTATAAGTTTATATTGAATTGAAAGTCCTGTAATTTAGTATCTTTTGTAACAGAGAAAGGTATACAGTAAATAAAACTCCAATAATAATCTTCAATAACAACGCCCTTATGAACTTCCTTTTCCCATTTACTCTGAATGTTTAAAGGAAGCATTTTTACATTTAACATGTATTGTTTTGAAAAGTATTTGCATGGCTTAGGGTCCCTTTTCAGTCTATCAACAATGTCATTTTCAATTCATTTTAATTTTCCTATCCCTCTTATCAGAAGTTTCCATCTATGTGGAATGGCACTTAGAATACTGAAATATTCTATAAAATTTAATCTAATATTATAGTGATTCTTAAATTCCTCATATGTAAAAAGCATTTTATTTTCTGATATTAAATCATTTACAAAAAAGACACCATTTTCACAACATATTTTGTTCATACACATATTACCACCTATTTTTATCAAGGGATTTAACCATATGGGCTGGCTCAAGACGTGTTGACTATCCACTAACTCCCCCTTTTCCTGTTTCAACTCTGATAAATTCAAAAAAACATCTTTCCAAAACGGGTTAACTTTTTCTGCTATTTTTTCTAGACCCTCTTTACTCGGGGTCCGACCTATAATCCGATAGTCCGACAAATGCTTTATTTCTTTGAAAGTTAACACTATAACATGTGTAATATGGGGTCAGAAACCGAACCGTTTACTCACCAAAGAAAGGTCCAGACCATCGGAAACACGATATCATAGACGGACAAACAATTGGCAGGGCCACACAAGAACTCAAAAAAACACATATATGAACAACATGGATCCAGTCGTGATGAACCGGTAGTGTAAGTATCCCGTATATTTTTTAGTAGCGACTACTTCAGGCTTTATTCAAGTAGCGTGTAGCCGAGTCCAGCCAAGAAAAGTCACTATTGAAAAGAAAGATGAAATAAATGAGAAAAAAAAAATACAAAAAAAAGGAAAAGACAAAAAGAAGAGTGTACTAGTGTCCCCCGCCCTTTATCATGGAATATTTATGTTAAAAAGCAATGTCGACACATCAATAGAGCTGGATACAATAATGTGTGCGAATTGATTGATTGCTTAAGGTCCAGCAAGCAATATTTCAGTCATATTCAGGATAAGAAAAGTTTGTAAACAAAAAATCAGAAAGAGGGGACTCTGGGATGGGTCAACATGGGCAACGACTTATAACACGGGAACTTGTTTTTCTGTCTCTTCCGACGACAAGTTGGTCCTATTTTTATTCCCCGGGATTCCGACGGGTGACCCTGCTATAGTCGCCTTCTACGACAAGCGCATATATAAAAAAAAGTTACGATTGAAGTAATTGTCCCTAAGTGACCCCTTATATCACGCAAAGAAACAGCATCGGAATATGACAAAATAAACAACTTTGCCATGATACGTGCCCCCCCCCCCCCCTTTTTGTGACAATTGAAGGTCAGTTTCTCAGTGTGATAACAGTATTTAATATGCTGCATTTTTTTAACCAATCAATTGTATATACCATATGAAAACTGGCATTTTCCAAACTGACTAAAGTCACACCTCTCACTTGCTTCCCCTTTTATCAATACAATGTATGTCACGACGTGACCTATCAGTAAAAGGGGGAACAAGTGAGATGTTATCATACGAGGCGGGGACAGACGGACGAACAGCCCGTATTTTGACGGGCGTATAAAAATGAATGGCCCATATCCTGAAATTACGAATATACCATTTTTGGCCAAATTATTTTTCAAAACTTTCATCAGTTTAAAGTATTTGTTGGACTATCGGACTGTCGGATTATAGCTACGGCCCCCTTTACTCAAATATAATATATTACTTCCTCCCCACTTTTGCATAGAAGCCAATAAAAGTACTTTCCATGGTGAATGATTGAAAGGGTCAAGTAATTTATGAAGCCATGACATTTTAAGTGCTTTGTAAAAGATTGAATATTTGGCATTTTTAGTCCCCCTTCTTCATATTCATTGATAATAATGGATCTCTTGATCTTGTCCTTTTTACCATTCCATAAAAATTTATAAAATATTTTTTCAATATCGTTCAAAATTGAATCTGGAGAGTTTGGTAAAACAGTAAGGCTTTGAACTAGAATAGGAAGAGCTAGAGTCTTAATAACAGTGACTTTACCAATGTATGTAAGATCTCTATAAGACCACAAGTTTAATATTTTTTTCACTGATTGAACTTTTTCTGTAAAATTTTCCAGTGTTTTATCAGATTCCAACAAATTAAAACTAATACCCAATAACTTAAATATTCCAGAAAAGTTCCATGACAAATGTTTATCTGGAAGGAGCTGTTCATGGCAACTCCGCCTTGAGCCAAGCCATATTGCTTCGGTCTTGTCAAAATTAACTCTCAGTCCAGCACATTCTGAAAATTTATTAAAGACAAATAATGATTGATCAAGTGATTTCGGGTTATCATCTAATATCAATGAGGAGTCATCAGCATATTGACTTAATAAATACTCAGAATCATTTATTTTTACCCCTGTTATTTCTGGGTCATTTTTAATTGCAGCACTCAAGAGTTCTAAAACAAGAATAAATAAATAAGGTGACAGAGGGTCTCTTTGTCGAACACCTCTTCCCAATGAGAAAAATTCAGAAACATGCCCATTGTTAGTAACTGCACTACTTATATCACAATAAAAGGCTTTTATCCATTTTTGAAGAGATGGTCCAAAACCGTAAAATTGCAATGTTTTTTCAATAAATGACTATTCCACTGTGTCGAAAGCTTTCTCAAAATCTATCAATAGTAAAAGGCCTGGTATATCATCTTCTTCTAACTTATCTATCAAATCGTATATAAGTCTAGTGCACTCCCCTATATACCTACCTTTTAAAAACCCTTTTTGTGTTTCACTGATAATATTTATAAGTATTGGTTTTATTCTATTTGCTATACAGGCTGATGCAATTTTAAAATCAACATTCAAAAGTGTAATGGGACACCAATTTTTAAGAACATGTTTTGGTTTTCCCTCTTTTGGAATGCATGTGATCAATCCTTGACGTTGGCTAACAGAGAATTTACCATTATCAAGACTCTCATTTAAACATTTCACAAGAGGGATTTTAATATCATTCCAAAAAAACTTGTAAAGCCATCAATACCAGGTGATTTAAAATTTTTCATATTTGTTAAAGAAAAGAGGCATTCCTGAAATGTAAGATAACCTTCACATTTAACAACTTCCTCTTTAGTAGGTTTTGTTATAAATGGATTGTTGCTATTAAAGAAAAGGTCAACATGGGATTTATTGATAATAGGCTCAGTGCTCGAGTATAATTTTTTGTAAAACAATTGAAGTTCTGACTGAATCACATTTTTGTCAGAGGTTTCTATATCATTATCCAAAATTAGATTAGGAATAGTTTTTTCAAGGTAATGCCTTTTCTCAAGATTACAGAAATAGCGGGTACTTTTTTCCCCTTCGACTTGCCATTTTGCCTTTGCCCTTGTTATAATACCATTTACCTTTTTCTCTCTCAAGATTTTTAGTTCCATCTCTGTTTTTTCCATATCTTTATTTAAGGAGTCAGAAGGATTTAAAATATACTGTTTATTTAAATTGATCAACTTACTTTGTATTTCTCTTTCACTTTTTTTTTTGTTGTTTTTTCTTATATGATGTTAAAGAAATTGCTGACCCCCTAATTTTCATTTTAACCATTTCCCACAGAAGCTGAAAACTGATATTAAAGTCTTTATCACAATTATCTAAATCAACTGATGGGTCACATTCATATTCTTCTATTACCTGTTTAATATCGTCTTTTACTTTTTTAACAAATTCCTCATCCCTTAACAGACTATTATTGAATTTCCATGTACCCCTGCCTCTAGTTTGATTCAAAAATTTTAGAACTATACTAACTGGGCTATGATCCGATCTATAACTTAATCCAATATCTGATGACTGAACAAAATATTCTATTTCAGATGATGCGAGAAAATAGTCAAGTCGACTCTGTTTTTTATTAGTGCCCCTCCATGTGTATCTCCTAACACCAGGATTTTTATCTCTCCAAACATCAACCAGATCCATACTATTAATCATTTGATGAATTTCCAATTTAGACTTGGGATTATAATTGACAGTATATCTACTCTATAGTCCTGAACAACATTCCAATCACCTGCTATTATCACTGATGAATTATCAAACTGGTTTATATTAAATACTAACTTTTTAAAAAAATCTGGATTATCTTCATTAGGACCATATATTGCAACCAATGTCATTCTATAATCTTGAATATTGATATCTAGGATAATAAAGTTGCCACATTCATCAATGATTTCCTGATTTATATGAAATTCAAATGAATTTTTAAAAAGCACTGCTACCCCTCTGCTTACGCTGGAGTGAGAGCTAAACCTGCTTATATATCCCCATTCGTGCTGCCATTGTTTTTCTCTTTGTTTGGTACTATGTGTATCTACTAAAATTGATATATCATACATATCTCTACATTTATTAAAAATATCACAATGCTTTACATTATTTGATAGTCTCCTACAATTAATTGACCCAATGACTACAGCCGACATATATTAAGAAAAGGGAATTCGTGACAAACTACTATCTTGAAAATATAAAAACACATATAATCAATCAATGTATCTGGAAGCGGCATTGGTAAACCAATAAAAAGTAATAAATTGTAAATAGTATACATTTCTACACTGCCATAAGTCTCATGCATGTACTCATACTGTTCATTTACAAAAGATATATACAATTTTCCCACCCTTTCCCATGGTGCAATTTTCATGTATAAATTCTGGTTCTTATAAATATATGTAATTATAGTAAGCATAAATAAAGAAAGTAAATTTTGCAGAAAGGAAAAAAAATAATAAAAAATAAATAAATTTAAAGAGATATTGCTGTTCACAGTTAACTTTAATTTAAGTCAGTCTGTAATGAATTAAATGCCTGTGATGTTTAGAGCTTCAACATATAAAGTGTTACTACCATTCTGAGTCACTGATATGTAATTAAAAGAGGTCTAAATAATTTACAACACAAACACAAATTGTTTCTTAGAATTTTCACTCATAATTCTAATATTATAGTCTTGCTCTTAAGTTCATTAAACCATGCATATATATATATATATATATACGTCTGAAAATTAAACCAAACAGTGTTAGAATTAGATTTTAGAGCTGTCAAATTTTTGTTCTTCCCTCGACGGGATTTGAACCCACACCATTGTTACACTGCAGCACCATTCGCTTAGCCTTACGTCCAGCGCCCTAGACCACTCGACTACATCCACTCCCTAGGATATCTAGGATAATAAAGTTGCCACATTCATCAATGATTTCCTGATTTATATGAAATTCAAATGAATTTTTAAAAAGCATTGCTACCCCTCTGCTTGCATATATATATACACACACATACATATATATACATGTTTTGTCACATGAGTGGATCATATAATATGAATTAAGTAAACTTAATTGTGTATACAATATACCTTACATAGTCTACAACAACAATAAAAGTGCATTCTATTTCAGAAATATTTTTTTAATACATTTGTATATATAGCTACAGACCATATGAGAAACCTCAATTAACTACTGCACACTGCATAAACATTTTCACTGTATAAAAAACAAACACACCCAAGTGGCATTAATAAAAAATAAAGAGAGAAAGAAAGTATTTACACTAACTAACGTACACTTGCTTAGTCTGTATGAATAAAAGTATTTTTGAAAATGCAGCTGGACATATGTGAAATGTTCACTGGATCTGGTCTACATGATAAAACTGAAATGATCAATCTTATTGAACAAATTTGGAAGGAGTATGTGAAAAATTAATAACAACTTGGCAAGTTAGAGGGTAAATCTACTATCTTAATAGCTACAGTAGTGTATATGTATATGCCATATATATATATCATATTCTCTGTAGTCAGAGTATATTCCAAGTACTTCCCTCTATTTTCTAACATAGTTATAGAATAACTAAGACCAGAACAGGACATTGCATGCATTCTTCATTTTCAATGACAAGTGGAAATCAATACCGGTATATATATATATATATATATAGACATGTTTATGATGTACAAGAGTCACTAGGCCATTCTCAAAGTCTATGGGACAATCAGTAAGATACGGTAAACATATTGTTTCGGTAGGCAAAGGGTAAAGCTACAGTACGGTCAGAGACATAGCGTGACAAATCACAGCGGCAGATACATCACCCCTCCCAGCGGCACCGATACACCCACTCTCCCGTGCATTTTGGGTGATAGCTAGTAACACTCCAAATACATAAGAAACCCCGGAGATATGCCAAACAGAGCAAATACACATATATCAGCGTCACCAAGATGAGCGACACGCCCACAACAGCGACTCATCACGGTATGCCTCCGACAGCACTGTACCATACAATATCGTTCAGATAAAAAATTATAATTTTACAATGTCAATGGACTGATTGTCCGGCTAAAATGAAAATATCTATGCCTATGGAATCACTGGTCCTGTATATATTTCCTTCATAATAAATTATTTCTTTGAACGCACGACGCGATGCGACAATACAATTTCATTTACGTATATATAATATGTGTAAAATACCGACTACGATGCATATTAATTAGATATAGAAAGACGTAATACTAAGGATCAATGAGGAGAGAACTTTATTGGCTTGACTAACTTAATAGAGGTGGTCACTAAAGCAGGTTTGACTAACTTAATAGAGGTGGTCACTAAAGCAGGTTTGACTGTATTACTTAATAGAGGTGGTCACTAAAGCAGGTTTGACTAACTTAATAGAGGTGGTCACTAAAGCAGGTTTGACTGTATTACTTAATAGAGGTGGTCACTAAAGCAGGTTTGACTAACTTAATAGAGGTGGTCACTAATGCAGGTTTGACTATTACTTAATAGAGGTGGTCACTAAAGCAGGTTTGACTAACTTAATAGAGGTGGTCACTACAGCAGGTTTGACTCTAACGTAATAGAAGTGGTCACTAAAGCAGGTTTGACTGTAGCTTAATAAAGGTGGTCACTAAAGCAGGTTTGACTAACTTAATAGAGGTGGTCACTAAAGCAGGCTTGACTAACTTAATAGAGGTGGTCACTATAGCAGGTTTGACTGTATTACTTAATAGCGGTGGTCACTAAAACAGGTTTGACTAACTTAATAGAGGTGGTCACTAAAACAGGTTTGACTATTACTTAATAGAGGTAGTTACTAAAGCAGGTTTGACTAACATAATAGAGGTGGTCACTAAAGCAGGTTTGACTGTATTACTTAATAGAGGTGGTCACTAAAGCAGGTTTGACTGTAACTTAATAGAGGTGGTCACTAAAGCAGGTTTGACTAACTTAATAGAGATGGTCAATAATGCAGGTTTGACTATTACTTAATAGAGGTGGTCACTAAAGCAGGTTTGACTAACTTAATAGAGGTGGTCACTAAAGCAGGTTTGACTGACTTAATAGAGGTGGTCACTAAAGCAGGTTTGACTAACTTAATAGAGGTGGTCACTAAAGCAGGTTTGACTAACTTAATAGAGGTGGTCACTACAGCAGGTTTGACTAACTTAATAGAGATGGTCACTAATGCAGGTTTGACTATTACTTAATAGAGGTGGTCACTAAAGCAGGTTTGACTGTATTTCTTAAGAGGTGGTCACTAAAGCAGGTTTGACTGTATTTCTTAAGAGGTGGTCACTAAAGCAGGTTTGACTGTAACTTAATAGAGATGGTCAGTAAAGTAGGTTTGACTGTAACTTAATAGAGGTGGTCACTAAAGCAGGTTTGACTGTAACTTAATAAAGGTGGTCACTAAAGCAGGTTTGACTGTAACTTAATAGAGGTGGTCACTAAAGCAGGTTTGACTGTATTACTTAATAGAGGTTGTCACTAAAGCAGATTTGACTAACTTAATAGAGGTGGTCACTAAAGCAGATTTGACTGTATTACTTAATAGAGGTGGTCACTAAAGCAGGCTTGACTAACTTAATAGATGTGGTTTGTAAAGCAGGTTTGACTGTATTGCTTAATAGAGGTGGTCACTAAAGCAGGTTTGACTGTAACTTAATAGAGGTGGTCACTAAAGCAGGTTTAACTAACTTAATAGAGGTGGTCACTAAAGCAGGTTTGACTAACTTAATAGAGGTGGTCACTAAAGCAGGTTTGACTGTAACTTAATAGAGGTGGTCACTAAAACAGGTTTGACTAACTTAATAGAGGTGGTCACTAATGCAGGTTTGACTAACTTAATAGAGGTGGTCACTAAAGCAGGTTTGACTGTAACTTAATAGAGGTAGTCACTAAAGCAGGTTTGACTGTATTACTTAATATAGGTGGTCACTAAAGCAGATTTGACTGTATTACTTAATAGAGGTGGTCACTAAAGCAGGTTTGACTAACTTAATAGAGGTGATCACTAAAGCAGGTTTGACTGTATTGCTTAATAGAGGTGGTCATTAAAGCAGGGTTGACTAACTTAAGAGTTGGTCACTAAAGCAGGTTTGACTAACCTAATAGAGGTGGTCACTAAAGCAGGTTTGACTGTAGCTTAATAGAGGTGGTCACTAAAGCAGGTTTGACTAACTTAATAGAGGTGGTCACTAAAGCAGGTTCAACTAACTTAATAGAGGTGGCCACTAAAGCAGGTTTGACTAGCTTAATAGAGGTGGTTGCTAAAGCAGGTTAGACTAACTTAATAGAGGTGGTCACTAAAGCAGGTTTGACTAACTTAATAGAGGTGGTCACTAAAGCAGGTTTGACTAACTTAATAGAGGTGGTCACTAAAGCAGGTTTGAATGTAACTTAATAGAGGTGGTCACTAAAGACGGTTTGCCTGTAACTTAATAGAGGTGGTCACTAATGCAGGTTTGACTATTACTTAATAGAGGTGGTCACTAAAGTAGGTTTGACTGTAAATTAATAGAGGTTGTCACTAAAGCAGGCTTGACTAACTTAATAGAGGTGGTCACTAAAGCAGGTTTGACTAACTTAATAGACGTGGTCACTAAAGAATATTTGACTGTATAACTTAATAGAGGTGGTCACTAAAGCAGGTTTGACTAACTTATTAAAGGTGGTCACTAAAGCAGGCATGACTAACTTAATAGATGTGGTCACTAAAGCAGGTTTGACTGTAACTTAATAGAGGTGGTCACTAAAGCAGGTTTGACTGTAGCTTAATAGAGGTGGTCACTAAAGCAGGTTTGACTGTAACTTAAGAGAGGTGGTCACTAAAGCAGGTTTGACTAACTTAATAGATGTGGTCACTAAAGCAGGTTTGACTGTAACTTAATAGAGGTGGTCACTAAAGTAGGTTTGACTGTAAATTAATAGAGGTTGTCACTAAAGCAGGCTTGACTAACTTAATAGAGGTGGTCACTAAAGCAGGTTTGACTAACTTAATAGATGTGGGCACTAAAGCAGGTTTGACTATTACTTAATAGAGGTGGTCACTAAAGTAGGTTTGACTGTAAATTAATAGAGGTTGTCACTAAAGCAGGCTTGACTAACTTAATAGAGGTGGTCACTAAAGCAGGTTTGACTGTAACTTAATAGAGGTGGTCACTAAAGCAGGTTTGACTGTATTTCTTAAGAGGTGGTCACTAAAGCAGGTTTGACTGTAACTTAATAGAGATGGTCAGTAAAGTAGGTTTGACGGTAACTTAATAGAGGTGGTCACTAAAGCAGGTTTGACTGTAACTTAATAGAGGTGGTCACTAAAGCAGGTTTGACTGTAACTTAATAGAGGTGGTCACTAAAGCAGGTTTGACTGTATTACTTAATAGAGGTGGTCACTAAAGCAGATTTGACTAACTTAATAGAGGTGGTCACTAAAGCAGATTTGACTGTATTACTTAATAGAGGTGGTCACTAAAGCAGGCTTGACTAACTTAATAGATGTGGTTTGTAAAGCAGGTTTGACTGTATTGCTTAATAGAGGTGGTCACTAAAGCAGGTTTGACTGTAACTTAATAGAGGTGGTCACTAAAGCAGGTTTAACTAACTTAATAGAGGTGGTCACTAAAGCAGGTTTGACTAACTTAATAGAGGTGGTCACTAAAGCAGGTTTGACTGTAACTTAATAGAGGTGGTCACTAAAACAGGTTTGACTAACTTAATAGAGGTGGTCACTAAAGCAGGTTTGACTGTAACTTAATAGAGGTAGTCACTAAAGCAGGTTTAACTGTATTACTTAATATAGGTGGTCACTAAAGCAGATTTGACTGTATTACTTAATAGAGGTGGTCACTAAAGCAGGTTTGACTAACTTAATAGAGGTGATCACTAAAGCAGGTTTGACTGTATTGCTTAATAGAGGTGGTCATTAAAGCAGGGTTGACTAACTTAAGATTTGGTCACTAAAGCAGGTTTGACTAACCTAATAGAGGTGGTCACTAAAGCAGGTTTGACTGTAACTTAATAGAGGTGGTCACTAAAGCAGGTTTGACTAACTTAATAGAGGTGGTCACTAAAGCAGGTTTAACTAACTTAATAGAGGTGGCCACTAAAGCAGGTTTGACTAGCTTAATAGAGGTGGTTGCTAAAGCAGGTTAGACTGTAACTTAATAGAGGTGGTCACTAAAGCAGGTTTGACTAACTTAATAGAGGTGGTCACTAAAGCAGGTTTGACTAACTTAATAGAGGTGGTCACTAAAGCAGGTTTGAATGTAACTTAATAGAGGTGGTCACTAAAGACGGTTTGAATGTAACTTAATAGAGGTGGTCACTAATGCAGGTTTGACTATTACTTAATAGAGGTGGTCACTAAAGTAGGTTTGACTGTAAATTAATAGAGGTTGTCACTAAAGCAGGCTTGACTAACTTAATAGAGGTGGTCACTAAAGCAGGTTTGACTAACTTAATAGACGTGGTCACTAAAGAATATTTGACTGTATAACTTAATAGAGGTGGTCACTAAAGCAGGTTTGACTGTAACTTATTAAAGGTGGTCACTAAAGCAGGCATGACTAACTTAATAGATGTGGTCACTAAAGCAGGTTTGACTGTAACTTAATAGAGGTGGTCACTAAAGCAGGTTTGACTGTAACTTAATAGAGGTGGTCACTAAAGCAGGTTTGACTGTAGCTTAATAGAGGTGGTCACTAAAGCAGGTTTGACTGTAACTTAAGAGAGGTGGTCACTAAAGCAGGTTTGACTAACTTAATAGATGTGGTCACTAAAGCAGGTTTGACTGTAACTTAATAGAGGTGGTCACTAAAGTAGGTTTGACTAAATTAATAGAGGTTGTCACTAAAGCAGGCTTGACTAACTTAATAGAGGTGGTCACTAAAGCAGGTTTGACTAACTTAATAGATGTGGTCACTAAAGCAGGTTTGACTATTACTTAATAGAGGTGGTCACTAAAGTAGGTTTGACTGTAAATTAATAGAGGTTGTCACTAAAGCAGGCTTGACTAACTTAATAGAGGTGGTCACTAAAGCAGGTTTGACTAACTTAATAGACGTGGTCACTAAAGAATATTTGACTGTATAACTTAATAGAGGTGGTCACTAAAGCAGGTTTGACTGTAACTTATTAAAGGTGGTCACTAAAGCAGGCATGACTAACTTAATATCATGGATATTTATAACCATAGGATGACATTTTGCTTACTGAATGACGAACTCATTTTTCCCCTATGCTTTATAGCAAAATAAAAAAACCACAAGCCCAAAATCTGAATACTTTTCATTATTAAATAATTTAAAAAAAATAATTAATCCGCTTTGATTTTTTGTTTGATGTTCTAATTTACATTAATTAATTAACAAACTAAGTAAACATATTTTAACTTCTCTTGAAGTTTTTAATCAATTTCTTTGATCACTAATTATGTGTTTTGAATTGCTGCGTAGCTGAGTGTTACAAATCTAAAAATAGACACCAGGGCTTTTACCTGTAAGGTCACACACTTAATTATTGAATCAAAATGGCGGACGATCAACACTGATTGAGGTTACTGATAACACAAAACGTTCTTTATTAGAGCTTTATTGAAGTTCAGGAAAAGGATTAAACACAAATAAACATGTAAATGGATTTTTATTAAAATATTCAATAGTTCAAAGCGTCTCCAAATGTCTGATCAGGTTATCACCACACGCCGTTTCAACATCGATCTGCATGAACAAAATCAATCAATTAGTTCAAAGGTGTATTGTTTTTTTTTTCTCCTTCTTTTTTTATCAGTTCTAGAGTAGTTTTGCAAATAACCGACACTTTTATACATTTTTGGCAAAAATTGTCTTTGCAATAAAGCGAATTTTGCCATTAACCGCGTGTTTTAACGTTAAATGGATCGGTGTTTAAGCTTTTTTTGCAATAATACGAATTTTGCAATTAACCGGTTTGCAATTAAGTGGAGTCTACTGTATTACTTAATAGAGGTGGTCACTAAAGCAGGTTTGACTAACTTAATAGAGGTGATCACTAAAGCAGGTTTGACTCTATTGCTTAATAGAGGTGGTCACTAAAGCAGGTTTGACTATTACTTAATAGAGGTGGTCACTAAAACAGGTTTGACTGTAACTTAATAGAGGTGGTCACTAAAGCAGATTCGACTATTACTTAATAGAGGTGGTCACTAAAGCAGGTTTGACTAACGTAATAGAGGTGATCACTAAAGCAGGTTTGACTGTATTGGTTAATAGAGGTGGTCACTAAAGCAGGGTTGACTAACCTTTTTTTTTTTTTTTGTAAATTTTCATTCTTTTTTTACAGACAACACATTCATCACATCACATGCACAGAACAAGACAAACATATTACAATGTAAATGACAGTTATTGCTATTTGTGTGCTCAGCAATTGTAGTTGTAATTACCGCCCTATTCCCAATAAACCATTATTTATTTATAAATATATAAATTAATCTAAAAATTAAGTTTACAATGATCAGAATGATTAAACTGTTACAAATAGTTTATATAATTTGTTTCTGCTAAGGGTACAGAACAGCAATAACAATGCTAAATTACAGTATTTTCAGCCACCTACCTACCCTCATGGTCTTTCAACTTATCCTTAAAGATTGAATTTGATCTCTCCATTTTTTCCCTACTTTTTAATTTTGCTTTAAGTACTTCTGTTGTTGGCAAATTATTTGACCACTTACAGCAATGGATATAATATTTTGTGAATAGCATCACAAATTCGATGATCTCGAATGGATATTCATTGACATTTGTAATAAACACTATATTTGCCATATTTAACACAATAGAAATATCAAAAATTTCTTCTAACCATGTGTTTACCCGATTCCAAAACAGTTTTACTACAGGGCAAAGCCAGATATAATGAAGAATTGAGTCAGTGTCATTTTTACAAAAGTTACAAAGGTCCGAGTTCTTTATCCCAATTTTAACCAAGAATGTGTTTGTCGGTAAAGTTCTATGAAGAAGTTTGTACTGGAAATTTTTTAGTTTCGAATCATTTGTGACAAGATATAAATTACAGAAGACGTCACTGAAATTAATATCTGTCTCCATATCTGATTTCCACTTAGAAATGCCTTTTATTGAATCAACTTCTAAATTTTCCAGTGGGCTAAGTTTGTTATATATTTCCTTTGATAAGCTCTTGGAATTCAGAATTGTGTTAATTAAATGGCTTCTATATTCTGCATTTGTTATGTTGGTTACATTCTTACTTTTAATCATGGATATTAGACTAAAGTACTTTAAAAAGTTAAGTTTGCAATTAAGCTGATTTTTTAATTCATCATAAGTTTTAAATTTATTTTCTTCATCTAAGATATCTTTGATAAATATGATATTATTATCAAACAATTCTTTGTAAAAAAGTGTTTTTCCTTCAATTTTTAGAGATGAGTTATACCAAATAATACTGTCAACATTAAGAGGTATCTTTTCTTTTCTTTTTAATTCAAAGAAAAATTTCAACAAATCTGTCCAAAATATATCTTTCATTGTTATGTTGTCAATATCAGAGGTATTTAGATCACAATTAAAAATAAAATTTTGATTAAATATGTGATATCGCAATTTTATAATATCCTTCCAAGAGCTTTCAAATGAACTATCCAACAGCTTTTTGACCCACTGAAATTTTACAGATTTGCTGTAAGTATATATATCGTTGATGTTTAAACCTCCTTGATTTGTCTTTTGCAGAATTACTTCCCTCTTTATTTTTGGAGGTTTATTATCCCACAGAAAATTGAAAATTAAGCTATCAATATCTTTAAGGTAGTTTTGTCCTGGATTTGGTAATACAGATAAGAGATATGTTAGCTGTGGCACAATTAAACTTTTTATAATTGTTACCTTTCCAAATAAAGTCAAGCTTCTTTTACTCCACGACTGAATGATATTTTTTATTTTTACCTTTTTTAGCTCACCTGACCCAAAGGGTCATGTGAGCTATTCTCATCACTTGGCGTCCGTCCGTCGTCCGTCGTCCGTCGTACGTCGTAAACTTTTTCAAAAATCTTCTCCTCTGAAAGTACTAGACCAATGGAAACCAAACTTGGTCTGAATCATTACTAGGGTATCTTGTTTCAAAATTGTGTCCGGTGATGCCGTGCACCAACCAACATGGCCGCTGTTACTAAAAATAGAACATATGGTAAAATTGCAGGTTTTTGGTAATAACTCAAAAACCGTTAGTAATATCAAAAATCTGACATGGGGTAAAAATGATCAGCACATCAAGATCTACCTACCCTGCAATTTTGAAGTAAATCTGATTACCCATCTTGGAGTTATTGCCCTTTTTTCATCAAATTTGTAAAATTTTAATGCTTTTCGTCTTATATTTCAAAAACTATAAGAGATAAAGGTTAACTTTAAATTGCAAAAATGTGCGGCATATCAAGATCTACCTACCCTGCAATTTTGAAGTAAATCCCATTACTCATTTTGGAGTTATTTCCCTTTTTAGCTCACCTGACCCAAAGGGTCATGTGAGCTATTCTCATCACTTGGCGTCCGTCGTCGTCGTCCGTCGTCCGTCGTCCGTCCGTCGTCCGTCGTCCGTCGTCCGTCGTACGTCGTAAACTTTTTCAAAAATCTTCTCCTCTGAAAGTACTAGACCAATGGAAACCAAACTTGGTCTGAATCATTACTAGGGTATCTAGTTTCAAAATTGTGTCCGGTGATGCCGTGCACCAACCAACATGGCCGCTGTTACTAAAAATAGAACATATGGTAAAATTGCAGGTTTTTGGTAATATCTCAAAAACCGTTAGTAATATCAAAAATCTGACATGGGGTAAAAATGATCAGCACATCAAGATCTACCTACCCTGCAATTTTGAAGTAAATCTGATTACCCATCTTGGAGTTATTGCCCTTTTTTCATCAAATTTGTAAAATTTTAATGCTTTTCGTCTTATATTTCAAAAACTATAAGAGATAAAGGTTAACTTTAAATTGCAAAAATGTGCGGCATATTAAGATCTACCTACCCTGCAATTTTGAAGTAAATCCCATTACTCATTTTGGAGTTATTTCCCTTTTTTCATCAAATTTTCAAAATTTTAATACTTTTCGTCCTTTATTTCAAAAACTATAACAGACAGATGGTAAGTTGAAACTGCAAACATGCTCAGCATGTCAAGATCTACCTACCCTGCAATTTTGAAGTAAATTTGATTACCCATCTTGGAGTTATTGCCCCTTTTTCATCAATTTTTTTTTTTCCTTTTAATACTTTTCGTCTTATATTTCAAAAACTATTTAGAGATAGATGTTAAGTTTATTGCAAAAATGTGCAGCATATCAAGATCTACCTACCCTGCAATTTTGAAGTAAATCCCATTACCCATTTTGACCGATTATGCAAATTAGAAAAAAGGGGGGATGAAATTAAAAAAAAATCTTCTCCTCTGAAACTACTGAACCAATCTCAACCAAACTTTGCTGAAATGATCCTTAGGTGGTCCCCTTTCAAAATTGTGTCCATTAGCCCCGTCCTGTATCCAAGATGGCCGCCATTACTAAAAATAGAAATTTCTTCAAATGGTCAAAACTGCTCTATTTTAAGCCAGAAAGTGCCCAAATTTGAACTGTATAAGCATAATGATGAACTTTTTAACATATATTACGGGATTTTTTTATGAACTTTGAACTTTTACCGATTTTGACCGATTATGAAATTTAAAAAAAGGGGGGATGAAATTAAAAAAAAAATCTTCTCCTCTGAAACTACTGAGCCAATCTCAACCAAACTTTGCTGAGATGATCCTTAGGTGGTCCCCTTTCAAAATTGTGTCCGTCAGCGCCGTCCTGTATCCAAGATGGCCACCATTACTAAAAATAGAAATTTCTTCAAATGGCCAAAACTGTTCTATTTTAAGCCAGAAAGTGCCCAAATTTGAACTGTATAAGCATAATGATGAGCTTTTTAACATATATTACGGATTTTTTATGAACTTTGAACTTTGACCGATTATGAAATTTAAAAAAAGGGGGGATGAAATTAAAAAAAAATCTTCTCCTCTGAAACTACTGAGCCAATTTCAACCAAACTTTGCTGAGATGATCCTTAGGTGGTCCCCTTTTAAAATTGTGTCCGTCAGCGCCGTCCTATATCCAAGATGGCCACCATTATTAAAAATAGAAATTTCTTCAAATGGCCAAAACTGCTCTATTTTAAGCCAGAAAGTGCTCAAATTTGAACTGTATAAGCATAATGATGATCTTTTTAACATATATTACGGATTTTTTATGAACTTTGAACTTTTACTGATTTTGACCGATTATGCAAATTAGAAAAAGGGGGGATGGAATTAAAAAAAAATCTTCTCCTCTGAAACTACTGAGTCAATCTCAACCAAACTTTGCTGAAATGATCCTTAGGTGGTCCCCTTTCAAAATTGTGTCCGTCAGCGCCGTCCTGTATCCAAGATGGCCACCATTACTAAAAATAGAAATTTCTTCAAATGGCCAAAACTGCTCTATTTTAAGCCAGAAAGTGCCCAAATTTGAACTGTATAAGCATAATGATGAGCTTTTTAACATATATTACGGGATTTTTTATGAACTTTGAACTTTTACCGAGTTTGACCGATTATGCAAATTAGAAAAAAGGGGGGATGAAATTAAAAAAATCTTCTTCTCTGAAACTACAGAGCCAATCTCAACCAAACTTTGCTGAAATGATTCTTGGGTGGTCCTCTTCCAAAATTGTGTCCAGCATTTCAGAACACCGACCAAGATGGCCGCCACAGCCGAACTTAATTTAACATAGGACCCTATGGGAAATTCCCATAAAAATCTTTTTGTCTGAAACCATTTGCTCAATAAGAACAAAATTTTGATGAAATAGTCATTGAATGGTTCTCTTCCAAAAATGTGTCTGGCGGTTCGACCCTTCGATCAATTTTTATTTACCTGCAATTTTGAAGTAAATCCGATTACCCATCTTGGAGTTCTTGCCCTTTTTTCATCAAATTTATAAAAATGACGAAGGCTACAATTGTTAATTTTTTTTACCGAAGTTATCAAGTTTTATTGACTGATGTTATTATTATACCCAGGTGAGCTATACAGGCTCCTGGGAGCCTCTAGTTTCATTAAATTTTCAAAATTTTAATACTTTTCGTCCTTTATTTCAAAAACTATAACAGACAGATGGTAAGTTGCAACTGCAAACATGCTCAGCATGTCAAGATCTACCTACCCTGCAATTTTGAAGTAAATTTGATTACCCATCTTGGAGTTATTGCCCTTTTTTCATCAATTTTTTTTTTTCATTTTAATACTTTTCGTCTTATATTTCAAAAACTATTTAGAGATAGATGTTAAGTTTATTGCAAAAATGTGCAGCATATCAAGATCTACCTACCCTGCAATTTTGAAGTAAATCCCATTACCCATTTTGACCGATTATGCAAATTAGAAAAAAGGGGGGATGAAATTAAAAAAAAATCTTCTCCTCTGAAACTACTGAACCAATCTCAACCAAACTTTGCTGAAATGATCCTTAGGTGGTCCCCTTTAAAAATTGTGTCCGTCAGCACCGTCCTGTATCCAAGATGGCCGCCATTACTAAAAATAGAAATTTCTTCAAATGATCAAAACTGCTCTATTTTAAGCCAGAAAGTGCCCAAATTTGAACTGTATAAGCATAATGATGAGCTTTTTAACATATATTACAGGATTTTTTATGAACTTTGAACTTTTACCGAGTTTGACCGATTATGAAATTAAAAAAGGGGGGATGAAATTTAAAAAAAATCTTCTCCTCTGAAACTACTGAGCCAATCTCAACCAAACTTTGCTGAAATGATCCTTAGGTGGTCCCCTTTCAAAATTGTGTCCGTCAGCGCCGTCCTGTATCCAAGATGGCCACCATTACTAACAATAGAAATTTCTTCAAATGGCCAAAACTGCTCTATTTTAAGCCAGAAAGTGCCCAAATTTGAACTGTATAAGCATAATGATGAGCTTTTTAACATATATTACGGGATTTTTTATGAACTTTGAACTTTTACCGATTTTGACCGATTATGAAATTAAAAAAAAGGGGGGATGAAATTAAAAAAAAATCATCTCCTCTGAAACTACTGAGCCAATTTCAACCAAACTTTGCTGAGATGATCCTTATGTGGTCCCCTTTTAAAATTGTGTCCGTCAGCGCCGTCCTGTATCCAAGATGGCCGCCATTACTAAAAATAGAAATTTCTTCAAATGGCCAAAACTGCTCTATTTTAAGCCAGAAAGTGCCAAAATTTGAACTGTATAAGCATAATGATGAGCTTTTTAACATGTATTACTGGATTTTTTATGAACTTTGAACTTTTACCGATTTTGACCGATTATGAAATTAAAAAAAGGGGGGGATGAAATTTAAAAAAAATCTTCTCCTCTGAAACTACTGAGCCAATCTCAACCAAACTGCTGAAATGATCCTTAGGTGGTCCCCTTTCAAAATTGTGTCCGTCAGCGCCGTCCTGTATCCAAGATGGCCGCCATTACTAAAAATAGAAATTTCTTCAAATGGCCAAAACTGCTCTATTTTAAGCCAGAAAGTGCCCAAATTTGAACTGTATAAGCATAATGATGAGCTTTTTAACATATATTACGGGATTTTTTATGAACTTTGAACTTTTACCGATTTTGACCGATTATGAAATTAAAAAAAAGGGGGGATGAAATTAAAAAAAAATACTCTCCTCTGAAACTACTGAGCCAATTTCAACCAAACTTTGCTGAAATGATCCTTAGGTGGTCCCCTTTTAAATTTGTGTCCGTCAGCGCCGTCCTGTATCCAAGATGGCCGCCATTACTAAAAATAGAAATTTCTTCAAATGGCCAAAACTGCTCTATTTTAAGCCAGAAAGTGCCAAAATTTGAACTGTATAAGCATAATGATGAGCTTTTTAACATGTATTACTGGATTTTTTATGAACTTTGAACTTTTACCGATTTTGACCGATTATGAAATTAAAAAAAAGGGGGGATGAAATTAAAAAAAAATCTTCTCCTCTGAAACTACTGAGCCAATTTCAACCAAACTTTGCTGAAATGATCCTTAGGTGATCCCCTTTTAAAATTGTGTCCGTCAGCGCCGTCCTGTATCCAAGATGGCCACCATTACTTAAAATAGAAATTTCTTCAAATGGCCAAAACTGCTCTATTTTAAGCCAGAAAGTGCCCAAATTTGAACTGTATAAGCATAATGATGAGCTTTTTAACATATATTACGGGATTTTTTATGAACTTTGAACTTTTACCGATTTTGACCGATTATGAAATTAAAAAAAAGGGGGGATGAAATTTAAAAAAAATCTTCTCCTCTGAAACTACTGAGCCAATTTCAACCAAACTTTGCTGAAATGATCCTTAGGTGGTCCCCTTTTTAAATTGTGTCCGTCAGCGCCGTCCTGTATCCAAGATGGCCACCATTACTAAAAATAGAAATTTCTTCAAATGGCCAAAACTGCTCTATTTTAAGCCAGAAAGTGCTCAAATTTGAACTGTATAAACATAATGATGAGCTTTTTAACATATATTACGGGATTTTTTATGAACTTTGAACTTTTACCGATTTTGACCGATTATGCAAATTAGAAAAAAGGGGGGATGAAATTAAAAAAATCTTCCCCTCTGAAACTACTGAGCCAATCTCAACAAAACTTTGCTGAAATGATCCTTAGGTGGTCCCCTTTCAAAATTGTGTCCGTCAGCGCCGTCCTGTATCCAAGATGGCCACCATTACTAAAAATAGAAATTTCTTCAAATGGCCAAAACTGCTCTATTTTAAGCCAGAAAGTGCCAAAATTTGAACTGTATAAGCATAATGATGAGCTTTTTAACATATATTACGGAATTTTTTATGAACTTTGAAATTTTGTCGATTTTGACCGATTATGCAAATTAGAAAAAAGGGGGGATGAAATTAAAAAAAATATCTTCTCCTCTGAAACTACTGAGCCAATCTCAACCTAACTTTGCTGAAATGATCCTTAGGTGGTCCCCTGCTGAAATGATCCTTAGGTGGTCCCCTTTCAAAAATGTGTCCGTCAGCGCCGTCCTGTATCCAAGATGGCCACCATTACTAAAAATAGAAATTTCTTCAAATGGCCAAAACTGCTCTATTTTAAGCCAGAAAGTGCCCAAATTTGAACTGTATAAGCATAATGATGAGCTTTTTAACATATATTAAGGGATTTTTAAAGAACTTTGAACTTTTACTGATTTTAACCGATTATGCAAATTAGAAAAAAGGGGGGATGAAATTAAAAAAAAATCTTCTCTGAAACTATTGAGCCAATCTCAACCAAACTTTGCTGAAATGATCCTTAGGTGGTCCCCTTTCAAAATTGTGTCCGTCAGCGCCGTACTGTATCCAAGATGGCCACCATTACTAAAAATAGAAATTTCTTCAAATGGCCAAAACTGCTCTATTTTAAGCCAGAAAGTGCCAAAATTTGAACTGTATAAGCATAATGATGAGCTTTTTAACATATATTATGAGATTTTTTTATGAACTTTGAACTTTTGCCGATTTTGAACGATTATGCAAATTAGAAAAAAGGGGGGATGGAATTAAAAAAAAATCTTCTCCTCTGAAACTACTGAGCCAATCTCAACCAAACTTTGCTGAAATGATCCTTAGGTGGTCCCCTTTAAAAATTGTGTCCGTCAGCGCCGTCCTGTATCCAAGATGGCCGCCATTACTAAAAATAGAAATTTCTTCAAATGGCCAAAACTGCTCTATTTTAAGCCAGAAAGTGCCCAAATTTGAACTGTGTAAGCATAATGATGAGCTTTTTAACATATATTACGGGATTTTTTATGAACTTAAAACTTTTACCGAGTTTGACCGATTATGCAAATTAGAAAAAAAGGGGGGATGAAATTAAAAAAATCTTCCTCTCTGAAACTACAGAGCCAATCTCAACCAAACTTTGCTGAAATGATTCTTGGGTGGTCCTCTTCCAAAATTGTGTCCAGCATTTCAGAACACCGACCAAGATGGCCGCCACAGCCGAACTTAATTTAACATAGGACCCTATGGGAAATTCCCATAAAAATCTTTTTGTCTGAAACCATTTGCTCAATAAGAACAAAATTTTGATGAAATAGTCATTGGATGGTTCTCTTCCAAAAATGTGTCTGGCGGTTCGACCTTTCGATCAATTTTGTTTTTTACCTGCAATTTTGAAGTAAATCTGATTACCCATCTTGGAGTTCTTGCCCTTTTTTCATCAAATTTATAAAAATGACGAAGGCTACAATTGTTAATTTTTTTTAACGAAGTTATCAAGTTTTATTGACTGATGTTGTTATTATACCCAGGTGAGCTATACAGGCTCCTGGGAGCCTCTAGTCTCATCATAATTTAACTTTATCAAGTCTTCATATTTCCCATTCATTGGTATAGTGATTCCCAATATTTTAATTTTATCAACTGTAATTTTCATACCTGGTGAGAAATTATGTGTGTAAATTTCCATTCGAGATCGACCCAGTGGCGCTAATTCTGATTTATTATAATTAACTTTCAACCCACTAATTTTTGTAAAGTTATTTAATAAATTTACTGTATTGCGGACCGATTTTTCACTACCGTCTAATAAAATTTGTGTATCGTCTGCATATCGAGACAGTTTTATCTCTTTTCTTTTATAACAAAACCCTTTTATATCTTTTGATTGCCTTATGGCTATTCCTAGAATTTCTGCACATAAAAGAAATAAATAAGGAGAAATCGGACATCCTTGACGAACACCACGAGATACAGAAAAAATTTGTGTAGTCCATCCAGTATTTAATACACAGCTAGTTATATCAGTGAAAAATACTTTTATCCATTGCTGAAATGATTCGCCAAAATTAAAAAAGAAAAGACATTTTTTTTTTAATTTCCAACTGATTGTATCAAATGCTTTCTCAAAGTCTATTGACAAAACAATACATGAAAGGTTCTCTTCCTCTGCAAGATCTATAACCTCTAGAAGACTTCTAATATTATCACCTATATATCGACCCTTTATAAAACCGGACTGACTTTTGTTTATAATTTTAATAAGATTATTTTTTAATCGTGTCGCAATACATTTTGTCATTATCTTGTAGTCTGTATTTAGTAAAGATATAGGTCTCCAGTTTTTTAGAAATCTTACATCATTATTTTTTTTGGGTAATAAAGTAATAATGCTTTGTTTTTGTGAAATTGACATGTTTTCATTTTCATAACTATATGAAAACGAATTCATTACCAATTTTTTAATGTTTTTCCAAAATATTTTGTAAAATTCAACTGGAAGACCATCAGTTCCTGGTGATTTTCCATTCTGCATTGATTTGATAGCTTTAACACATTCTTCCTCTGATATCATACCTTCACAAGATTCTTTTTCATTTTCATTTAATTTTGGAATTTCGGCATCGTCCGGAAAAAAATTGTCAACTAAATGAACATTTAAATTATCTTCTGTTTCTTTATTTGAATAAAGTGAGCTGTAAAATTTGCTTTGCTCATTTAATACATCTGTAAACTTAGAGACTGTGTGCCCACTATCTGTGACTAGGGTTTGTATTGATTTATTAATATAGTTTCTTCTTTCTAAATTAAAGAAAAATTTTGAGTTACGTTCCCCTTCCCTCAGCCAACATGCTTTTGATCTTATTATAGCCCCCCTCTGTTTTCTTTTCGAAGTATGTTTTCAAATCATTTTTAATAGTCAATATGTTATTCTTAATGTTTTGATCTGTATAATTTAGTGATTCTTGTAAAGCTTCTAGAGTGTTAAGTTCCCTTTCTTTATCTTTAATAACCTCTGTTTCTTGTTTTTTAACTTCCGATGAATATTTGATAGCATAACCTCTGATATCGCTTTTGATTAGCTCCCAAATTAAAGTTGGATTTATATTTTCATTATTGTACAAAGTTTCTTTTTCTTGTATTAACTTTTGTAGACTCTCAATGAACTTGTCATCAAGAAGAAGAGATGTGTTAAATTTATAAAATCCTTTCCCTCTTTTCAGATTTTGTTTATCAATTTCGAGTAGAATAAAAGAATGATCACTTTTGAGACCATAGCTTATGTCTGTTTTTCTTGTGATGTTACCAAGTCCAACAGAAATCAGAAAGGAATCAAGTCTACATTGTATATTGGGGTATTTTTGTCTCCATGAATATCTTTTTTCCATAGGATTACGAATTCTCCAAATGTCAATCAAGTCATTTCTGTCCATGAATTGACGTAGATGTTCCCTATTTTTTTTATGTGTTAATACTGAGGACCCCCCTTTTTTATCTATATTTTCCATAATTAGATTCCAGTCCCCTCCACAAACAATAGGCATATCATTAAACTGTTCTATTCTGTTACAGAAGTCTTCTAGAAGGTAAAGTTCAAACCATAATAGTTTGCTAACAATATCTTTTCATTATTGACTTTTAATATACAGATCAAAAATCGTCCATCGTTATCTTTTATATAGTCTTCTATTTCATAATCAAAGTTTGAATTAAATAAAATCATTACACCTGCACTCTGAGAGTTTTTATTTGAAAATATACATTTATCTCCCCAATCTGACTGAAATTTTGATTCTGTTTCATTATTGCAGTGTGTTTCCTGCAGAAAATAAATATTCATTTTTTTTTCCTTTAACCAGTAAAATATTTCCTTCCTCTTTTTATCATTTGCCAGCCCCTTCACTTTAAAAGTTCCAATATTTAAATTAACCATAATCTGATAAAACCTGTAACTGTACCATGAGGATAGTTGGGTAGAACAACAATATACAATATATCACATGCCAATACACTTCAACACATAACATATAAAAATAGGGTTGACTAACTTAATAGAGGTGGTCACTAAAGCAGGTTTGACTGTAACTTAATAGAGGTGGTCACTAAAGCAGGTTTGACTAACTTAATAGAGGTGGTCACTAAAGCAGGTTTGACTAACTTAATAGAGGTGGTCACTAAAGCAGGTTTGACTGTAACTTAATAGAGGTGGTCACTAAAGAAGGTTTGACTGTAACTTAATAGAGGTGGTCACTAATGCAGGTTTGACTATTACTTAATAGAGGTGGTCACTAAAGAAGGTTTGACTAACTTAATAGAGGTGGTCACTAAAGCAGGTTTGACTAACTTAATAGAGGTGGTCACTAAAGCAGGTTTGACTAACTTAATAGAAGTGGTCACTAAAGCAGGTTAGACTGTAACTTAATAGAGGTGGTCACTAAAGCAGGTTTAACTGTAACTTAATAGAGGTGGTCACTAAAGCAGGTTTGACTGTACTACTATTTTTGACAAAAGAGGTAAACAAAAATTTACTTTTTTAATTTTCATCCAATTTTAATGTAGTTTTCTGCAAAGTGTTCATCTTTATAAGTTATTGATGGACCATCAACATGTTTTGTTATTTTATTTCGAAAAAGGGTCTACAAGGGTCCGAAATTCAGAATTTTGGCATATTTAAAAGATGCATAGAATATTTATTTTTCATCCAATTTTGATGCACTTTTTGTTGTTGAATGAATTGTGTTGAGAGCTTTTGATGACATGTCAGTGGATTTCCTCTCTCTTTTACGGTTTCTGAGAAAAACTTGACCGAAAGAGGCGATGAAATGCAAATTTCCAAAATTTGAAAGTTTTTATTCTTTATCTGATTTTGATGCAGTTTTTTTGTGAAGTACTCATCTTAATGGGTTATTAATAAGGAAAATGATCAGATAATATGACTAGCCTATATTTATTCTCGTTTAATACAAGGCAACAATCAAATATAGAAGGAGTAACAATAAATTGAAACATGCAACTTTTCTAAAAAGATGATCAAAGGGGAATAACTCTAAGAGAAATAATTTGAAAGAAAATTCAAATTATTATTCTGTGAACCACTGAACCATTTGAAATCACACCTTGCTGGAACCTTCTTTGGATAGTTTTTACGGGCAAATATGTTTTTTATGTCGATAACAGATCCAAAATGGCCACAACAATAAAATATATTTGAACACATGATCTATAACAGTCATTCCAAAGGTACCTTGTACTTCACTGGACATTTGGTCCATTAAAGGTAGAACTTTTACCGGACCAAATCACTTTTTACTGGACGAAAAAAAATGAATACAATTTAAGTGCAATATGTTATTCTTTTGTATATTCATATATGTAAGCACAGTTTTGCATGTCATGATGTCGTTGCTCTCATCGTAATCGAGCCATTCGCGATTGGTCAACCACTTCACGTTAAATTTACGTGCCTTTCTATTTTCCTCATACTTCTTCCTTTTATTCTGCTTGTCGTCACTTTCCGTGGTTTTCCTTTTCAGACTCTTTCCAGGAATAGCCCCGGCTGCATATCGGAGCCCCAACATTTTGATTTCAACAAAAGATCGTGTGACAAATTATTGCTTGAAATTTAACCACGCATGATTCGTTATTCAAAGTGTAGTAAAAATAATGATTTAAAATGCCCTTTCAACAATTACTGAAGTCCCCATACCAATATTTTAAAAATAGAAATGGGATTTTTCGTGAACTCAAGCTGAACTTGCGAAGAGAGCAATGATCAAATATTTTGATTTGACAATTGTTTGAAAATTTGCCAAAAATAAAATACTTCCTGGCATAATATGTTTACCGGTCATTTGGTCCAACGATTAAGATTATTTTATCAGTCAAAAGACAATTTTTGTCGGACTTTTGCCACAACAATAAAATAGATTTGAACACAGGACCTACAGTAAATAAGGGTAATAACAAAATTACCGAACTCCGAACAATCTTACAAAGGGAAAGTCAAAACTCATAATTATATAAACAGACAAAATCAGTCAACAACCGGAAAACTGTGAAAACCGTAATGACCCTGACTTGGTACAGGCATTTCTAAAGAAATGGTGGGTTGAATCAGATTTTAAGGCGCCAAACCTCCCGCTCTCATTACGATTCAAAGGTTCCGGCTGTCATGGTAACAGTATTTAAATACAGGAACAAAATAGGTAAAATAGTTGTCAAAGCAGTACCATATTCTGTGACGTAAATGTCAAAAATATTTTTACGTCACACATTGACAAAAACATTTTTGACTTCTTTAACTTTATACATTTTCACTATATGAAAATGCATCGCTTATAATTTTTTCGGCAGAGACGGAATATATTTCGACAAGATATTGGTATCGGAATATAAACTTTTTAAGAGATCGAATAAGGCGAATCTTTTTATAGCCCTGGTCCAGTAGCCTGTTTCTCAGATGAAGATGACGTTTCAGGAAATCAGAATAATGTACCTAAAATACTACAAGGCCGGACTCACTCCTACTACCTCTGTCACTTCAACCGTTATTTCCCCTGTCAAAATGTTGATAGGACGCAAATCACTTACTAATTTGCGTAGTGAAATGATTTTTCTTCAAGGAAAGCCCATTTTTATATCTTCCTAACATCTACACCCTCATACTGACAGATAATCCTCCAATTTTGTTGACAATGGACACCTCCATGGCTGCAAAAGGGAAAATAGGTCACCTGACATCTTTCGGTCGTTCTCGGGTTTTATCATTGCCTTTCGAAACATATATGAGAAATTCATATTTTGGCGCCTTGTTATTTGAATTTGGAATTTCTAGTGTTTAGTATTTATATATGATAAAACCCGAGAACGACCGAAAGACGGAATATGTCACGTGACCTATTTTCCCTTTTGCAGCCACGGAGGTGTCCATTGTCAACAAAATCGGAGGATTATCTGTCGGTGTGGGAGTGTAGATGGTAGGAAGATAAAAAAAAAACGGGTTTTCCTTGAAGAAAGATCATTTCACTACGTAAATTAGTAAGCGATTTGCGTCCTATCAACATTTTGACAGGGGAAATAACGGTTGAAGTGACAGGGGTAGTAGGAGTGAGTCCGGCCTTGTGGTATTTTAGGTACATAGCGAGCATATTTTTGACTCTACACAAGCGCCTGTGCAGTAATGTGAAAATAAATAAAAATGCTTTTGAGCTAGAGCTGATTGAACTCTAACAACAGGGGCTTGTTATGATTTTTCCCCCCCTCAAATACTCTATTTTTAGAGTACTCGAGGGGGGGAAAATCATAACAAGCCCCTGTGCTCTAACTTGCATATGAATAATCAGGTGAGTGATACAGGATCAGATGAGCTGCCAGTTTTTTTTTCTTATAAAGAACAAACTTAATTTAATCCAAGCTGTACATGAATGAATAAGAAAAGTTTGAAGATACCAAAGGTGCAATCACAAGCCGTAAATGGAAGGATAGACAAAGCAATGGCCCCCAAAAAGGACAAACGATGATATTCAAAACATTGCACAGAAAACTAAAGATAGAGATACACTAATCCCACTTAAAATCGTGGATGGACTCAGGTACTACGGAATAATAACAGTTTCTGGTCCACTTGTGGCACCTGTCATGTTACTCTTGTTGCAAACTGGTGATAAGTCATAAATGGGGAAAGGACTGGATTATGATTGCAATGAACAGAACATATATGTGGTCATTTGTCATCAATATTCCTTAACGATTAACTAGGTCATGGTGGCAAGGGAAAAACCTACAAAGTGATGATTTCAACATAACCAATAGGAACCATTGGTTCAGTATCTTCTTTGTCAGCAGCACATTTATATCAAGGAAATCCTGACAGGAACCACAAGCTCAGGAATATCATATCAACTGAGAGATATATACTCCATATGCAGGTGCTGCTGTAATGTTGCTGAATATAAATAGAAAATTCTCAATGGGAAAATTGAAATCATATCTTTTGTCGTAAACTTTCATTGACAACAGTTTGTCGTGGTCAATTTCGAGTTGTAGTCAAGGTATGAAGCAGATCTAACTGTAGCTATGGTATTCTTTATTTCAAGCTCAATGCGATAGATGTGATCAACAAAATCACCAAACTTCTATTCAATGTATGTAAACCACTAACCAGTTTATTTCTGTCTATCATCTCTAACAGTAATAAAGTACAATATATAAGGTCAATGATTTGTTTTTCAGTCCTTCAGGTTCCAATGATGGGCACGGCTGAGGAAATGAAAGAGCTTATTTCAAAGGGCACGTTCATGGCATTTGAAAACCGTGTCTACTTAGCTGGTGCCTGCAATGTGGGTAAGTCTACCCTCGCCAGTATTCTTCTTGGTGAGGAGATTCCACAACATTGGAAATCAACTGATGGAATAGTTATTTACTTTGGAAGAAATGGGATAGATTTGGAAGACAAAACAATGATTCCATTGAAAAAAGGTAATACAATTTAAAACTACCTAAATGTATTGTTAAACAGTACCAGCTTTGTTTTTGTTGTTAAAAAAGTAAGTCAAGAACCAACATCAGTGATAACTGTCAGTAATTATTGAGTTATATCATGACTTATTTGACAAATACTAGTAGAAAACACCAGACAGGACTGACTTGGACAAGAACAGACATCAGTCATAACTGTCAGTTATCATTGAGCTATATCATTACTAACTAGACATAGTCTGGTAGAAAACATTAGACAGAACTGATTAGGACAAGAATCAACATCAGTCATAGCTGTCAGTAATTATGCAATAATCTGATTAGGACAAGAATCAACATCAGTCATAGCTGTCAGTAATTATGCAATAATATTGTGTTGTCCATAAGGGTAATAACAAAATTACCGAACTCCGAACAGTCTTACAAAGGGAAAGTCATAACTCATAAGTATATAAACAGACAAAATCAGTCAACAACCGGAAAACTGTGAAAACCGTAATGACCCTGACTTGGTACAGGCATTTTTAAAGAAATGGTGGGTTGAATCAGATTTTAATGTGCCAAACCTCCCGCTTTCATTACGGCTCAAAGGTTCCAGCTGTCACTATAACAGTATTTATAACAATACTGGAACAAAATACGTAAAATAGTTGTCAATGTAGTACCAAACCCAGTGAAGCAAATTTCAAAAACAATTTTAAGTCACACATTGATAAAACAAAATATTTTTGACATTTCTGTTGACTTCCTTATCTTTATACATTTTCACTATATGAAAATGCATCGTTTATCATCGTCTCTGCAGAGACGGAATATATTTCGACAATATCTTAGTATCGGAATATAAACTTTTTTAAGAGATCGAATAAGGCAAATCTTTTTATAGCCCTGGTCCAGTAGCCTGTTTCTCAGATAAAGATGACGTTTCAGGAAATCAGAATAATTGCTACTGGCCCTTGCATAGCGAATCAATTGTGAGATGTAAACACCATATGCAGGAGAAGCTGGTATAATGCTGCACATATTTGGAAAATTTATGATTTTAAAATTGAAGTCGTCTTCGTTTATCATAAATTTTAGTACTGAGTTGACCACTATCTTCAAATTCGAGGTATAAGTCCAAAAATGATGCAGACGAAGCTGTATCGGTGGTCTCTTTAACTTCCAGCTCTGGAGGATATATCAATAGAAGAAATTCTGCAAATCTAGAATTATTGATTGATAAAACGTCATCAATATACCTGTATGTGAAATTAAAGGCTCTAGCCTCATGAATCTTCTTATCTTTTACAAGCTTTTGAAGAAACTCAGACTCATGAGTATAAAAATAAATCGGCTAGAAGGTTAGAAGGCATAATGCACCACCCGAAGTGTATTATGCCTTCTAACCTTGAGATATATTTTGGCATATAACATGGACAACACAATATTATTGTTATTATTACTCTGAATGTCTTTGGTGATTTTAAAAAATGAAATTTTTCTAAAATGTATTGATAGTATAAAGATTGGCAAATAATATTCACTTAAATTCAAGAAATATTTAATTTCAATAATAACAATGAACTGTCAAATATTTAATTCCCAATCCTGGAACTGGCAATTGCTTTGATAGACGACAGCATCAACGTTAAAGAAAAACGTATAAAACAGACATACAATGGTAGAAAACATTGGACAGAATTAATTAGGAGAAGAATCAACATCAGTCATAACTGTCAGTAATTATTGAGCTATATCATGATTAACTAGAAATATACTGGTAAAAAACATTATACAGAACTGATTAAGACCAGAACCAACAGTGGTCATAGCTGTCAGCAACCACTGAGCTATTTCATGTTTAACTAGAAACCTACTGGTAGAACACATTAGACAGAACTGCTTAAGACTGCAAGACAAGAACCAGGATCAGTCATAATTATCAGTATTTATTGAGCTATATCATGACTAACCTAGACACAATTTAATAGTAGAAAACATTAGACAGAATCCATTTGAACAAAAACTGACATCAGTCATAATTTTCAGTAATTATTGAGTTATATCAAGACTAACTAGACATACGCTGGTAGACAAACACCAGACAGAACTGATTAGGACAAGAACCAACATCAGCCATAACTGTCAGTAATTATTGAGCTATATCATGACTAACTAGACATAGTCTGATAGAAAACATTATACAGAACTAATTAGGACAAGAACCAACATCAGTCACAACTGTCAGTAATTATTTAACTATATCATGACTAACTGGACATAGTCTGGTAGAAAGCATTAGACAGAACTGATAATGACAAGAACCAACATCACTCATATCTGTTAGTAATTATTTTGCTATAACATGACTAACTAGACATATAATGATAGAAAACATTAGGACATACTTCATTTGAACAAGAACAGACATCAGTGATAACTGTCAGTAATTATTGAGTCATGACTAACTAGACAAATAATGGTAGAAATATACCAGGCACGAGTAATTTATAAAAGAAAACCTACATGTTATATTTAAGCCATTTACCTGATATGAATCATTTTGAACCATAAATTGAACTCAAATAATATTGTTAATTTGTGAATTATTATATATGGTAAAGTGTCTACCCCATGTAAACCTTTGCTAACTAAATACTAGCATTGCATTTATCTTCCGGAAACAATATAAATTGCACTACATTATTAGGTTTTGATGGTGATGTTTTGTCTAAAGTACTACGTGGCCAGCCAGACATCAAGCCAGAAAAACATCCTTCCAAATATGATAAAAGTTTGCCAGAAATAGAAAAGAAAATGAGGTCTCCCCCTGCTACCAAAAAAAAGATGACATCTGAGAATCATCCAGCTGCCGAAAGTAAAGCCATTTTATCTGAGAAAACTGACACAGAACTTGTCAAAGGAGCAAGAAACAAAGACACACATAAAGAACTGTCCAAACCACAACTACAGGCCCAGAAGATGTCAAAGCAAAGCTACATTACAATTCATGAGGATATAAAAGAGGAATTGAGAAAAGGAAATTACAAAGTGAATATAGCCCCATCAGATCTTGTTGATTTTGGAGGACAGAAATCGTTTGACATGACACATCAGTTATTTATACAACATAAAGGAGAGTTTATTTTGATGTTTAATGGCAAATTTGATCTCTGTGATCCTTTACCTGAATACCCACAAGGAGATGTTACTACAGAATGTAAGTTGGTGTAAATAAGTGTTTTTTCTTTTCTGATATATATACTGACCAATAATATACACTCCACCCAAAAAAAAAAAAAAATTATTAAAAAAACTATAACTGAGTTTATTGATGACGCAGGTCATCATATATCAGATCAATCTAAAATTCTCCTTCAACAACACGATTTTTACAAACATTGTATTCAACAACAAATTTAGATTGTAATGATGAGTCCTTTTTTAATCATAATATTAAACTCACAGAAGAACAAAAATACTTGTGTGAAGGTAATATAACATTTAAAGAATGTGCCCAATCACTGAAGTTAATGACAAATGGAAAAAGTCCAGGTTCTGATGGATATACTGTAGAGTTTTATAAAAAAATTTGGGAAGATATTGGTCCATTGCTTTATAGGTCATTATATTTAGCCTATGAGTCTGGAAGCTTCACTGATTTTCAGTATCAGGGAGTCATAACATGTATTCCAAAAGAAGGAAAGGACAGGCATTTTATTGGCAACTGGAGACCAATAAGTTTATTAAATACTGACCTTAAAATAGCTTCTGCTGTAATTGCTAATAGAATTAAACCTCTATTACCATTTATTATTAGTGATGCACAAAAAGGTTTTATAAAAGGAAGATTTATTGGGGAAAATACAAGACTGTTGTATGATTTGATGCATTATCTTGAACAACATAACAAAACCGGTCTATTACTTCTTGTAGATTTCGAGAAAGCATTTGATTCAGTTGAATGGAAATTTTTGAAAAAAGCCCTCTCAAGTTTAAATTTTGGACCATCTGTTTGTAAATGATTTGAACTATTCTATTCAAAAGCCAAAAGTTGTGTTATAAATAATGGTCACATGTCCAAGTTTTTTTTTCTAGAAAGAGGCTGTCGACAAGGTGATCCGCTTTCACCTTATTTGTTTATAATCGGTGTGGAGCTGCTTTCATTAAGATTGAAGGCCAACCAAGACATTCATGGTATTATTATCAATGAAGTTGAATCTCTCATATATTTGTATGCTGATGATACCTTTCTTATTCTAGATGGGAGTGAAAATTCATTGAGGGAGGCTCTGGAATGTTTTGAATCTTTTTACAAGGTGTCTGGTTTAAAAATGAATTCATCCAAAACAAAAGCTGTGTGGGTTGGAAACAAGAAGTATTCAGATCAAATTATTTGTCCAAATATGAAACTAAATTGGTCTCATGAAAACTTTAAGGTTTTGGGAATTGATTTTTCACTTGATTTAAACTGTATTACAGATATAAATTTTACCAAAAAAATCAAGGAGGTTAAGGCAATACTAAAAAGTTGGCAGCATAGAAAACTGACATTACTTGGTAAAATTACAGTTATAAAAACTCTTGCACTACCAAAGCTAATTCATTTACTGACATCTCTACCAAATTTACCTCAGACAAAAATAAATGATTTAAATTCACTTTTTTATAAATTTATATGGAACGGGAAGTCAGATAAGATAAAGCGAAGTACTTTAATCGGTGATATATATCAGGGGGGGTTTGAAAATGATAGATCTTCAATCATTTAATATTTATCTGAAAGTAGGTTGGATTAAACGATTATTTTCCAATTTAGATGGTGATTGGTAAAAAGTATTATTATTCAATCTTCAAAGCTATGGCGGTAAAAGAATTTTAACTTTTCAGAAAGAAAAGCTAAAGGAAGTTGCTGTGAAGCTTACAAATCCTTTTTGGAAAGATGTTCTGTCTAGCTATCATTTTGCAAAACCTTATACAAAGATGAATACTAATGAACTATTGTCTCTTGATATCCTTAATTTTGTACCAGTAACTGATTTAAATTATTATATTAAATGGATAGAATATAATGTGCAGTATTTATGTGATCTTATTGACCCACATTCTGGTAATTTTTATACTTTTGAACAGACTAGAAAAAAACTGAATACCAATAATTTTTTGAAGTACTAGAGTCTGGTGTCAAATGTTCCCAAGTACATCAAAGATCATCTGAAGGAAAACTATGTAAATATAAATTTCGACATACTTAGTAAAAAGAATGCCTATTTAGAAAGAATAGTTCATAAGTAAAAATGTTAGGTTTGTTTATAAAGGTCTTGTGAATGCAATCATTTCTTTACCAACAGAAAAATTTTCCAAATGGGAAAAACTTCTTAATTGTGAAATAACAAATTGGTCAAAATATTTTATTATTTTAAAAAAAATCTTGTAGAAACTCATATCTTCACAATTTTCAATTTAAATTGTTACACAGGATCATTCCTACCAATTCCTTTTTACATAAAATAAAGCTCAAGAATACTAATTTATGTACATTTTGCAAAATTCATGATGAAACTATTGAACATCTATTCTTTGGCTGTCCTGTGACACAAATTTTTCTCAAATCTTTGTCAAAACAATTAAAACAATATCACAAGAATTTGATTTTTGACAAAAAAGAATATTTCTTTGGTTTTGAGTCAGGGGATCTTCTTGTTAATTTGATTCCAATTATTGCAAAAAATTACATCTTCAAGTGCAAACTCAATGAACAAGGGCTAAATATTGTAGAATTTAAGCATACAATTATGTGGTACCGTTCACTTGAACAATATATATCAAAGAAAAACAATACCATTTTAGCATTTGAAATATATTTTCAACTAATCATAATATTTTTTTTTGTTTGATTCATATAGTGATGAGATTCTTTTTTAGCTCACCTGACCCAAAGGGTCATGTGAGCTATTCTCATCACTTGGCGTCCGTCGTCGTCGTCCGTCCGTCGTACGTCGTAAACTTTTTCAAAAATCTTCTCCTCTGAAAGTACTAGACCAATGGAAACCAAACTTGGTCTGAATCATTACTAGGATATCTAGTTTCAAAATTGTGTCCGGTGATGCCGTGCACCAACCAACATGGCCGCTGTTACTAAAAATAGAACATATGGTAAAATTGCAGGTTTTTGGTAATATCTCAAAAACCGTTAGTAATATCAAAAATCTGACATGGGGTAAAAATGATCAGCACATCAAGATCTACCTACCCTGCAATTTTGAAGTAAATCTGATTACCCATCTTGGAGTTATTGCCCTTTTTTCATCAAATTTGTAAAATTTTAATGCTTTTCGTCTTATATTTCAAAAACTATAAGAGATAAAGGTTAACTTTAAATTGCAAAAATGTGCGGCATATTAAGATCTACCTACCCTGCAATTTTGAAGTAAATCTCATTACTCATTTTGGAGTTATTTCCCTTTTTTCATCAAATTTTCAAAAGTTTAATACTTTTCGTCCTTTATTTCAAAAACTATAACAGACAGATGGTAAGTTGAAACTGGAAACATGCTCAGCATGTCAAGATCTACCTACCCTGCAATTTTGAAGTAAATTTGATTACCCATCTTGGAGTTATTGCCCTTTTTTCATCAATTTTTTTTTCATTTTAATACTTTTCGTCTTATATTTCAAAAACTATTTAGAGATAGATGTTAAGTTTATTGCAAAAATGTGCAGCATATCAAGATCTACCTACCCTGCAATTTTGAAGTAAATCCCATTACCCATTTTGACCGATTATGCAAATTAGAAAAAAGGGGGGATGAAATTAAAAAAAAATCTTCTCCTCTGAAACTACTGAACCAATCTCAACCAAACTTTGCTGATATGATCCTTAGGTGGTCCCCTTTCAAATTTGTGTCCGTTAGCCCCGTCCTGTATCCAAGATGGCCGCCATTACTAAAAATAGAAATTTCTTCAAATGGTCAAAACTGCTCTATTTTAAGCCAGAAAGTGCCCAAATTTGAACTGTATAAGCATAATGATGAGCTTTTTAACAAATATTACAGGATTTTTTATGAACTTTGAACTTTTACCGATTTTGACCGATTATGAAATAAAAAAAAAGGGGGGATGAAATTAAAAAAAAATCTTCTCCTCTGAAACTACTGAGCCAATCTCAACCAAACTTTGCTGAGATGATCCTTCGGTGGTCCCCTTTCAAATTTGTGTCCGTCAGCGCCGTCCTGTATCCAAGGTGGCCACCATTACTAAAAATAGAAATTTCTTCAAATGGCCAAAACTGCTCTATTTTAAGCCAGAAAGTGCCCAAATTTGAACTGTATAAGCATAATGATGAGCTTTTTAACATATATTACGGGATTTTTTATGAACTTTGAACTTTTACCGATTTTGACCGATTATGAAATTTAAAAAAAGGGGGGATGAAATTAAAAAAAAATCTTCTCCTCTGAAACTACTGAGCCAATTTCAACCAAACTTTGCTGAGATGATCCTTAGGTGGTCCCCTTTTAAAACTGTGTCCGTTAGCCCCGTCCTGTATCCAAGATGGCCGCCATTGCTAAAAATAGAAATTTCTTCAAATGGTCAAAACTGCTCTATTTTAAGCCAGAAAGTGCCCAAATTTGAACTGTATAAGCATAATGATGAACTTTTTAACATATATTACGGGATTTTTTATGAACTTTGAACTTTTACCGATTTTGACCGATTATGAAATTTCAAAAAAGGGGGGATGAAATTAAAAAAAAATCTTCTCCTCTGAAACTACTGAGCCAATCTCAACCAAACTTTGCTGAGATGATCCTTGGGTGGTCCCCTTTCACAATTGTGTCCGTCAGCGCCGTCCTGTATCCAAGGTGGCCACCATTACTAAAAATAGAAATTTCTTCAAATGGCCAAAACTGCTCTATTTTAAGCCAGAAAGTGCCCAAATTTGAACTGTATAAGCATAATGATGAGCTTTTTAACATATATTACGGGATTTTTTATGAACTTTGAACTTTTGCCGATTTTGACCGATTATGCAAATTAGAAAAAAGGGGGGATGAAATTAAAAAAAATATCTTCTCCTCTGAAACTACTGAGCCAATCTCAACAAAACTTTGCTGAAATGATCCTTAGGTGGTCCCCTTTAAAAATTGTGTCCGTCAGCGCCGTCCTGTATCCAAGATGGCCGCCATTACTAAAAATAGAAATTTCTTCAAATGGCCAAAACTGCTCTATTTTAAGCCAGAAAGTGCCCAAATTTGAACTGTATAAGCATAATGATGAGCTTTTTAACATATATTACGGGATTTTTTATGAACTTTGAACTTTTACCGATTTTGACAGATTATGAAATTTAAAAAAGGGGGGATGAAATTAAAAAAAAATCTTCTCCTCTGAAATTACAGAGCCAATTTCAACCAAACTTTGCTGAGATGATCCTTAGGTGGTCCCCTTTTAAAATTGTGTCCGTCAGCGCCGTCCTATATCCAAGATGGCCGCCATTACTAAAAATAGAAATTTCTTCAAATGGCCAAAACTGCTCTATTTTAAGCCAGAAAGTGCCAAAATTTGAACTGTATAAGCATAATGATGAGCTTTTTAACATATATTACGGCATTTTTTTATGAACTTTGAAATTTTACCGATTTTGACCGATTATGCAAATTAGAAAAAGGGGGGATGAAATTTAAAAAATGTTCCCCTCTGAAACTACTGAGCCAATCTCAACCAAACTTTGCTGAGATGATCCTTAGGTGGTCCCCTTTCAAAATTGTGTCTGTCAGCGCCGTCCTGTATCCAAGATGGCCACCATTACTAAAAATAGAAATTTCTTCAAATGGCCAAAACTGTTCTATTTTAAGCCAGAAAGTGCCCAAATTTGAACTGTATAAGCATAATGATGAGCTTTTTAACATATATTACGGGATTTTTTATGAACTTTGAACTTTTACCGATTTTGACCGATTATGAAATTAGAAAAAAGGGGGGATGAAATTAAAAAAAAATCTTCTCCTCTGAAACTACTGAGCCAATTTCAACCAAACTTTGCTGAGATGATCCTTAGGTGGTCCCCTTTTAAAATTGTGTCCGTCAGCGCCGTCCTATATCCAAGATGGCCGCCATTACTAAAAATAGACATTTCTTCAAATGGCCAAAACTGCTCTATTTTAAGGCAGAAAGTGCCAAAATTTGAACTGTATAAGCATAATGATGAGCTTTTTAACATATATTACGGCATTTTTTTATGAACTTTGAAATTTTACCGATTTTGACCGATTATGAAATTTATAAAAAGGGGGGATGAAATTTAAAAAAAATCTTCTCCTCTGAAACTACTGAGCCAATTTCAACCAAACTTTGCTGAAATGATCCTTAGGTGGTCCCCTTTTAAAATTGTGTCCGTCAGTGCCGTCCTATATCCAAGATGGCCGCCATTACTAAAAATAGAAATTTCTTCAAATGGCCAAAACTGCTCTATTTTAAGGCAGAAAGTGCCAAAATTTGAACTGTATAAGCATAATGATGAGCTTTTTAACATATATTACGGCATTTTTTTATGAACTTTGAAATTTTACCGATTTTGACCGATTATGAAATTTATAAAAAGGGGGGATGAAATTTAAAAAAAATCTTCTCCTCTGAAACTACTGAGCCAATTTCAACCAAACTTTGCTGAAATGATCCTTAGGTGGTCCCCTTTTAAAATTGTGTCCGTCAGTGCCGTCCTATATCCAAGATGGCCGCCATTATTAAAAATAGAAATTTCTTCAAATGGCCAAAACTGCTCTATTTTAAGCCAGAAAGTGCCCAAATTTGAACTGTATAAGCATAATGATGAGCTTTTTAACATATATTACGGGATTTTTTATGAACTTTGAACTTTTACCGAGTTTGACCGATTATGCAAATTAGAAAAAAGGGGGGATGAAATTAAAAAAATCTTCTTCTCTGAAACTACAGAGCCAATCTCAACCAAACTTTGCTGAAATGATTCTTGGGTGGTCCTCTTCCAAAATTGTGTCCAGCATTTCAGAACACCGACCAAGATGGCCGCCACAGCCGAACTTAATTTAACATAGGACCCTATGGGAAATTCCCATAAAAATCTTTTTGTCTGAAACCATTTGCTCAATAAGAACAAAATTTTGATGAAATAGTCATTGGATGGTTCTCTTCCAAAAATGTGTCTGGCGGTTCGACCCTTCGATCAATTTTTTTTTTACCTGCAATTTTGAAGTAAATCCGATTACCCATCTTGGAGTTCTTGCCCTTTTTTCATCAAATTTATAAAAATGACGAAGGCTACAATTGTTAATTTTTTTTACCGAAGTTATCAAGTTTTATTGACTGATGTTGTTATTATACCCAGGTGAGCTATACAGGCTCCTGGGAGCCTCTAGTTCAGCTTTTTTGATTAAGTACACAATGTCAGGAGCAATCAAATATTTTAGAAAAACAAAATGGTAAGAGAGTGTGTGTAAAAGATGAATGGAAGTGTTTATTACTATTATATATTATTATTTCTTTATTTTGTTTATCATAATGTAAAACCAATGTAGTCACAAAACTTATTTTTGAAAACCCCTGTCACACCCTAGTCAGGTGGTGATGTAAGGGAATTTATAAAATCATGACTATATGAAAAAAAAAAAAAAGTTAAGCACCACCCTATATTTTTATCGATATATTTGTTTACATCAATACTGTTGAAACAATGAAAGAGATATCACCATTGTTCTTAAAAGACTACATCAAGGGCTCTAAGATTACCAATCTACGAAGTATTTATCATCGTGACTATCACGTGGCAAAAATGGGGTTCAAAACAGGCACTGGAAAAACGTAAAACCAGTTTGTCTTTGATGGAAGTTTTTAACATTGCATTAAAATGCAGAGTCTTCAGATTTTAAACACTTTTAAATGCATCTATTGTGCATATGTGTAAGGCATAAAAATCAATAATGAGTACATGTATGACCTAACTCATTGAGCCACCCTGGCCCCCATCTTCAGTAGATACATGTAACTAAGGTAGATATTTGGTATGTATATACTGTGTGTATATGCCATTATGGCACCAGCTCATGAATCGGAAACCATTGTTTTCGGAGCTCCTCTTTAGTGTCAATTGGGGTAAACAGGTCTGCTAGTGGCTAAATCAGAGTGAGTTGTGGTTGGTGACACATATCCCTGTTTCTAGTGGCTAAATCAGAGTGAGTTGTGCTTCTAGACACCTGCCCCTGGCTGTGATGTCTGAATCAGAGTGGTTTTTGAGGAAATTTGTCCCTGCCCCTGGCTATGATGTCTGAATCAGAGTTGGTTTTGTCCCCATCTACAGTGTCGGAATCAAAGTTGTTTTGTGAACACCTGTCCCTATTTGTAGTGTCTGAATTGGAGATATTTTAGAACAACTGTACCTATTTATATTGTCTGATTCAGAGAAGTTTTTCAGGAGACATGTCTTTATTTGTTGTGTCTGATTCAGGGTTGTTTTTCAGGAGACATGGCCTTATTAAGTCTCCCAAACAAAGTTTGGGATACTTATTGTTTTTGCTCCGTTTCTTATTATTATTCTCTTTATTCTCCTTTCTTTCTTTGGCACATGGGTAGATAATGATGTCCCGAATTGATTCCCGACATTGAACAATTTCTACCGGTCGCCATTTTCAAAATGGCCACCACAATATCGCAAAAATTCAACATTGTCCGATATCATCAAAATTTGATATGTGGGTAGATAATGATGTCCCGAATTGATTCCCGACATTGAACAATTTCTACCGGTCGCCATTTTCAAAATGGCCATCACAATGCCGCACAAATTCAACATTGTCCGATTTCAACGCCATTTCATATGTGGGTAGATTATGATGTCTCAAATTGATTGCTGACATTGAAAATTTTCTACCGGTCGCCATTTTTAAAATGGCCACCACAATACCGCACAAATTCAACATTGTCCGATTTCAACGACATTCCATATGTGGGTAGATTATGATGTCCCGAATTGATTTCTGACATCGAAAAATTTCTACCGGATGCCATTTTCAAAATGGCTGCCACAATTCCGCACAAATTCAACTTTGTTCGATTTCAACGTCCTGAATTGATTCCCGACATCGAAAAATTTCTACCAGTCTCTATTTTCAAAATGGCCGCCACAATACCGCAAAAATTCAACATTGTTCGATTTCAAAGGTAGCTTTTAATTTATTTTTTAAACCAGTTGTCAGTGGCCGGTTTGGGAGACTTCATAATCGTTAGATTATAATCATATCTTGTTTGTTATGTCTGAATCAGAGTTGTTTTTGTAGACACCAGTCCTTATTTGTAGTGTCTGAATAAGAGTCGTTTTTGAGGACACCTATCTCTATTTGTAGTGTTTAATTCAGAGTTGTTTTTCAGAAGACTTGTCAGAATCCGGGTTTTTAAGACACCTCTCCTTCTTTGTATTGTCTGATTCGTACAGGCAACACGGATTCTGACACCATTTCTTATGAAATGCATAGTTATTACTACAGAAGACAAACAGAAACAACTCATCTTTATATGACATTGTTACCCAACATAGTCAAAGTTGTCTTTACAGTCTTCTCTAAACTAAATGGGTGACAAAGATAACAAATCAGTGTTTTCTGTAGTTATTCAAGTTTTCTCCTTAAATAAAACTGAACGTTACAATATAACAAATGTTGTCAATTGTGTTTTATTTATGTATGCATGTATAACACTTTTCACTTTATCACACTTTTAATTATAAAATAATCATTCTTTTACTTTCAGCTATATTGAAGCATTGGGTGAGCTCTATCCTTTCGTATTGTGCAGATGATGATGACATTCTACCAATAATACTGTTTGCAGCAACACACAGTGATTTCTATACTCAGGTTTGATCATTTGTTTTTATTATTCTCATCTTGTTAGCTGGCTTGGCTTAAAGGTCAATGGGATGCTGTTGTCATTTATCATATTATTATATTAATTATGTAGTACAGAATATTAGTTACACTTTTGTTTAAGCTCCAATTTACCAATTTTTCAAATAATTCAGAAAAACTAAATAAATGTACTTTATATTCCTATGTTGTGACAGAAAATATTCCGTCATTGACAATTTCTCAAAATAATAGACAATCATTACAAGAGTGAGCGATTCAACCATTTTCAAATCGATTGATTACACAATTATCAAAATAACCGATTCCATCATTATCAAAGTGACCAATTCCATCATTATCAAAGTGACCAATTCCATCATTATCAAAGTAACTGATTCCATCATTATCAAAGTGACCGATTCCATCATTATCAAAGTAACTGATTCCATCATTATCAAAGTGACCGATTCCATCATTATCAAAGTAACTGATTCCATCATTATCAAAGTAACTGATTCCATCATTATCAAAGTAACTGATTCCATCATTATCAAAGTGACCGATTCCATCATTATCAAAGTGACCAATTCCATCATTATCAAAGTGACCAATTCCATCATTATCAAAGTGACCGATTCCATCATTATCAAAGTGACCAATTCCATCATTATCAAAGTGACCAATTCCATCATTATCAAAGTGACTGATTCCATCATTATCAAAGTAACCGATAACATCATTATCAAAGTGACCAATTCCATCATTATCAAAGTGACCGATTCCATCATTATTAAAGTAACTGATTCCATCATTATCAAAGTGACCGATTCCATCATTATCAAAGTGACCGATTCCATCATTATCAAAGTAACCGATTCCATCATTATCAAAGTGACCGATTCCATCATTATCAAAGTAACCGATTCCAGCATTATCAAAGTGACAGATTCCATCATTATCAAAGTGACCGATTCCACCATTTTCAAAGTAACCGATTCCATCATTATCAAAGTGACCGATTCCATCATTATCAAAGTGACTGATTCCATCATTATCAAAGTGAATTCCATCATTATCAAAGTAACCGATACCATCATTATCAAAGTGACCAATTCCATCATTATCAAAGTGACCGATTCCATCATTATCAAAGTGAATTCCATCATTATCAAAGTAACCGATTCCATCATTATCAAAGTGAGCGTTGTCAAGGTCCAAGAAGCTTCTTGTTTATACTGTTAGAAACATTTAATGCATTTTATCACAAATTAAAAAAAGTAGGGGGGGGGGATGGAGGACTAAGCTTTGATTCCATATATGGCAGCTTATAATTCATATTGAATATAAAATACAGCTTTGTACTGTCCTTAGAACAGTTAATGTTGTTAAGTATAACTCCACCTAAGAATCATGCAGTGGGTGATCCATTGATAGTTGTACATTTGGAGTCTATATGGTTCATATGTTGCAATTTTTATGGAAAACTCATAAAAATAATAAAACAACACATGTATTGACATTGGTTGCTATGGTTACAATTTCATCATAGAACCCATTTAATTTCAGCCTTCAAATCACTAAATTTGCATTTTTGCTGCACAGATTTCTCAAAATTACTTTAAAAAATTCATAATATCATTACATATTAGTGATGTTGAAGATTTCTTCTAAAAATTAACGTATATGAACAGAAAGTACAAGTTTGCCAATTACTGTTACCATGGCAACCGAACAGCCTCATTTCCCATGTTCATAAAAATGAAAAAAGACTAGGTTTTTGATTATCTATTATCTTCTGTGAACAGGGTGGTATGTGAATGATGCTTGTTTGTATCCGTTCATTTGACACTTGTTTTAAGCATATTAAAAATAATCATTTGTAGCCTCTTTTAGATTTTTTGGAAGAAGTGTTTTTTGTCCCATACTTTTGTTTTTTTAGCAAATACTATACAACGACATTTTTTACAAAATATTTCTACTTCTCCAAAATACTGATATTATCTTTTTTCACATAACTTATAACCAAACTAACTACTAAATAAACTTTTAACCTAAAATTATGTGAATGGTTGCCTTGGAAACAAAAATAAAACATTTTACGTATTAAATGCATTTCATATGCACATTATTTTTTACCTCAGACAGTACGGTCTTGGAATCTTCTTCCGGATAGCACAAAAAACTGTCCTTCTATTAATGTATTCAAATCGCGACTGAACCTTAATACTATACATGATAAACCCACATTTTTTTACGTCGGTAGCCGTTTAGGACAGATTTTTCACACTAGAATACGTATGGGGTGTAGTGCTCTTAATTCCGATCTATTTCGGAAAAATATTGTAAATTCACCGCATTGTACATGTGGTGCTATAGAGACTCGTACTCATTATCTTCTCAACTGTCCTCACTATAACATACCTAGACAACGCCACATATTTGCCCTTAACCTTCCTATTCCATTGTCTACTGAACTTCTATTGGTAGGATCTAATGAGTTAACAATTAACCAGAACACAGAAATCTTCTTGTCAGTACAAAAGTTCATTTTAAGTAGTAAACGATTTACCCCGTAATTCACAATTCACCAACCCCTTTCATTTTCCTGCACAATTCATCCCCTATGGTGTAAATACAATTATCATTTCACTGATCCTTACAACGTAATCTAACTTCTGAGATTATTAAAAGTAGATTTAATTAAACTTGGGATACGGATTTATATAAGTTTAATAACTTGTTTTCGGATCCTCTTAATTAATTCATAGTCATTACTATTGTTGTATTTAAATTGTTGTACTATATTCATATGTATTGATTAATAAAATATGTTTACACTAAATGCATTTCATATCATGTTAAAATCTTAAAAAAAAATTTTGGTCACAAAGATTTCCATATTACTGATTATATAGCTAAATGCCAACTCTTAAACTGATAACAATGAAAATTTAAATAATGTCCAATGTTGCCATGGAAACATTTCATTGAAAATTAACTTGTCGCCATGATATAGCTGAAAATTGCTGTGTTGGAATTAAATAACAATCCCTCACCCTTCTGCTTGTTGATTTGGGGTTTGAGACGGTAAAGAAAGACATGAAAAAAATGCAATCTGAATAGGAAGGAGATTATAAGTGCAGGGTGTCAAGCCACTTTTGACAAAAATCATATAGAGAAATAGGATTTATTTTTATGAAAATATGGGATAAATTAAAGTTATATTTAGCCAAAAAAAATGCATGGCCTCCACCTCTCTTGTAGCCATTTCTCACCTCCTTTATACTGACAAATGACCAAAAAAAAACCAGTATAATTAAACTCTAGTCTCCTATTGCTTTTTTTTACAAAATAAATAAAAATCAGACAATGAAAAAAAAAAATCAACATGCTCTGTAGCAAGACATATGGTTTACTTTTTTCAGTGACTCTTTCAAAATAAGGGTAATAACAAAATTACTGAACTCCGAGCAATCTTACAAAGGGAAAGTCAAAACTCATAAGAATATAAACAGACAAAATCAGTCAACAAACGGAAAACTGTGAAAACCGTAATGACCCTGACTTGGTACAGGCATTTCTAAAAAGATACATGTAGTAATAATCTGGGGTTGCCCAATTCACAAAATCCCTGAGAGTTAAAATGGTATATTTTTTTATTACATTGACCATTAAACATTGTATTGAAGATGTACATGTATTATCCTAAACCAAGGAACATGTACTAAGTAGCAGAACACTATAAAAATTGACATGTATAACAAAAGACTACAATACTGAAATAAATATGCAATCGAATGAATTTAAACCCTCAGAAAATTCAATGATAAAAAATTCACATGAATGTATCTGTTGCAATACAAGATCAGCTAATAACCATAGAAGAATCAGCATTAATATCTTTATGTTATTTTTATATGAAAATTCCATTGTCTTTTTCTTGACATTATCCCTTCTTCCAATTTCAAAATATTTCCAAGCAATGACATGTTTATCCCTACAAGTCATTAAAAGATGTTTTGAGTTTTGATAAATATTAACTTTTGCATTTGAAAAATGTTATAGGTTTTTACAAGTACACCACAATTCTAAGCAACCATCCTTTTTCTATGTAACGTTTAGTACAGACTTATGAAGAATGGATACATGTTTTTTTTTAATTCATAATTTTTTTTTATTGTAATCTGTACATTTGTTAGTTAAAAAAACATTGAATACTGGTGTCATATGGTATTTTGAACCCCATGGTAAATTGAACCTGGGGTCGATTTACCATGGGGTTCAAAATACCATATGACACCGGGTCAATATTTAATAGTAAGTACATATAAGATAATACTATTTTTAAGCATGATACATATGACAAGAAAGTACCCTTGACTCTGTGCGATCAGATAATAGATGATCATATTATATTTACCAATGTAGTTTCTCACAAATATACAGATTTTCAATTTTACATTTTTTTTGGGGGGGGGGTTAAATTTAATAATAATATTAGGTTTAAAACAAAAGGTCTGGCAGATGTGGACAATATGTCAGACCTATCAAACATTTGCCACACCTACATTTTTTTTACGACTTCAACTGAATTACACATATACTGGCTAAATCCATAACATGGTTTGTTTACAGCTTCAAGTGATACCTTGGAATACTCAAAGTTAGTACAACACAATTGTGTGTGACATGTGGAAATATACATACAATACAATAGACTTGTGTATGAAATAAACAAAGATACCAAGTTTGCATAATGCTAGCTATGCACATGTTTCAAGGTGTTACCTCTTATAAGTAGCATTGCCATTAGGTCTGGATCGAATCAATTGGATGACTGACAACCTAGGCCTAAATTGAAATTAAGTTTGTTTCCCCTTTCACCGACCGAGTCAACAAAATTTATTGCCAAAAAATAATATTTTTTCTAAGAATAAAATCGTAATTTCCAGAAAATCGATGCGCGTCTGTTTGGAATCGGTTACACATTTAGTAGTCAAATTCTTCAATGTGAAGTCAAAATTTGATTATATAGACAAAAATAAAAAACAAATCAGAGATTGAAGATTACAAACAACAATAAGTTTGAGAAGCGAAATTAAGTAATGATGCCAGTCATCTTCAAGCGTTTTGTCGGTTCCAAGTTACTGAAAAATTGCTCCGGACATCGGGTCTGACGCGAAGTAGTTTAAATCGGACCTAGTCAATGTATTGTTAGACGGTCCGATAGGTCCGAAGATTTTCGACAGCTCTGGGTTTTAAGGAGATGAAAAATATTCTAGGATATGAGAAAAAAGATATACTTTTGGTTATCTACTAGTTAGAACCAAGAAAAGAAAAGAAAAAAAAGATAAATAAATAAATGAAAAAAAAAATAATTATACATTGTAATAATAATAATTGGAAAAATAAAAAAGAAGAAATAATAATAATAAAAAACTCAGAAGACTGATCAAATTGAGGGAGAAAACACAAACAAAAGGCATTAGTTTCATTTGGGAAAGAATTACAAAAAAATAGAATATTTTATATATCTTATATTAGAGATGCCAGGACAATTTCCATCAATATTAAAACTTATATATTTCTTGTTTATCAATTAGAACTCACAAAGACAGACATTATAAGCCCTCATTTGTAAAAATCGGACCAGTAGTTGCAAAGTTATGGCTGTTTCAAATTCCAGACTTCCCCCCTTTTTTATTCCAAGATGGCCACCAGAGAAAACACCCTTTTCAACACTTTTCCATGGCTAATATATCAATGATTGTATTCTTTAGTTGTATAATCTTCTGTTTTCTGGGAGAACAAACATATGTATACAAGAAAAACTACATGACTTTTTGAAATTAGACAACATTTCAAATTTTGAGACCTGTAAAAATCCTCGAAAACAGCTTTTCGGTTTGTCGAAATGACCACAAAGGGCATGTTCACGTCACTTTTCCATATTACTCCAACATAAATTTGCTTAGATAAATAATTGAGGTTGCTAAACCATTTATTCTGAATAGGATTATAAACTATAACCATTTTCAGTCTTGGAAATATGGTTTTATACAGATTTGAAAATGGGTGTTGAGGCAGTTTGGTGATTGTTTTCTTGATGGCACCATCAAAAATATCGAAATCTTGTAAATAGAATGTAGTTATACATGTATATAACTGGTTAGATCTCAAAAAGTATACAAGATAATTACATGAAACTTGAAATGTAGATAGATGATATATTCTTGTTTTATTATATTGTTTTGTGGACACTAATTAACTTAAAATGGCGGCCATTTCGAAACAAAATGGCCACCAAATGCGCACATTTTTTGCGGGAAAAATCATATTTTTTGTTATTTCTCTGGTGTTCTTTGTCCGATTTAGACCATCTAGGTATCAGAATGATCAACTGAAAGCCCTCTATCAATCTCTTGTAAAGATAAATAAACTGAATATATAAAAAGAGATACCACAATAAAAACACATGGCTAGCAGTCCATCTATACTGTAATTTCTACCAGCATACATGACATCGAGGGTGTAACAGTTAACATGCACTCCTTGAGTGTGGTCAAAACAAATAGTGACATTTGTAAATAAAAACACCAACACCAGGAACCTTTCCAAAATTATATGTTCTGTAATTTTACATTATTAGGATTTCTCTCCCGTCTCTTGTCCAAATTTGATCATCAAGACTAATTGTCATTTTGAAATCTATATCCTCAAATAAGTAACTAAAAGTCAAAACAAAACAGTTTTTCATGCCATATACATGATATATACCGCTTAATGTAGGTTAGCCACCTTAAATATTAACATTTCCCTGCGTCTTAAACATGACTAAAGGGTTTTCATCTGTCAGCTGGATAAATAGGTTTTCCCTCTTTATACCTCAATATTGGCAGTAATTATATACATGTAGCTAAAAAATTGCTGAAACTGACGATCAACTTAAACAAATATATAGATGTACCACAAAACTGAGCAAGTCAAATTGTTTCACTCTGCCATTATATGATAAAGTTTGTCAATGACTTGCAGCAGGTCAGTGTTTTACTCCGGGTATTCCGGTTACCTTCACCAATGACAGACCACCACAATATAACTGAAATATTTTTGAAAGTGGCATTACACTAACCCTTTAACTTCTTCATGAAATAGGTCAGAATATTTATAAAATATACCATGTTTATACTAAAATTGGACAAAAATGATCCATGTGAGGTAAAAATAGTAAAATTTATAATTTATTCATAATATAGTGAACAATTTCTTCATGTTTGTCCTCAATTTGGAAATGAGCTGAATGTTCCATGTTCTTCTCATTCAATCTCTGGGATTTATTAAACTTCAACTGCCAATCAAGACCAGCTGTAGTAGTGAAGTTCAATTACCATAATCTGACAAAAGAAAAAAAAATCACAAAGCATTGAGAACTTTAATAATGTACAAATGTAGTTCATATCTAAAAATTGAAAAAATTTCTAAATGCTATTTTTAATTCTTCATACCACAATATTAATATAGTTATCAAGATTAAAAACAGCAATATTGTGAAATATAAATGTAGATTTTTTTTTTATGCATATCTTTCTTGATTTATTTTCGTTCACTTACTCACAAAAACCATATAAAAGAGTAAGAAAATATTAAATAATACATTAAATTGATCTGTGTACACAAAACAATGTCCTCTTTCTGTTTGTGATTTGACAATACATGTGTAGTTTTATGACATCTCTGTAAACTTCAGGGTTTTTTTTATTCAGCATTTAGAAGTTGTTATAGCAACATAACATTACTAAAATGTAACAATTGGCGGTATGTCACAAGAATTTAAAAAATTATATAAAACCATGTTTTTTTTTACTATGCAAATAAGGTATCAAAGTAGTGTAACATAATTTGCTGGTCCAGTAAAATGTACGTAATACAAGTGCAAATAGTTCACATCCTCAAAAATACAACAGAGACAAGCAGATTTGAGATGAATAATTCATGACTACGAGGATTTTTCTATCAGTTGACCCACATGTGATGAGTGACGAGTATATCATATCGACGATGATCAACAACACAAGAGACCAAAACTCTTAGTGCAGTTTTTACACATTTCCATTTATTAAATTGTTGCTGTTTTAGTTTCATATTTTGTCAACGCGACATTGACTACCAGTAATATGTTACAATACGAAAGTAAAATAAAATGATACAGCATCCACCCTTTGAGCAAAAAGTAAACCATGACATAAAATGGCATGGATAATAAGCAAAGAAGGAAGCATCCACTCTCCACCCAATTCTTTGTCCCTGCCCTGGCTTACACCAGTTAAATCATTTCAGACACAAATGGAACATGGTGAATAAACTACTGAAAATGGCTACTTCCCTAATAATGTATTGTTGTGTCAGAACCAGGGTAGACCCTCCCCCTTTTCATTAGAATTTATTTTCATACCTCTCTTTCCCCCCCCCCCCCCCACACGAAAATTTTTGGCAGCACTTCCCCTAGATTTTATGGATTTATTCGTACCCCCTTCCCATTATATCCCAGACTGAGAGGAGATAAATAAAAATAAAGAGAGAAAGAAAGAATGGAGAGAGTGTTGGGCAGGTCCATTTATAAAAACATGAACCGGCACCCTCCCCTGCCTATCGATAGCTTTATTTTTTGTTTTGTTCATTGTTTGATATACTAACTATCCAATAATGATTATATTTTCAATATGACAACTCACTCGTAATGTTATCAGTAATAATAGTTTCCATCTTTTCTTGTTCAAGTTGTTGACGTCGTTAACGTTATGCATCGATGACATTGACACATGGCCGGCGTTGTTGAATTTGGTTCAATCTCCTTTTTCCTTTCGTTGTAAAGAATAAGTTTTTGACGTTATTTAGTGTTGATACTTGGCCAATTTAACCATCGATGTTTGAATTAATTAAATATGACGAGCACTTTTCAATTTTTGCCGCTACCTATGAATAATATGACTATAAATTTTTCTATTGAATTTTTTACATGAAATTTGACCGAAAATAAAAATTGCAGATGACATTGACCTTCGTGGAAATGTCAGCTTTCATTGGATATTTAAAATATGATTGTACGACGTCAAAAACATATTCTATTTTTGTCGCAAAGAGGGTACCCCAATAAAAAAAAACGTGCCACAGCATCAAAAACTATTAAACATCGGTTCCGATCTGATATATTTTTAATCAATAATTGTTCTTACCACAGCAAATAAATATATTGAAGGGAAAAATAGATTAAAACCAATTTAATAATAACAGTTGGAGACAACAACAAAGGGATTAAAAAGTAAACATTACATTTTTGAAAACATCAATTTTGGTCATTTTCATTACCGGAAAACAAAATGGCGGCTATCATAGGAAATTACCAGCATCTCCACTTATATAGAGAGTTATAATTGTGCAAGTTAACAATACTTTTTAAAGTGCTACATATGTTTTTAGCCGAGTTGCAACAAAGTTGCAGTCGGCTTATGTTTTGGTGAAAGGCGGGCGTATGTTAGCCTAGCTTTGTTAATGCGATAGCGCTCTTAGTTTTTGGCCGATCAACATAATTTTTGGTAGGAAGTATTATTACACTATTATTTAGAGCGAGTTCGAAATTCAGATTAATCTATTGTTTTTTTCTTGTAAAATCATGGTTTTTTTTATACAAAAAGTACATATTTTGAGAATTATCTTCGTTAACGCGATAGCGTTCTTAGTTTTTGGCCGATCAACATAATTTTGGTAGGAAGCATTATTACACTATTATGTAGAGGGAGTTCGAAATTCAGATTAATCTATTGTTTTTTTCTTGTACAATCATGGTTTTTTTGAGAATTTTGAGAATTACACATTTCTCTGAAACTACAAAAGATAGAAACTTAATATTTGGTATGGGTGGAGATGCCAATGTGAAGTTGTGCATTTAACATTTTTTATCCCCAGAGCTGAGCCCCACCCTGCTGGGGAATCTGTACAAAAAATGTGACCGAGTTCCCCACCCTAAGCCATATATATTTATGATCAGGATGACTAGGCAAATTAAATGCATTATAGCTCAGGCCCCAGGGTCATACCCCACCCCCTACCTGAAGTGAACTTTTTAATGGTTGAGATCCCCACCCCTAAGCCATATATATTTATGATCAGGGTGAGTAGGCAAATTGAATGCCTTATAGCTCAGGCCCCGGGGGCATACCCCACCCCCTACCTGAAGTGAACTTTTTAATAGTTTGAGATCCCCACCCTTAAACCATATATATTCATGATCAGGGTGACTAGGCAAATTAAATGCCTTATAGCTCAGGCCCCAGTGTAAGGTCATAACACACCTCCTACCTGAAGTGAACTTTTTAATGGTTGAGATGCCCACCCCTAAGCCATATATATTTATGATCAGGGTAAATAGACAAATTGAATGCCCCAAGAGTTGAGGCCCGGGGTCATCCCCATCCCCTACCTGAAGTTTTTTTTGAGAATAACACATTTCTCTGAAACCATTTTGTCAATTTTAACCAAACTTTGCCCAAATGTTCCTTGGGTGATCCTCTTCCAAAGTTATGATCGGTATGTCTGGGGTCCAATCAATCATACATGCATGACTTATTTATTCTTTAGTTTTTAGCTCATCTGACCCGAAGGGTCATGTGAGCTATTGCCATCACTTGGTGTCCGTCCGTAAACATTTCAATCTTCTTCTAGAGAACCACTGAAGCAAATGAGACCAAACGTGGCAGGAATGTTCATTTGCATGGTCTAACCAAGTGTTGTTACTTTCGTTGTGATCGGTTATCCAACATGGCTGCCAGGGGCCATAAAAGCCTCTGATTGGCTGAAATTTTTAATGATCTTCTTCTCCGATACTACATGGAGGATGGAATTGAAAATTGTCATGAATGATCATTGCAAGCTGGTAACCAAGTGTTGTTACTTTTTGGACCGATTGACAAACCAAGATGGCCACCAGCGGGGGACATATTCGCACTTCAACCCTAACCCTAACCCTATGGGAAATATGTTAAACAAACTTCTTCTCAAGAACCACTAGATAGATTGGAACCATACTTGGCAGAAATGTTCCTTGCAAAATCCTTATCAAGTGTTGTTACTTTTTGTTCCGACCGCCCTCTGTTCAAGATGGCTGCTGTTACAAAAAATAGAAATTTCTTCAATTGTCCCTTGCTGCTTTAAGTATAAGTTAAAATGAGCTCAAATTTTAACTGCATCTACATGGCAAGGAGTAGTTTAACATATATTCCGGGTTTTTCTGTGAAATTTTCTTTCAGCCGATTTATACCGATTATGCAAATTAGGCATATTTTGATAAAAGATCACATTTAAATCTTCTCCTCTGAAACCGCTGAACCAAATTAAAGCAAATTTGGCTGGGATGGTCCTTGGGTGGTCCCTTTTCAATATTGTATCCGACAGCACCGCCCTCCATTCAAAATGGCTGCTGTTACCAAAAATAGAAATTTCTTTAGTTGTCAATTTCTGCTTTATTACAAATCCAAATG